>JAAXCT010000409.1:0-536613 GCA_012490785.1 Eragrostis nindensis | reverse complement strand
CCTATTTTATAAACTTATAAATTCATTTTTCATCAAATAAAACAAATAATTTTTATTTTAAAATGCTTTTAAAAAGGAAAGAAAAAGCCTCACAATCCCAAAATAGGAATTTTGGGGTGTGACAGATGGACCCACGTGTTTATATATTTATGGGGGCCATGGGTAATCGGGTATGGGTTGCAGGAGAATGGCCCCATACCCGTGGTACACAATGGGTGAGAAAAATGCCCATTAACGAACCCATGGGGTGAGAAATAGGTCTAAACACGCACACCCTAATAGAGGAAAGCCCATCAGGTATCGGGTGATGGGTACCCATTGCCATCCCTAGATTAGGACCTGAATATTTTACATTGTCAAACGTCCTGAAAAAAAGGAGTTCTGAATCTGTATTAGGTTAGAGATTAATTTCCTACTTGGAAAAGAAGATTAGAGATCAAACCAAGGTTTTTGAACAGAACATGGTGGTAGAAACGATCACCTAGCGCATTCACAAGCATCTCCTCCTATCTAATCTAAACCAATAAGAACCAGTTGCGAGGAACATCACTTTTACCCTGCCATCCTATCTACCCTGCCATCTGAACCGTCCTGCCATATCGTGGCCCCAACATCCAACGCACCGAATCACACGACGTCATCTCGACGAAGGCACTCTCTCGTACTTGCGTACTCCAACAATCACGAATCCCACAACAAGACTTCTACGAGCACTTACTTAACAGAATAAATAAACTAAATAGAAAAGAATTACTAAAAGAAATAAATAAAGATAAAACTAATTATTGAATAAAATAATATCTCAAAAGAGTAAGGATACAAAGAACTATACCGAACTCCGAGAAGACTCCGGAAGCCCGAGAGAGCTCTCACTCTACTCTACTCTACTCTAACTCCCAAAGCTACTACTAAACTAAACTAATGAACACTTGGATGAAGTGTGATGGTGCGAATTGCTTCGGAGGCCGAGGGGTCCATTTTATAGGTCTCCAAGGCGGTGGAAGCACGTCTGCCGACTTTGGAGAGGCGGCGCCGCCAAAGCCGGCCGGCCGGCCTAGGGGGGTGGCCGGCCGGCCGTCCTTGTGGCGGTTTGCCACCGACTTCTGCCTCGACGCTCCAGATCACTCCCTGAAGGCGGTCTGAAGGTCGGCTACTTCGTGGGGGCGGCAGAATTGCAGTAGGGGCCAAGTTAAGGCCCAAATGGCCCACCTCTGGTAAGTCGGCGCAAATCCGCTGGGTTGGGTCTTGAATTATGCATTGTGGACCAGTTTCCAGCCCACCGGAGAAAGCTTGGGGCCTGCGGCCACCAGGTGGGCCGGCCGGCCTAGGGTGGGGCCGGCCGCCAGGGAAATTCCCTGGCTGGGCCCACTTTTCTCCATTATCCACTCCTGCATCCAAATATTCACCAAAACATGTGAAGTAGCATTATTCCTAACTACTATGCACAAAATCTTGGTGTTATGCATTTATTTACCGGTAGGGTGGCGGTCAAATCGTGGTTTAACGACCGCCAACAGTACCCATTTTCTAGGTACCCAATACAGTATACGTACGAAGTAGCAAAAGCATGGAAGCTGACCGAGACCCGAAGGCCTTGTATATAGCTAAATGACGGAAAGCTGCGCCCGTGTGGTGGCCCAGTCGGGCGGGGCGGGGCGCAACAATGGCCTTTGGCCCACAAAACCTCCGTTCCTCACGGCCTGCTAAAGGCCTGGCACACATGGCCGCATGGGGGCATCGGCCCCCCCCACCTAGGACTGCGATTGGTCCAGCATTGAAGAGCCCGGCTCGGACGTGGCAACGAACCCGACTCCCCGCGGCGGGAGTCGGCGCCACGGAGTCGAGCGAGGCGGCACCTCCGACCCAAACACCGGCAGCCGCCGTTCGCCGTCCGTATGCCCCGGCAGTGGTCGGGATCGGCGGAGGGCCTCGACCCGAAGAAACCCGACCACTCCAGCTGGACGGTGCGAAAGTGCACTATGCCCTGACGTACGGCGGAGTGGGGGCGTCGCATCCGGATCAGGCGTGGAACGGCGAATGCATGCACCAAGTACGCTACACAGTAGTAACTGTGCGCGGAATGACCGTCACCCAACTCCACAGGTACCTACAGCGCACCAACAGTGAATAACAGTGCGGATCGGGGAATGGGCGCTCCACAGCGCCCAGACAAGACACGGATTACATCGTCACACTACCTGGCGCGAAGATTGCGGCGGAAGACACCGGAACCAGCGAAGACGGTCCGGCTCCATCTCCACCGCCTTTCCACTTATCCTTACTTTCTTTTCTTATTCTTCTTTCCTCCATCTGTACCGTTCTCCCTTGTCGTATAAAAGGGAGGATTGGGCCCAGGAGGAGAGGAGTTCTTTTGGCTGGCAGAAAGCTCTTTTCTCACACACACACGCACACACACAACGCAGAAAACAGAGACTTGGGAGCGAATCCCTCTCTCGCCACGGCTTGTAACCCTTACTACGAGCAACACGAGCAAAACCTCAAACTGGACGTAGGGCTTTTCTTGCCTGAACCAGTATAACCCACTGTGTCAAACACAAACATTCTGATCGCCGTTGAGCCGCGCACAAATCTATTCGTCGGCCGGTTACTGAACGCCGACAACGGTCTTTCTATTTTGCAATATGCAGATGATACTATTCTGTTTATGGAGAATAATCTTCAGCAGGCCAAAAATATGAAGCTTTTGTTGTGCGCTTTTGAGCACTTATCTGGTCTAAAGATTAATTTTCATAAGAGTGAACTATTCTGTTATGGACAGGCAAAGGAAATAGAGCATGAATATTCACAGATTTTCGGTTGTGAAATGGGTTCTTTTCCTTTTAGATACCTGGGCATTCCTATGCATCATAGAAAGCTTAGAAATGTAGATTGGAAAGAGGTAGAGGAACGTTTTCAGAAGAAACTCAGTTGGTGGAAAGGAAAATTGCTTTCGATCGGAGGTAGATTGGTTTTAATCAACTCTGTTCTAAGTAATCTGTCGATCTTCATGCTCTCTTTCTTTGAAGTACCGAGGGAGGTACTTAAGAAACTTGATTACTATAGGTCAAGGTTTTTCTGGCAAAGTGATGAGCATAAGAAGAAGTACAGACTGACTAAATGGAGCATACTTTGTACACCGAAAGATCAGGGAGGATTAGGAATTTTAAACTTGGGTTTGCAAAATAGATGTTTGCTCAGCAAGTGGCTTTTTAAGCTAATAAATGAAGATGGGGTGTGGCAGTCACTTCTTAGGAGAAAATACTTGAGGTACAAAAAAATTACTCAAGTCGAACATATGCCTGGCGACTCTCATTTTTGGTCAGGTTTAATGAAGGTTAAACAAGACTTTTTGAGGCTGGGTAAGTTCAGGTTCGGTGATGGAACTCAAGTAAAATTCTGGGAGGATGCTTGGTTAGGTAATATAGCCTTTAAGGACCAATACCCAAATCTGTATAGTATTGTTAGAAAGAAAAGCGCTTCCGTTAGTGTGGTTTTACAATCTAGGCCATTAAATGTGTCTTTTAGAAGATCTTTAGTTGGGAATAATTTGATCGCTTGGTACCACTTGGTTGGTCGGGTCATAAATACTCACATTTCAGATCAAAAAGATAAACTCATTTGGGCTTTAAATCAACAAGGTAATTTTACAATTCGTTCTATGTATAGAGCTTTAGCTGTAACCAATGTTGTGCCTCATAATCACATTATTTGAAAGCTTAAGCTACCGCTCAAAATTAAAGTTTTTATATGGTACATGATTAAGGAAGTAACTTTAACCAAGGACAACTTAGCAAAGTGGCGATTGAAAGGGAATGTTAAATGTTGTTTTTGCAACTTAAGTGAATCAATACAACACCTTTTCTTTGATTGCAACAATGCTAAGTTTATATGGAGATTGGTGCATGTTTCGTTTAATTTACCTCCTCCGATGAGTGCTGACCACATGTTTAATGGATGGTTGCAAGGGGTAGATAAGAAAATTAAGCATCAAGCCTTGGTAGGAGCATGTGCCATTTGTTGGGCGATTTGGCTTAGCCGCAATGATCAGATTTTTAACAAGACACGAGTTTCTACTTCTATGCAGGTTGTGTTCAGAGGAACGTACTGGATCCGCTTTTGGGCATTGCTACAGAAGGAAGAAGAGAGATCCCGCATAAATTGGGGGTGTCGTGTGCTTGAGACGGCGGTGATGGACATTTTCGCCAAAAATGGATGGTGTTTTAGTAATAGACTCTCTCCCAGATAATAATACTTAAGATGGATATCATGAATGTCATGACGTTGTTTCCTTTCTGTTTCGGATGATTCGATTTGGCCCGCAATAATGGACAGCTATATGTATCAATCGATACAGAGGCTGGAATATTAATGCATATTCCCTTTTCTAAAAAAAATACATATATTGATATCTACTCCCTCAGTTCCTAAATATAGGGCTTTGTTGACTTTCAGACATCACGATTAATCATTCGTCTTATTCAAAATATTTAAGAAAATATAAAAATAATTATGTTATATTTAAAGTAAATCTACTGATGAAACAAACCATAACAAAATGAATATTATTTTCATAAAATTTTCAAATAAGACGAATGGTCAATTGTGATATCTGAAAGTGAACAAAGCCTTATATTTAGGGATGAAGGGAGTACTAAGTAGCTAAAAAAGTACACACATACAATACAATCTATTATAATATATATTTAACGACGAAAAAAAAGCCACCACGTTCGCTCTAAAATGCTAGAAATTCCCACGTTAATTCAAGAAAATAAGAAGAGAAAATTTGTCACCACTGTCATTATGAAAATTTTAGTCTAAAATATCCTCAAACCTATTTCTAAATTACCCATCATGCCATTATGAGTCAAAAATAGCTAAATTCGGAATAATAAAAAAAAGACAAAAATACCCTTCACATCTATTTTTAAATTACCCACTATGCCATTATGTGTAAAAAAATAGCTAAATTCGGAATAATAAAAAATAACCAAAAATACCCCTCACACCTATTTCTAAATTACCGTCCATGCAATTATGAGTCAAAAGAAAAATTCAAAATAATAAAAATATCTAAAAATACCCTAATTCCTATTTCTAATTTATCCATCACACCAAAATTAAGAAGTTTGTCACTACATGCTAATCAAGAAAATTAATAGTTATTGTTTAGAGTATATTTATATTTTTTATTAGTCTTGTGTCTCTCTTAACTTGAATCATGTTATGTGTCATATTTTTTAAAAACAACAAAGCAGAAGCATGTCCGAGATGAAAGAATGCTGATGGAAGAACAATACATCAGCGAAATGATGACTCATATCACACACCCAAATTGACAGAGTCGGTGAGCAGTTTCTCCAATCAATTTTAGCTATGTTAGAAATGTATTACTATAAAAATAATAATATGAAACTATGTTTAAATTCCTACAATAATATAAAATAATTTAAATAGTTTAACAAATCTAGCCGCGCAAATGCGCGGGAAGCCATACTAGTTGCATATTAAAATTAAAAGAGCACACACGATACAAGACCGATGTACTACACCCCAAGCGCCAAAGCATTATGGGGTTATTATTTGATAAAAGGATCACACTGATATATAAGACGGATAAAACATTAATTATTACGAGACGGCCCTTCAGTTCAGAGTGTAGCTAGAGAGATGCATGAGACGGAGAGCTCCTACTCTTTTGGGTTATCGGACCAAGCCGAGATCTGAGCTGCGAACCTTTCCATCGCCTCCCTTGGCAAGTACATGGACACCACCGTGCACTCGTCGCCGCTGGCGTTCTTACACTTCATGAAGTAGGTTGGCAACTTGTTCATGATGTCGCCTACCATTGGTATGCCGCCACCGATGCGCTTGCCCCATCCGAAGTCGATGGTATCCTCCCCGATGGACGTTATGTCAGACACGACGTGCGTCCGTTCCACCACGAGAGGCGGCCACTTCCGGCGCGACATCAGCTCCACCGTGGACCTCACGTACTCGTCGTTGGTCTCTAACTTGGCCCTGCGGACCAGCTCCACCGCGTAACCGAGGCCGCCGTTCCTGCTGCATAGTTGGGCGGCTGTGGTCTCTGCGACAGGCAGGACCAGCGCGCAGCCGTAGTAGCCATCAGGGATCCGCGGGTCGCGTTTCCAGCCGCGGCGAGCGTTGCTGGTGAACATGAACCGCACGCGCTGCTCAGGTGCGTACCCCAGCGCGGCGGTGCGGCACCGCCACACCGCGGCCGCGAGCAGGTCGAAGGCGGTGCAGTACGGGGCGAGCCTTGCCGGGACATGGCTCCGCATGGCGGATATCTCCGCCGGACCGAACAGGAAGTACCGCCCAACCATTTCGGCCGGGGGAGTCGTCAGCATCACGTCCTCGGTTGTTGCAGCGCTGTCCCCGAGCGGCTCGTATCCGGCCAGATGCTGGCGGCGCCGCGTGATGCATGGCGGGCCATGCGATGTCAGCTTCTCTCGTTCCCACACCGGGAGCGTCTTTGGTCGTGGCTCTCCTCGAGCGAGGTCACCTACAGCTTCCATCAATTTGCAAATGCCAAAGCCGTCGTGCATGTTGTGGCACCAGTGAACGCCCACCGCAAATCCCCCGCAGCTGAACCGGGTCACCTGGATATATATTATTCAGTGTAAAAAAAATAGAAATCATCACGTGTATTTATGAAACAGAGGGAGTATGCAACCTAGCTATATATCAGATGATTTTGTCGCAAGTTAACCACAATATCGAGATCATTCTAATGAGTATATGGATCATTCCTGTTTCGACCCGAGAAAAAAGGCCATATAAATGCAATAGAATAATTTGAAAAGAGTCTAAGCAGAACAACGACACACATATATACGATCGACATTTAATTATATACCTGAAAAATATCAACGGCTTGCCTGCGACCACCTTAGTGTCGTCGATGTCACACACGAGCTCATCAACACAGGGGTAGGGCGGCTGCAGCGGCTCACCAAGCTCCGCAAGGCTCACTTCCACGTCGGCCTCCACAAACACGACGCCCTCCGCCGTGCACTCGACCACCAGCCTGCCATCAGGTGGCAGCTCCCTCAGCCGACCGGCTACGGGGTAGAAGTGCACCAGGGCCTTAGCAAGGGCTGATCTGATGGCAACTACAGGGTCACGCCACGGCAGCCCGGCGTCGGCTGGTTGGCCACGGAAAAACTCAACAATGGTGGAGTAGAACCGCAGGGAGCGCTGGTTGTCAATGTCAGAGAGGTATTTGATCTCACGGGGCGTCGCCCGCATGGGTTCCACTAGCTCTGGCTCACGGCGGCGTGAAGTGAAGCTCACCATGGCGGAAGGAAGAAAGCTTGTAACTAAGAAACTTCGATTCTGCGCACAACTGCGCAAGACGGTACGGTGTCGTCTGGCATTGGCATAGGGTATTTATAGGTCAAGCCAGCTAGTATTTGCATTCGTTGGAAGCCGGAAAAGAAGTACAACTTTACCAAGTGTACAACTGAGATCTATGGTCCCTGAAGTAGGTTGCGGTTTTTAGTATCTTACTTTTAACTTTGAAGAGAGGCTGGAAGACACAATGACCCAGTGTACAACTGATTTATGGTCCCCGCAGTAGGTTGCGATTTTTAGTATCTTACTTTTAAGAGAGGCTGGAAGACACAATGACCAAAGCTCATGCACTTATGCACAGTGCACTGATCAAAATAACAAACTTTAACGCGTCGAAGTGACTTTCT
This sequence comes from Eragrostis nindensis, assembly GCA_012490785.1. NCBI lineage: Eukaryota > Viridiplantae > Streptophyta > Magnoliopsida > Poales > Poaceae > Eragrostis > Eragrostis nindensis. The sequence continues at coordinate 528,889 of JAAXCT010000409.1, read as the reverse complement.
ACTACTTTCACCAAGTATACAAGCTCCATGATGTTGAGGGGCATCAGTGCTTATTAGGCTGATGATTTTCAAGTCAGTTCTCGGTACTTGTGAGCTTTTTTTTTTGCAAAAAGATCACACGTCTTGCGAGATTGGCAACTTGTTACGTTATTGAACTCTTTTCACATGCGTGAGCTCCTATATCTATGCAGTTATATAATGTCGGTATGATCATCACCTTTTTTATGGCCATGACTGGAAAAGGCCATAATTAATTTTCTTGACCCATGCGACCCACATATTAATCCAGCAGAAACTTATGCGCAGCATTGAAGTATCATTCTGTCAAATTTAAAAGAAAAAACTGTTTGAACTGTCTTCGGTTGTTATGGTTAATCCCTGGTACACTACTGGACTATCTTCTTTCCCTTGTGCATTGTACCTTAGAGCTCAATGTAGACAATCATTATACTTCTCATTGTTCCAGCGAGACAAAGATTAATAATTTGGTGACATAAAAATAGTTTTGATTTTTTTTTCTTGTGTCATAGCTGTAGTGACATGCACAACTGATCAACATCACAATGATTTGAAGGGCATCGATCCATATAAGGCCGATGAATATAATATATAATAGATTGTCAAGTGAATTCTTGGTCCTTGTGACTTTTCTTGCAAAATGATCACACGTCTTTTGAGATTAGTTGTCAACTAGTTACGTTATCGAACTCTTTTTACGGAACGGTTGTATATTAGTCGTTTATCAGTGCTTCACATAGGTGACCTGCATTGTTTCTTAGAGCTCAACACCAACAATAAAGTATACTTGTCACTGTTCCAGCAAGACAAAGATTACTATTTTGGTGACATAAAAATAGTTTTTAATTTTTTTCTCTCTTGTGTCCTAGGTGCAGTGACATGCACAACCGATCAACATTCCAATGATTTAGGGCGTCGGTGCATATAAGGCAGATGACCATAATATATACACTAGTACAATATAGTCCTTTGGTGGCGGGCGATTTGAGCCTGTGTTGACCGACAGCCACTCGGCTCACGCCACTGGAAACTCCGAACTAGCAGTGACGGGCGAAACGCCCGCCACTGCTTGGCACAGGAAATGCTAAAAAAAATGCGGCTGGGCCATGGCAGGCCCGCCCAGCCCGCCACAGCCAACCCTAGCCGCCATCGCGCGCCCCCAGGTTCCACTCGTCGAGCCGCCGTCGCCGCACCCCCAGGTCCACCTCGTTGAGCCGCCGTCGCCGCGCCCCCATGTCACCCTCGACGAGCCGCCATCGCCGCGCCCCTAGGTCCACCTCGTCGAGCTGCCGTCGCCGCGCCCCCATGTCACCCGCGCCGAGCTGCCGTCGCCACGCCACCAGGTTACCTTGCCGTCGGAGCGCCCTCCACGAGCAGTCTCACCGTCGACGACGCGTCCGCTCGCGGAGGACTCCGTGCCGAGAGAGGAGGCGCTTGAGGGAGCATCGATCCGCGCTGTGGTTGCGTCGTCGCCGCGCCGAGGAGCCGGCCCCGCTGTTGCCGTGCTCGAGGAAGACGCTGGAACCCTAGCCGCCACGGTCAGATCTGCGAAGAGTAGAGAAAAGAGTTAGGGAAGGAGAGAGGGAGGGAGAGAATCGCACGCGAGGACTGACCACTTCGGCGCCGGTGAGGGGAGGAGGGAGGGAGGAAGCAGGACGGCTAGGTCGATCCGGACGGCGTCGCCCAGATCTGCGCCGCCTCGACGGCGAGGAAGGGGAGGGAGAGGGGCGCCGCCACCGTGCAAGGTGAAGGGGAGGGAGAGGGGCGTCGTGCGGTGGAGGGGAGGGGCGTCGCGCAGGTGGAGGCGTCACCGCGCCCGCCCAGATCTTTGCCGCGCCGAGAAGGATGGAGGGGCGCCGTGCTTAGGGAGGGAGAGGGAGGGGTGGCGGCGCAGAGGAGGGAGGGTCGACGCGAGAGAGGGAGAAATGGAGGCGGAGAAAGGAGTTGTGCGGCGCGGAGGGACGGGGATTAGGGTTGATGCTTCTTTATATACCAGCTCGGTGGTTCGGGCTGAAGCGGGCCGCAATTGGGCCTGTCCACCACTGATGCTTATATGATGTAACTATGCCTGTTACTGCTGTCCATTTTCAGTGGCGCACAACGATGACATCATAGTGTCCGCCACTAACAAGTGCTCCAAATACTGTAACTTTGCTGATGTCATCGTGTCCGCCACTGCTGGCTGCTACAGTACCTCGCGTCGAGCTTGCAGTGACGGATGGAAGGGTGTCCGCCACTACTGTAAAAATGCATGTGTCATATTAGGCCCTTTTCGTACTAGTGATAGTAGATTGTCAAGTGAGCTTTGGTCTTTATTAGCTTTTGTACAAAATGGTCACACGTCTTTCGTGATTAGTTGCCAACTTGTTATCATTGAACTCTCTCTATGGAACCGTTGTAATTAGTTGTTTGTGAATGCTTCACATAGGTGACCTGCATTGTATCTTAGATCTCAATGTGGACAAGAATTATACAAGATTAATATTTTGGTGACGTAAAAACAGTTTTTGATTTTTTTTTTCATGTGACCTAGGTGCATTGACATGCACGACTGATCAACAATCCAACGATTTAAAGGGCATCGGTGCATATAAGGCTGATAGACTTAATATTTAGTAGATTGTCAATTGAATTCTTTGTCTTTGCGAGCTTTTCTTGCAAAATGATCACACATCTTTTGATATTAGTTGGGACCTTGTTACATTATCGCCCTCTTTCTATGGAACAAATTGTATATTAGTGGTTTGTTAATGCTTCACAAAGGTGACCTGCATTGTTTCTTAGAGTTCAATGTGGAAAATATTAGACAAAGATTAATATTTTAGTGATCTAAAACTAAAAATAGTTATAGATGTTTTGTCTTGTGTCCTCGGTGCAGTGACATGCACAAGTGATCAACATTCCAATGTTTTGAAGGGCACCGGTGAATATAAGGCTGATGAACATAACATATAGTACATTGTCAAGCGAGTCTTGGTTCTTAGTAGCTTTACTTGCAAAAATGGTCACACGTCTTTTGAGATTAGTTGCCAGCTTGTTACATTATCGAACTCTTTCTACGAAACGGTTATATATTAGTGGTTGTCAACGCTTACACGTAGGTGAGCTGCATTGTATCTTTCATCTCAATGTGGACAATATTCCAACATTTTTAAGGGCATCAGTAAATATAGTAGCTTGTCATTTGAGCCCTTGGTCCTTGTTAGCTTTTCTTGCAAAATGATCACACATCTTTTGAGATTAGTTGGGAACTTGTTACATTATCAAACTATTTCTACAGAACAACTGTATATTAGTGATTTGTCAATGCTTCAGAAAGTTCATAGAGCTCGTAGAGTTCAATATGAACAATACTTCTAATATTTTGGTGACATAAAAATAGTATTTTAGTTTTTGTATTGTGTCCTAGGTGCAGTGACATGCACAACTGATCAACATTCCAATGTTTGGAAGGGCACTTGTGGATCATGGCCCACTGAGATCATGGCCCACTGAGATCCAAGGCTGGCGTGAATGGTTTCTTAGAGTGAAGGCTGCAAAATCGGCAACATGGGCAACCGTCGGCATAGATCACTGTTTAGAACTCACCTCGCCGATATGAAGAAGAATGAGCCAATGCTATCGGCATCCTGCTACTTCTGGTCCGATGCACTGAATGCCTTCCTTTTCGGCCATGGACCAATGACTCCAACCCTTATGGACATTAAAATGCTTACCGATCTGGATATATCCACTAATGCAAGTCTCCAGAGTCTAAAAGTCAAACCATCACATCGGTTTGATGTCAGAGGTATCGGTGGATGGAAGAAATATATCACCACCTTCCGAGGCACAGGACCAGTATCAGACAAAGAACGCGCAGCTTTTCTGATGATGTGGCTTGAACACTTTTTCTTTTGCGGAGCCCAACTCGGCCCTGTATCCAATCTGCAAAATTTAGCAGAAAGACTGGCAGCTGGCACTGAAATGCCTATCGGCAAATACCTGCTCGGTGCCCTCTACTCTTCACTTCATCAGGTCGCCGAGAAGCTCTGGCACAATACCCCAATCGGCAATATTGGTGGTCCATGGTGGTTCTTCCAAATGTGGCTCACCCTGCACTCCTACAAGGCTATGCAACTTCAAGACTTGCATTTATACAGTTTTCCAACCCCCAATCAGGCTGGACGCCGATGCACTTCACTGGGAGAGGCTTTGGTGTCAATAGATGGAGTTGGTATGAATGCCGATCTCTTGGCTTCATACTTCAAAGCTTTCTACAGAGGCATCAACAATGATCATCTTGATTGGTTCCCATATGGAAACCCTGAAATCATGGATCATTTTGAGATTCCTTTTACCTTCCGAGCTGACAATCCTCTCCAGAATGCAGTATCGACAAACATCTTCGTGTCCTGTGTCAAGCCTTGCATCTTGCCGACGGGATTGAATGCATCAGGCCACCAGAAACCATCATACGAATTCTACAATCCTTCATTCGCTGCAAGACAAATGGGTCTCGGCCAGATTTCTCCTAGTCTCTTCTATGCCGATAAGGTCAAAGCTCGTGCCACCATCGGATCGACTCTGGAGTATTCTTGGCTATTTGGTTTGACTGAGAATCTACCCATCGGCCATATCGACAACATCGTATTGGCTTCTTCTTGCACGAGGCTCTTTAGGCAGTGGTGGGCAGAATGGTCCAAGCATCTCCAATGCACCAACACAGCATCCCTTATCTCCAATCTTCAGCTTCCCGACCCGATAGGAGAGGTAACTGATCTCAATTTCCACCATTTTTCTCATCGACAAATCTTTAACTGTAGCTTTTATTTTGCAGTCTGATGCCGAAGATGCACCCACAGAAAGCAACAGCGGAATCGGCATTGTATACGTGGCTGCACATCCAGATCCCGTCCTTGGCTCTGACGCACCAACACCAGCCCAAGTTCTCAAGGGCCAAACTTCTAGAACAAAACGTCAAGGCCCCCGCTTCAAAGTCCCAGCCAAGCGTCACAAGGCCCTCCTGAAACAACCAAGCTCTGCGCCAACTCCTCCCAGTAGCCCGGTAATCATTCTCATCTACATAATTACTTCATGATTGAACAAATATCGACATTTAACCTTTGTTTCAATCTTCAGGGCCATTCTGAAGAAACCGAAGTCCGTTCTCCTGAAGGTCACGCTGATACTGAACCTGAAGAAACCGAAGTCCGCGTCGATACCGATGCCGAAATTGCTCAACAAGCACCGGCTGCCACCGCCTCAGAAGAAATCGGCATCGAGACGCATCAAACACCGGCTTCAGAGGAAATTGTCGTTGATACTCAGCAAACACCAGCTGGCATAGCCTCAGAGGGATTCAACATCGACACTCAGCCACAGGTTTGTTCTCGAGGCTTGTCTATCGGCATTTATATCTTTACTGACTATATATTCAATTAGATGCAAGAGCGAAGGGAAGAAGAATCGGCAAACCTCTCTGTCGATGAACCTGAAACTTCACATGCAGCACCTGCCCAGACCATTCCAGAGAGCCGTTTTTCAGATCCTAGAGCCTCTTCCTCTCAGGCTATTCCGGTTCAAGCCGATGTCGATTTATCTGAGGTAATAAATGTCGATCTGTTCCCTTCATCAATTTACCATCTAACCATCCTCTGTACCCGCAGGCACGTGTAGTAGAGCCAATCATCGCCATGCACCATCGACAACCTCTGCCAATCGATGTTCGCAATGAGCTTCTAGATCTGGAAGCCAGACTTGACTTTGCAACCACAGAAGATCTTACTTGCAATGCAAGTTCAGTCCGTGCTAGATTTGAAGTCATCCAAAATCGACTTCCAAAGGATTTGAGGGTTGCACTTCATCCAGTAGCACACATGGAGTTCCGGCGCCTTGATTATGAGCAAGCTCAAGAAAACATCAACCGCCGATCCCATCAACGCCATCTTGTTGCTAAAGCAGAAAAATCTCTTGAGCTCTCACAGCAAGAATTGGAGAAATACAACTCCATGAAGAATCGGCTAACAGAAGAGGAGAACCTGCTAACTCAGCTGAAGAAAGAAGCCGAAGACTTGAGAGCAGCTCTGCAGGCTAAGGAACAAGAAGTATCGGCATCGGTAGAAACCATTGCCAAGATCAATGCCAACATGCTCCAACAAAAAGACTTGCTCAACGCCTCTATTGAAGCTTCAGAACGCGCCTGGGCATCTGTTCCTGCGGAGATCGAATCTGACGATAATGACAACTATGTTTTGGCCGAGATTGATCAGCTCCGCACCCATGCACTAGATGTACTCCGTGATTATCTGTATCCCCATCGTGCATGAGCTTGTAATCACCAAACACTATCTTTCAATCTGTAATATATACTTTCATGCTCCTTTGCTTTTTCCTTTATATATTTTCCCTAAGGGCGATACCATTAGCATCGGCCATCTTAAAGGCGACGCTCTCAACGTCGGCTCCGATAAAACTCAACCGAACACTTTAAAGATCTACCAACAAGGTAGTATTACTTTAAATACTTTGCATTAAGCGCTCGGCTGAATTCCCATCTCTTTCGTCGATCGGCTGATTGTCGATTGCATTTCCCTTCACTTCCATCAACCGATCAACATCCAGATCTGGTAACTGCTACAGCAACCGCGGAGTTGCCGATCCTTCCGTGATGCAAACACCTTCATCGGTAACGTCTAATGCTTTACCTTCCCAGTAAGTTCCTGAAATGCATGGCAAGTTTTACACCATCATCGGCAAAAAGTCTGTAGTAGCCACGCTCACCGATCTATCAGCTTGAATAGTTTCCACCTCGTCACCGACCCACTGGATAAGGAGTTGATGCATCGTGGAAGGGATACAGCAATTAGCATGAATCCAATCCCTACCCAGCAGTACGGCGTACGATCCTTTGCCTTCAATCACGAAGAACGTTGTCGGCAAGGTCTTGCTTCCAATAGTGACCTCGATATTGGTGACTCCTTTGACTTCAGAGCTCCTGCCTCCATAATCCCTCAACGTCATGTTAGTCTTTGTCAGCTCTTCAGGCAGTTTGCCGATCTTCCTGTACGTCGCCATCGGCAAAACATTGACAGCAGCACCACCATCGACCATCATCTTGCTCATCGGCTTGCCGTTGATGAAACCATTAAGGTACAAGGCCCACAGATGGAGATGATCGACACCAGATGGCTTCTCGAACACTGCTTGTTGTGGACCCAATAACAACTCGGCAGAAGCTTCTTCTTCCGATTCATTAATATCCAAAGAACTAAATTCTCGTGGTAGCATAAATACCATATTGACAGGAGCCTCAACTTCATGTACTTGAGACTTGACTTTTGGTCTCCATGCCTTTTTAGACTTGGGCCCCTTGTCATGATCATCCTTCTGGTTCACATCCTTGTTCAGCTCCCGGCAACGTGTCCTCTGTACCCTTCTCTTCTGCGTCTTGGTAAAAATACCACTCGGACACCATTGACCTTCTTCTGTAAACTCACCCTGATAATCCTCTTCATGATCTTCAACTTGATTAACAGGTCCAAGCCTTTCTTGCATAGAAACCCTTGATGTCAGCCTCCCTTCAAAGCGATCATGCTGTCTCCTTATAGGAACCCGGCTTGAAGTACCAACTTCTCTGTACAAATCTCCAGATCTTCTACTACAACCTGGACAGCCTTCAATTGGTGGCAGCTTCATACCTTGCTCCCAACAATACTGGAAAAAGGGGCAGTTCCAGTGTGGATCGAAGTCATCATCACTAGTCCTCTTGTCCTCCCTCTCTCTCTTCCTTGAGTACTTGCCGATCAATCCGGCAGATCCACCAATCATGTTAACTGGAAAAGGATGTCCATCAATCTTCATCGGCTTCTGACCAGAGAATTTGATGCGATCACTCTCAATTGCCGATTGGATCTGTTGTCTAAACACCTTGCACTCATTGGTGTGATGAGAGGGAGTATTATGCCACTTGCACCACTTGATTTTCTTCAACTCCTCAACTGAAGGCAACGTGTGATTAGGTGGGAGTTGAATAAGCTTTTCTTGTAGTAGCACATCAAATATCTTGTCGGCTTTATTGATATCAAAATCATATTTCTTTTCTTCTGCCTTCTGCTTGACCCACGGACAGAGAACAGTCTTCTTATTCCTGGTTCACTCAGCAAGAGCAACTTCAGCTTCATCATCAGAATCAGAAGAGTAGTCGGCATAAGCCGCCTGAAACTGTCTGCCACGTGTATTCTGGACGCGCCCTTCATGAATCGACGCCTTCTGAAAGAGCTGTGCTAAGCCATCGACTTCCTGAGGTGCAAACTTATCTCTGATTTGAGGCAATAAACCCTGATAAGCAATCTTAGCCATTTGCCGATCCGTCAGATTTAGGTTATAGCACCTGGCCCGAATGATTCTGAATCTCTAGACAAAATCGGCAGCTGACTCCCCAGCCTTCTGACGAACAGCTTTCAAATCTGATATGCTCAACTCCGCCATGCCAGTGAAGAAGTAAGAGTGGAATTTCTTTTCCAAATCAGCCCAATTCCGCACGGATCCCGCAGGGAGGGAGGTGAACCATGAGAATGCCGATCCAGATAACGACAGAGGAAACAAACGGACCTTTAATGCATCTTGTGCCGATGCCTCTCCCAACTGTGCCAAATATCGGCTAATGTGCTCCACTGTGGACACGTTGTCTTGCCCAGAAAACTTGCAGAATTCTGGCAGCTTGTATCGATGTGGCAGAGCAACTTGTTCCATCCACTCTGGATATGGACGTCGATACACAAAGCTCTGCTCCCTGGGCTTGAGATCAAACTGCTCCTTCATGACTTTAGCCAACCTGGCGACTATGTCTTCTGATGTATTCTGTCCTTACCCCCCAGTCAATTGGGCTGGCTGCTGTAACTGTGTTTGCACTTGGGTAGGTTGGTCCCTGTTGTAGTGCTCACTGTCATATGCTACTCTATGATAGCCTTGCGGTATCTCCTGGTTGAACAGTGCAGGATTGACATTGGGAGCCACATGATACCTTTTTTGAGGGGTTTGACTCATCTTTGGTTCATTAGATGTAACACCTACTTCCTTTCGCGTGGACATCGGCGCATCAATAAGATTTGGTGCCGATACCCGAGCTGTTCCTGCAGCCAAAGCTTGAGCACTTGGAGACCACAACTCTGGTGGCATGCCATATGGTTGCCTCTGCTGACTAGCAGCACTTGTTTCTTCTTGAGTTGCAGGTTGACCATCAGGATGTGCAGGACGTGCTGGTGTAGTAGTTGGTACAGTAAATGATGGCCCCATAAATCCAGACTCAAACTGCAAGGTCCCATCAGCAAATGCCTTGAGCATGTTGTACAAAGTGTTAACAAGCACCCCTGATTGGTTAATGAAAGCATTGTGAACCGCAGTATTCACAACTTCATCCAACAGAGCACGATCTGGCATCTTCGCAGCTTTTATTGCAGCCAACTCTTCTGCTCTTATCACCACGGGAGAAGCTGATACTGATGTAATCTTGCCACGTGTCATCTTGATGGCCTCAAAGTATTTCACTTGACACTCGTACAGATAACTCTGATATGACTTTTTCTGGTCCAAAGACATCTTCTCCCACGCACTCAACTCATTGTTGGTAGTAACTTCAGAAGAATCTTTATCATCTCGAACAACTGGTGCAGGATTCATGATCTTCTGGCCTTTGTATCAACGAGCAAAGTACCATCATCAGCAACAGCTTGAAAGAACGCCATCTGCTTCTAAGAACTTGATCTGTCCCACCGGGCGTGCCAAAAAGTGTGTTGACGGTAAAATGTGTGTTCTACCGCTCGCACACGTGGCCTGAGAGATTTGCTTAGCTCTGTTCAGGACCAAAACTTGGAACGCGGTGAATTCCGGAGCGTGCCAGTCGATTTTCCCTGCAAATCGACAAAGACAAGAAAAAGCGTGTAAAATTTCCGGACTATCGGCCCTGGACAGGCCGATGCGTAACCGCAGCCGATGTTAGTGAATAAAAGATAATAAGCACTCGGCTGTCGGCTAGAAACGAATCGACATGTCGCAACGATAAGTACTCGCGCGATAAATAAAGCAAGGCATGCATCAGAATCGGCAATCGGCAAAGCATGCCATCGGCAACAACTATCGGCAAGCATCATAGTAAGGCGAATCGGCATTGACGAAAGAAGGCTCAGACTTATACTTGAACAGGAATAATAAAAGAAATTAAAGGCATGCAAGCATAGATCTGAACGTGGTAAACAATCGGCTAAACACCCCGAAAGAACGATTAAACCAATAATCACTAATTATACCCATATTCTGACAATCGCTTCACCGAGGACACGTCAACTAAGTGAAGTAGAACAGGACACGTCAAACTGTTCTACACGATCGACAGGTACAAGTATAATCGGCAACTACCAGTCCCAGATACTCAATAAATTAAATCTAACTCTTAGCAACTGTCGCCGAGGACACGTCAACTAAGCGAAGCAGACAGGACAAGTCAAACTGCCTACCCAATCACTAAGAGCAGATCTAATTAACCAAGCACCTTAACCGTGACTCGAATAACTAGATCAAACAGGAAATCGACATCAGCAATCGGCAAACAAGGTCACGACTAGGACAAGTCAACTAACCGTAACAAAGAATTGGACCAGGTCTTAAACAATTCCATGTAGTCGATGCATAAGAAAACCCTAGATTGATCTAAATTACCGGATAACTAGCAGCCACATCAATCTTAATCATGGACAAGTCGACATAACAAGATCGATGCGCTTACCTGACAAAATCCAAGCCCGGAGCCCCGATGGACGCCGATGTCGACGGAGATCTCGTCGAGAAATTGTGGCGATGCGCCGAAAAGTTGATTGTATTGATTGGTTTCTTTTTTACAAGCACCTGGGTTTATATTTATACCCCCGAGGCAACCGATTTGGAGACAAACACGTCTCCTGCTTGACCACAACTCGGTCAATTCTTTCTTAATCTAGAAAAAGAATTAAAAAAGGACACCACCCCACATGCGCGCGCGTCTTCGGGATTTCTTTGGCTTCATGATAACCTGCGGGCCACCACTTTGGCACATAATCTTTTCCTACCCGTTGCATAGTCTGTCTTCCACTGACAACGGGACCTGGACCAAATTTTGGTGTCAACACTCTCCCATGGCAACTCCACTATAAATAGAGGACCCCTCCCCTCACTCCAACCTGCACCAAAACACTTGAGAAGAGAAGATCCAATGTAGGGTCACGCTCTTTCTCATGGAAGATCATTCCACTTGTGTAGTTTAGAATAGGATTAGTATTTTAGTCATGGGAGTTAGAGTAGAAGTGAGAGCTTCGCTCGGAGCTCCGGAGTTCTCTTCGGAGTTTGGGTAAAGTTCTCGTGTATCTTTTCTTTTATACTTTCTTTAATATAATTATTTTCTTATTTATTTTCTTATTATTTAATTTAGTTTTCTTTTTAGTTTATATTTATTTATTTAAGTAATTGTTATAGAGAAATTTCTGTGTTGGTTCCACGTCTGTGTATGATAGGTTCGAATGAATTGTTGAGCTAGGCAGTAGGGACTATATAATTGCCTTATTGTTACGACCTCACACAGTTTGTTTGGATTTATTATGCATGGTTGGCTTGCCCTTAGCGCGAGGGTAAGTTATTTAGGATAGTTGCTTGTATGGTTCAAGGAATTATTCTAGACGTGAGTTTGCACCCAACCCCACGGAGGATGGTAGCCGCGAGTGCTTGTCACCGGTCTCGGTAATCCATCACGTCCGGGTTGGACCTAGCAGGGTCTTAATTATAGCGGGTGGTTCCCCATAGTATTAATCTTTTTCTGTTGGTTGGGTGGGCCACTTCTGTGCCTCTGTTCTTTTGAGATTATGCCCGGTGGTAGTTCGAGCAACAGAACAAGTTTATTACTTTGGCACATCCGTGCCCCGATGCACTTGAATGTATCTGTAATGAAAGCTTAAGCAAGTAGTTGTAGACTATCAGGAAATACTAAATGCTAACCCCTGGGCATCCTTTATCTGCACCCAACCTCACGGGATGGGCGGTAGGTAGTAGGTGGTGACAGCCCTATCTATCCTATGCAATCCACCACGTTCGGGTTGGCTCGTAGATCTGACTGATACCCTTCTTCTCGTTGTTCTCCCAGACTAAATGCTAACTCTTTGTTATCTATATCGATGGATGTTCTCCTGAGTGCCACGCACATATCATATATGTATCCCTGCTTTGGTCTAGTTTGCAAGTTATAAATAATAGATGTTTCCTTGTTAATTCATGATATTCTTAGCCCTACTTCCCTGAGGAAAATATAAATACGATAACCTTGGAATACTCCCGGGTGAAATGCTACAATGGTGTTCCGTGCGCTTGCAGAAATTGAATTAAATCTTTTTGCGTAAGAAATGCCAACAGTTGGCGCGGAGAAGTCATTGATCGTCTTCTCGACAACCAGGTCGGCCATGTTGTTTGATGAAGAGGCCCTGATAACCGGTGGAGGAGACGCTTCAAGAGCCAGAGCGTTCTTGCGGATCTGTTTGGTGAGTTTTGCTCGAACTTTCCTCAAGAACTGCTCTAGATCTAAGTGGAAGTTTTCTGGTAGGTCGAAACCAGTCATGCACTGTCCTGTTTCAAATTTCCACAAGGAGAAAAACCAGGACAAGGGTAAGCCCGCAAAAGTAAGTGATAATTATTTTCTCACAAACACAATGCATTTATTCAGATCCTAGCTGCTACTTCCACGGCAACGGCGCCAGAAATGCTTGTTGGCGGTTCTTATGCGGTAAAATTAAATTCATTAATTCCGCAAGCGCACGGATCACCATTGTAGCATTTCACCTTGGAGTATTCCAGGGTTATCGTATTTATATTTCCGCAGGAAAGTAGAGCAAAAGGAAGCTGAATAGGAGCAATGCATTGAATAATTTGGAGAAGAAATAATGTATCAACTATACTTGAGACGGGGGTTAGATAGGCATGATAGATATGGGTGGCACACACATCCTCAAATCCGAAGTGATAAAAGAAATAAAACTGTAGTATACATTTGGGAGAGCAGCGAGATAGAGTTAAGGCTACCTGTATGTTTATCTATTATTTACTCTTCCTAGCAGTCAAGTCTACAAAGATTATCTACTCTAGCTAAGCTCATACACATACAAGTCATGTCGTTTCGGGGCTTGGAAGTGCCAGGGCAACCGATGATGCTAGTTCACCCTGGGGATCCATCCGCTATAATTAAGACCCTGCTGAGTCCAACCCGGACGTGGTGGATTACAGAGACCGGTGCAGCTGTCACATACACTCGCGGCTACCATCCTCCGTGGGGTTGGGTGCCAAACGTGCATAGGCCAAGCTCTAAGCGCCATGCTTACAACCCGCCTAGAGGAACTACTCTTAATCAACGGAGCAGCCCTATCTAAGAATAAACAAGCACAGATTTCACCCGACGTCATCTCCGACGAAGGCACTCTCTCGTACTTGCCTACTCCAACAATCACGAATCCCACAACAAGACTTCTACGAGCACTTACTTAACCGAATAAATAAACTAAATAGAAAAGAACTACTAAAAGAAAATAAATAAAGATAAAACTAAATATATATTAAATAAAAGAATATCTCTAAGATTAAGGATACAAGGAGCTATACCAAGACTCCGAGAAGACTCCGGAAGCCCGAGAGAGCTCTCACTCTACTCTACTCTACTCTAACTCCCAAAGTGACTACTAAACAAGAAAATGAAACACTTGGATGAAGTGTGATGGTGCGAGTTGCTTCTGAGGCCGGGGGGTCCTATTTATAGCTTCTTCATGGCGGTGGAAACCCCCTGGCCGAAGCTGGAGAGGCGGTGGCGCCAAGGTCGGCCGGCCGGCCAAGTCGGGGGGCCGGCCGGCCATCCCTTGTGGCGGTTGGCCACCGTCTTCTGCCTGAACGCTCCAGATCGTCGCCTGATGGCGGTCCGAAGGTCGGCTACTTGATGGGGTCGGCAGAATTGCAGTGGAGGCCAAGTTAAGGCCCAAATGGCCCACCTTCTAGAATGGCGGTGCAAATCTGCTGGGCTGGCCTTGAATTATGCGTGGTGGACAAGTTTCCAGCCCACTGGAGGAAGCCCGGGGCCTGCGGCCACCAGGTGGGGCCGGCCGGCCAGGGAATTTCCCTGGCTGGGCCCACTTTCCTCTATTGTTCACTCCTGCATCCAAATATCCACCAAAACTTGTGGAGTAGCATTATTCCTATCTACTATGCACAGAATCTTGGTGTTATGCTTTTATTTACCGGTAGGGTGACGGTCAAAACATGGTTTAACGACTGCCAACAGCTCGCTCGTGACCGTGAGCATGGCTGTCAAGACAGTTTTACACTCTGCAGAGGTTGCAACACTTTACCCACAAGTCGTGATTTCATCACCCGTTGGTGACTAAAACCTCTATTATGCCAAATGCACACTTCCTATGGTGTGCGGCCAGGAGATCACTACGAGGCCTTTACAAAGCGCCTTCAAACCTGAGTGCACCCGCTATGGTTCCACCGCTAACAGCATACTTGAAGTCTATTTTACCTCCGCTGCAGAAGCCCCCTCTGGCGCCACTAATCCACCGAATGGTGCACACAAAGTAAGAAGACATCTAATTAATTAGCCAAGCTGCTCCCATAGCAGTCTTGTGATGGCACGGATATGCCGGGTGACATGCTCCATGAACCGGTCCTTAGAATCTAAAGCAGGTACAAGCACAAACCAAAGTCTCATGCACGACGGCACCATACCAAACCAACCATCCTGCTCAGATTCCTATCTCCATGTTGCTACCATTACCATCCCACTATAGTTGCATATGTCATTAGTCAAAATTAAGGACACTCCCAGCACAAACATACATCAAAGCTAAGCATGAATCTACCCAAAACCTAGACACTACCCAACAGGCGACAAGGAATAAGAAGGAAATTCTAGTAAACCCTATCGGGGGATTCAATTTAAAGACAACATGCATTCAAGGAATGTACTACAAACTACACTAATAGGAGCAAGATGTTCAAGGACACTTGCCTGTTCATATAATGCTGCTCATTGGTCTTTTACTCTTGATCTTCGTATTCCCGTACCAATTCTCCACGTCATCATCAATCCGAATTAACTATCGATAAAAGAAAAAGAACACAAACAAATAAATACAGTATACCAAACATCATAAACATATCAAAAAAACACTATGGTTGGATAGGTTACGAAGATACGAAGATTTAGGCGCAAGAATCGCCTAAATCGGAGTTACCAATAAAAAGATATAAGTGTTTAAAGGTTTGAGGAATAAACTACGAGCAAACTGAGAATTCAGGGGCTTAGATGCAAGGATAAAAGACAGAATATACTTCGGGTTCAAATAACAGAAAGAACAAGGGCCAAACTGAAATTATACCATTTTAGGGAGTTTCCGGGTTTATTCTTGTGAAGGAAATATTGTGGAATCGGTCCATGGTTCTATGCACCGTGACGGAGGGTCTAGTCGATCCGTGCATGGTGGGCCAGATCGTCGGGGAGGGTGGCGCTGCCAATGGACGCGGCGGTGGCTCGCCGGAGCACGGTCGGGACGGCGTTCCTTTGCCAAATATCTCGCCGCGACCGTACAAGGATGGAAAGCGGCCGATGGGGATCTCGCCGAGGAGCTTCACGACGACGGAGGTGGCTTGGATACAAGGGTGCGTCGTCGATGGTGGAAGGCGGTCATCGGTGTTCGTCGGGGAGGCGGCTTCCGGGGTCAAATCTTGTCGGAGGAGATCGGATGAGGGGCGGCGCGTCGTCACGGAGCTCGTCGGCATCGATTCATGGAGAACCGGAACGGCCTGAGATGGCAGGATGGCGCGCGGAGGCGCTAGGCTGCCGGAGCCGTGGAAGAAATCAATGGCGGCGGCGCGTTCTAGGGTTTGGCAGGCGGGGGAGGCGGTGGTGTTGACGGCGGCGCGTTCTAGGGTTTGGCAGGCACGGGAGGCGGCGGAGTTGACCAAACGAAGCATGGCGCATCAGGGGCTCCTCTTTATAGGGCGCGGTCCGCAAGGGTTGGGCGCGCACGCCAAGGCAGTTGGCGGCGGCGGCAGCCGGTTAGGGTTTGACGGTGGTGGAGCTGGGCTAGGTGGGCCGCAGTCGAGTTGGGCCGAAGAGAAGGAAGCTGGGCCGCGCGGGAGAACAGAGATGGTCCGTGGAAGGGTAAGGGAAAATGGGAAAGGCCCAGGCAGGAAAAGAAGAAAAGGGAAAAGGGAAAGGAGGAAGTGGGCCAAAGGGGATTCGGCCGAGGCTGATATGAGGTTTTTGTTAATTTTGGATCAAAAGAAATGATAAGGAATTCAGGGAGAGAAAATAAAGGTAGAGAAATTCAGAGCAAAGGACAATAGATTTTTATGAAAATCAAGGACTATCCAACGTAAAACACCTTAACCTATTTTATAAACTTATAAATTCATTTTTCATCAAATAAAACAAATAATTTTTATTTTAAAATGCTTTAAAAAGGAAAGAAAAAGCCTCACATCCCAAAATAGGAATTTTGGGGTGTGACAGATGGACCCACGTGTTATATATTTTATGGGGGCCATGGGTAATCGGGTATGGGTTGCAGGAGAATGGCCCCATACCCGTGGTACACAATGGGTGAGAAAAATGCCCATTAACGAACCCATGGGGTGAGAAATAGGTCTAAACACGCACACCCTAATAGAGGAAAAGCCCATCAGGTATCGGGTGATGGGTACCCATTACCATCCCTAGATTAGGACCTGAATATTTTACATTGTCAAACGTCCTGAAAAAAGGAGTTCTGAATCTGTATTAGGTTAGAGATTAATTTCCTACTTGGAAAAAGAAGATTAGAGATCAAACCAAGGTTTTTGAACAGAACATGGTGGTAGAAACGATCACCTAGCGCATTCACAAGCATCTCCTCCTATCTAATCTAAACCAATAAAGAACCAGTTGCGAGGAACATCACTTTTACCCTGCCATCCTATCTACCCTGCCATCTGAACCGTCCTGCCATATCGTGGCCCCAACATCCAACGCACCGAATCACACGACGTCATCTCGACGAAGGCACTCTCTCGTACTTGCGTACTCCAACAATCACGAATCCCACAACAAGACTTCTACGAGCACTTACTTAACAGAATAAATAAACTAAATAGAAAAGAATTACTAAAAGAAATAAATAAAGATAAAACTAATTATTGAATAAAATAATATCTCAAAAGAGTAAGGATACAAAGAACTATACCGAACTCCGAAAAGACTCCGGAAGCCCGAGAGAGCTCTCACTCTACTCTACTCTACTCTAACTCCCAAAGCTACTACTAACTAATGAACACTTGGATGAAGTGTGATGGTGCGAATTGCTTCGGAGGCCGAGGGGTCCATTTTATAGGTCTCCAAGGCGGTGGAAGCACGTCTGCCGACTTTGGAGAGGCGGCGCCGCCAAAGCCGGCCGGCCGGCCTAGGGGGGTGGCCGGCCGGCCGGCCCTTGTGGCGGTTTGCCACCGACTTCTGCCTCGACGCTCCAGATCACTCCCTGAAGGCGGTCTGAAGGTCGGCTACTTCGTGGGGGCGGCAGAATTGCAGTAGGGGCCAAGTTAAGGCCCAAATGGCCCACCTCTGGTAAGTCGGCGCAAATCCGCTGGGTTGGGTCTTGAATTATGCATTGTGGACCAGTTTCCAGCCCACCGGAGAAAGCTTGGGGCCTGCGGCCACCAGGTGGGCCGGCCGGCCTAGGGTGGGGCCGGCCGGCCAGGGAAATTCCCTGGCTGGGCCCACTTTTCTCCATTATCCACTCCTGCATCCAAATATTCACCAAAACATGTGAAGTAGCATTATTCCTAACTACTATGCACAAAATCTTGGTGTTATGCATTTATTTACCGGTAGGGTGGCGGTCAAATCGTGGTTTAACGACCGCCAACAGTACCCATTTTCTAGGTACCCAATACAGTATACGTACGAAGTAGCAAAAGCATGGAAGCTGACCGAGACCCGAAGGCCTTGTATATAGCTAAATGACGGAAAGCTGCGCCCGTGTGGTGGCCCAGTCGGGCGGAGGGCGCAACAATGGCCTTTGGCCCACAAAACCTCCGTTCCTCACGGCCTGCTAAAGGCCTGGGCACACATGGCCGCATGGGCACGGCCCCCCACCTAGGACTGCGATTGGTCCAGCATTGAAAGAGCCCGGCTCGGACGTGGCAACGAACCCGACTCCCCGCGGCGGGAGTCGGGCGCCACGGAGTCGAGCGGCACCTCCGACCAAACACCGGCCAGCCGCCGTTCGCCGTCCGTATGCCCCGGCAGTGGTCGGGATCGGCGGAGGGCCTCGACCCGAAGCAAACCCGACCACTCCAGCTGGACGGTGCGAAAGTGCACTATGCCCTGACGTACGGCGGAGTGGGGGCGTCGCATCCGGATCAGGCGTGGAACGGCGAATGCATGCACCAAGTACGCTACACAGTAGTAACTGTGCGCGGAATGACCGTCACCCAACTCCACAGGTACCTACAGCGCACCAACAGTGAATAACAGTGCGGATCGGGGAATGGCGCTCCACAGCGCCCAGACAAGACACGGATTACATCGTCACACTACCTGGCGCGAAGATTGCGGCGGAAGACACCGGAACCAGCGAAGACGGTCCGGCTCCATCTCCACCGCCTTTCCACTTATCCTTACTTTCTTTTCTTATTCTTCTTTCCTCCATCTGTACCGTTCTCCCTTGTCGTATAAAAGGGAGGATTGGGCCCAGGAGGAGAGGAGTTCTTTTGGCTGGCAGAAAGCTCTTTTCTCACACACACACGCACACACACAACGCAGAAAACAGAGACTTGGGAGCGAATCCCTCTCTCGCCACGGCTTGTAACCCTTACTACGAGCAACACGAGCAAAACCTCAAACTGGACGTAGGGCTTTTCTTGCCTGAACCAGTATAACCCACTGTGTCAAACACAAACATTCTGATCGCCGTTGAGCCGCGCACAAATCTATTCGTCGGCCGGTTACTGAACGCCGACAACGGTCTTTCTATTTTGCAATATGCAGATGATACTATTCTGTTTATGGAGAATAATCTTCAGCAGGCCAAAAATATGAAGCTTTTGTTGTGCGCTTTTGAGCACTTATCTGGTCTAAAGATTAATTTTCATAAGAGTGAACTATTCTGTTATGGACAGGCAAAGGAAATAGAGCATGAATATTCACAGATTTTCGGTTGTGAAATGGGTTCTTTTCCTTTTAGATACCTGGGCATTCCTATGCATCATAGAAGCTTAGAAATGTAGATTGGAAAGAGGTAGAGGAACGTTTTCAGAAGAAACTCAGTTGGTGGAAAGGAAAATTGCTTTCGATCGGAGGTAGATTGGTTTTAATCAACTCTGTTCTAAGTAATCTGTCGATCTTCATGCTCTCTTTCTTTGAAGTACCGAGGGAGGTACTTAAGAAACTTGATTACTATAGGTCAAGGTTTTTCTGGCAAAGTGATGAGCATAAGAAGAAGTACAGACTGACTAAATGGAGCATACTTTGTACACCGAAAGATCAGGGAGGATTAGGAATTTTAAACTTGGGTTTGCAAAATAGATGTTTGCTCAGCAAGTGGCTTTTTAAGCTAATAAATGAAGATGGGGTGTGGCAGTCACTTCTTAGGAGAAAATACTTGAGGTACAAAAAAATTACTCAAGTCGAACATATGCCTGGCGACTCTCATTTTTGGTCAGGTTTAATGAAGGTTAAACAAGACTTTTTGAGGCTGGGTAAGTTCAGGTTCGGTGATGGAACTCAAGTAAAATTCTGGGAGGATGCTTGGTTAGGTAATATAGCCTTTAAGGACCAATACCCAAATCTGTATAGTATTGTTAGAAAGAAAAGCGCTTCCGTTAGTGTGGTTTTACAATCTAGGCCATTAAATGTGTCTTTTAGAAGATCTTTAGTTGGGAATAATTTGATCGCTTGGTACCACTTGGTTGGTCGGGTCATAAATACTCACATTTCAGATCAAAAAGATAAACTCATTTGGGCTTTAAATCAACAAGGTAATTTTACAATTCGTTCTATGTATAGAGCTTTAGCTGTAACCAATGTTGTGCCTCATAATCACATTATTTGAAAGCTTAAGCTACCGCTCAAAATTAAAGTTTTTATATGGTACATGATTAAGGAAGTAACTTTAACCAAGGACAACTTAGCAAAGTGGCGATTGAAAGGGAATGTTAAATGTTGTTTTTGCAACTTAAGTGAATCAATACAACACCTTTTCTTTGATTGCAACAATGCTAAGTTTATATGGAGATTGGTGCATGTTTCGTTTAATTTACCTCCTCCGATGAGTGCTGACCACATGTTTAATGGATGGTTGCAAGGGGTAGATAAGAAAATTAAGCATCAAGCCTTGGTAGGAGCATGTGCCATTTGTTGGGCGATTTGGCTTAGCCGCAATGATCAGATTTTTAACAAGACACGAGTTTCTACTTCTATGCAGGTTGTGTTCAGAGGAACGTACTGGATCCGCTTTTGGGCATTGCTACAGAAGGAAGAAGAGAGATCCCGCATAAATGGGGGTGTCGTGTGCTTGAGACGGCGGTGATGGACATTTTCGCCAAAAATGGATGGTGTTTTAGTAATAGACTCTCTCCCAGATAATAATACTTAAGATGGATATCATGAATGTCATGACGTTGTTTCCTTTCTGTTTCGGATGATTCGATTTGGCCCGCAATAATGGACAGCTATATGTATCAATCGATACAGAGGCTGGAATATTAATGCATATTCCCTTTTCTAAAAAAAATACATATATTGATATCTACTCCCTCAGTTCCTAAATATAGGGCTTTGTTGACTTTCAGACATCACGATTAATCATTCGTCTTATTCAAAATATTTAAGAAAATATAAAAATAATTATATTATATTTAAAGTAAATCTACTGATGAAACAAACCATAACAAAATGAATATTATTTTCATAAAATTTTCAAATAAGACGAATGGTCAATTGTGATATCTGAAAGTGAACAAAGCCTTATATTTAGGGATGAAGGGAGTACTAAGTAGCTAAAAAAGTACACACATACAATACAATCTATTATAATATATATTTAACGACGAAAAAAAGCCACCACGTTCGCTCTAAAATGCTAGAAATTCCCACGTTAATTCAAGAAAATAAGAAGAGAAAATTTGTCACCACTGTCATTATGAAAATTTTAGTCTAAAATATCCTCAAACCTATTTCTAAATTACCCATCATGCCATTATGAGTCAAAAATAGCTAAATTCGGAATAATAAAAAAAAGACAAAAATACCCTTCACATCTATTTTTAAATTACCCACTATGCCATTATGTGTAAAAAATAGCTAAATTCGGAATAATAAAAAATAACCAAAAATACCCCTCACACCTATTTCTAAATTACCGTCCATGCAATTATGAGTCAAAAGAAAAATTCAAAATAATAAAAATATCTAAAAATACCCTAATTCCTATTTCTAATTTATCCATCACACCAAAATTAAGAAGTTTGTCACTACATGCTAATCAAGAAAATTAATAGTTATTGTTTAGAGTATATTTTATATTTTTTATTAGTCTTGTGTCTCTCTTAACTTGAATCATGTTATGTGTCATATTTTTTAAAAACAACAAAGCAGAAGCATGTCCGAGATGAAAGAATGCTGATGGAAGAACAATACATCAGCGAAATGATGACTCATATCACACACCCAAATTGACAGAGTCGGTGAGCAGTTTCTCCAATCAATTTTAGCTATGTTAGAAATGTATTACTATAAAAATAATAATATGAAACTATGTTTAAATTCCTACAATAATATAAAAATAATTTAAATAGTTTAACAAATCTAGCCGCGCAAATGCGCGGGAAGCCATACTAGTTGCATATTAAAATTAAAAGAGCACACACGATACAAGACCGATGTACTACACCCCAAGCGCCAAAGCATTATGGGGTTATTATTTGATAAAAGGATCACACTGATATATAAGACGGATAAAACATTAATTATTACGAGACGGCCCTTCAGTTCAGAGTGTAGCTAGAGAGATGCATGAGACGGAGAGCTCCTACTCTTTTGGGTTATCGGACCAAGCCGAGATCTGAGCTGCGAACCTTTCCATCGCCTCCCTTGGCAAGTACATGGACACCACCGTGCACTCGTCGCCGCTGGCGTTCTTACACTTCATGAAGTAGGTTGGCAACTTGTTCATGATGTCGCCTACCATTGGTATGCCGCCACCGATGCGCTTGCCCCATCCGAAGTCGATGGTATCCTCCCCGATGGACGTTATGTCAGACACGACGTGCGTCCGTTCCACCACGAGAGGCGGCCACTTCCGGCGCGACATCAGCTCCACCGTGGACCTCACGTACTCGTCGTTGGTCTCTAACTTGGCCCTGCGGACCAGCTCCACCGCGTAACCGAGGCCGCCGTTCCTGCTGCATAGTTGGGCGGCTGTGGTCTCTGCGACAGGCAGGACCAGCGCGCAGCCGTAGTAGCCATCAGGGATCCGCGGGTCGCGTTTCCAGCCGCGGCGAGCGTTGCTGGTGAACATGAACCGCACGCGCTGCTCAGGTGCGTACCCCAGCGCGGCGGTGCGGCACCGCCACACCGCGGCCGCGAGCAGGTCGAAGGCGGTGCAGTACGGGGCGAGCCTTGCCGGGACATGGCTCCGCATGGCGGATATCTCCGCCGGACCGAACAGGAAGTACCGCCCAACCATTTCGGCCGGGGGAGTCGTCAGCATCACGTCCTCGGTTGTTGCAGCGCTGTCCCCGAGCGGCTCGTATCCGGCCAGATGCTGGCGGCGCCGCGTGATGCATGGCGGGCCATGCGATGTCAGCTTCTCTCGTTCCCACACCGGGAGCGTCTTTGGTCGTGGCTCTCCTCGAGCGAGGTCACCTACAGCTTCCATCAATTTGCAAATGCCAAAGCCGTCGTGCATGTTGTGGCACCAGTGAACGCCCACCGCAAATCCCCCGCAGCTGAACCGGGTCACCTGGATATATATTATTCAGTGTAAAAAAAATAGAAATCATCACGTGTATTTATGAAACAGAGGGAGTATGCAACCTAGCTATATATCAGATGATTTTGTCGCAAGTTAACCACAATATCGAGATCATTCTAATGAGTATATGGATCATTCCTGTTTCGACCCGAGAAAAAAGGCCATATAAATGCAATAGAATAATTTGAAAAGAGTCTAAGCAGAACAACGACACACATATATACGATCGACATTTAATTATATACCTGAAAAAATATCAACGGCTTGCCTGCGACCACCTTAGTGTCGTCGATGTCACACACGAGCTCATCAACACAGGGGTAGGGCGGCTGCAGCGGCTCACCAAGCTCCGCAAGGCTCACTTCCACGTCGGCCTCCACAAACACGACGCCCTCCGCCGTGCACTCGACCACCAGCCTGCCATCAGGTGGCAGCTCCCTCAGCCGACCGGCTACGGGGTAGAAGTGCACCAGGGCCTTAGCAAGGGCTGATCTGATGGCAACTACAGGGTCACGCCACGGCAGCCCGGCGTCGGCTGGTTGGCCACGGAAAAACTCAACAATGGTGGAGTAGAACCGCAGGGAGCGCTGGTTGTCAATGTCAGAGAGGTATTTGATCTCACGGGGCGTCGCCCGCATGGGTTCCACTAGCTCTGGCTCACGGCGGCGTGAAGTGAAGCTCACCATGGCGGAAGGAAGAAAGCTTGTAACTAAGAAACTTCGATTCTGCGCACAACTGCGCAAGACGGTACGGTGTCGTCTGGCATTGGCATAGGGTATTTATAGGTCAAGCCAGCTAGTATTTGCATTCGTTGGAAGCCGGAAAAGAAGTACAACTTTACCAAGTGTACAACTGAGATCTATGGTCCCTGAAGTAGGTTGCGGTTTTTAGTATCTTACTTTTAACTTTGAAGAGAGGCTGGAAGACACAATGACCCAGTGTACAACTGATTTATGGTCCCCGCAGTAGGTTGCGATTTTTAGTATCTTACTTTTAAGAGAGGCTGGAAGACACAATGACCAAAGCTCATGCACTTATGCACAGTGCACTGATCAAAATAACAAACTTTAACGCGTCGAAGTGACTTTCTACTACTTTCACCAAGTATACAAGCTCCATGATGTTGAGGGGCATCAGTGCTTATTAGGCTGATGATTTTCAAGTCAGTTCTCGGTACTTGTGAGCTTTGTTTTTTTTGCAAAAAGATCACACGTCTTGCGAGATTGGCAACTTGTTACGTTATTGAACTCTTTTTCACATGCGTGAGCTCCTATATCTATGCAGTTATATAATGTCGGTATGATCATCACCTTTTTTATGGCCATGACTGGAAAAGGCCATAATTAATTTTCTTGACCCATGCGACCCACATATTAATCCAGCAGAAACTTATGCGCAGCATTGAAGTATCATTCTGTCAAATTTAAAAGAAAAAACTGTTTGAACTGTCTTCGGTTGTTATGGTTAAATCCCTGGTACACTACTGGACTATCTTCTTTCCCTTGTGCATTGTACCTTAGAGCTCAATGTAGACAATCATTATACTTCTCATTGTTCCAGCGAGACAAAGATTAATAATTTGGTGACATAAAAATAGTTTTGATTTTTTTTTCTTGTGTCATAGCTGTAGTGACATGCACAACTGATCAACATCACAATGATTTGAAGGGCATCGATCCATATAAGGCCGATGAATATAATATATAATAGATTGTCAAGTGAATTCTTGGTCCTTGTGACTTTTCTTGCAAAATGATCAAACGTGTTTTGAGATTAGTTGTCAACTAGTTACATTATCGAACTCTTTTTACGGAACGGTTGTATATTAGTCGTTTATCAGTGCTTCACATAGGTGACCTGCATTGTTTCTTAGAGCTCAACACCAACAATAAAGTATACTTGTCACTGTTCCAGCAAGACAAAGATTACTATTTTGGTGACATAAAAATAGTTTTTAATTTTTTTCTCTCTTGTGTCCTAGGTGCAGTGACATGCACAACCGATCAACATTCCAATGATTTAGGGCGTCGGTGCATATAAGGCAGATGACCATAATATATACACTAGTACAATATAGTCCTTTGGTGGCGGGCGATTTGAGCCTGTGTTGACCGACAGCCACTCGGCTCACGCCACTGGAAACTCCGAACTAGCAGTGACGGGCGAAACGCCCGCCACTGCTTGGCACAGGAAATGCTAAAAAAAATGCGGCTGGGCCATGGCAGGCCCGCCCAGCCCGCCACAGCCAACCCTAGCCGCCATCGCGCGCCCCCAGGTTCCACTCGTCGAGCCGCCGTCGCCGCACCCCCAGGTCCACCTCGTTGAGCCGCCGTCGCCGCGCCCCCATGTCACCCTCGACGAGCCGCCATCGCCGCGCCCCTAGGTCCACCTCGTCGAGCTGCCGTCGCCGCGCCCCCATGTCACCCGCGCCGAGCTGCCGTCGCCACGCCACCAGGTTACCTTGCCGTCGGAGCGCCCTCCACGAGCAGTCTCACCGTCGACGACGCGTCCGCTCGCGGAGGACTCCGTGCCGAGAGAGGAGGCGCTTGAGGGAGCATCGATCCGCGCTGTGGTTGCGTCGTCGCCGCGCCGAGGAGCCGGCCCCGCTGTTGCCGTGCTCGAGGAAGACGCTGGAACCCTAGCCGCCACGGTCAGATCTGCGAAGAGTAGAGAAAAGAGTTAGGGAAGGAGAGAGGGAGGGAGAGAATCGCACGCGAGGACTGACCACTTCGGCGCCGGTGAGGGGAGGAGGGAGGGAGGAAGCAGGACGGCTAGGTCGATCCGGACGGCGTCGCCCAGATCTGCGCCGCCTCGACGGCGAGGAAGGGGAGGGAGAGGGGCGCCGCCACCGTGCAAGGTGAAGGGGAGGGAGAGGGGCGTCGTGCGGTGGAGGGGAGGGGCGTCGCGCAGGTGGAGGCGTCACCGCGCCCGCCCAGATCTTTGCCGCGCCGAGAAGGATGGAGGGGCGCCGTGCTTAGGGAGGGAGAGGGAGGGGTGGCGGCGCAGAGGAGGGAGGGTCGACGCGAGAGAGAGAGGAGAAATGGAGGCGGAGAAAGGAGTTGTGCGGCGCGGAGGGACGGGGATTAGGGTTGATGCTTCTTTATATACCAGCTCGGTGGTTCGGGCTGAAGCGGGCCGCAATTGGGCCTGTCCACCACTGATGCTTATATGATGTAACTATGCCTGTTACTGCTGTCCATTTTCAGTGGCGCACAACGATGACATCATAGTGTCCGCCACTAACAAGTGCTCCAAATACTGTAACTTTGCTGATGTCATCGTGTCCGCCACTGCTGGCTGCTACAGTACCTCGCGTCGAGCTTGCAGTGACGGATGGAAGGGTGTCCGCCACTACTGTAAAAATGCATGTGTCATATTAGGCCCTTTTCGTACTAGTGATAGTAGATTGTCAAGTGAGCTTTGGTCTTTATTAGCTTTTGTACAAAATGGTCACACGTCTTTCGTGATTAGTTGCCAACTTGTTATCATTGAACTCTCTCTATGGAACCGTTGTAATTAGTTGTTTGTGAATGCTTCACATAGGTGACCTGCATTGTATCTTAGATCTCAATGTGGACAAGAATTATACAAGATTAATATTTTGGTGACGTAAAAACAGTTTTTGATTTTTTTTTTCATGTGACCTAGGTGCATTGACATGCACGACTGATCAACAATCCAACGATTTAAAGGGCATCGGTGCATATAAGGCTGATAGACTTAATATTTAGTAGATTGTCAATTGAATTCTTTGTCTTTGCGAGCTTTTCTTGCAAAATGATCACACATCTTTTGATATTAGTTGGGACCTTGTTACATTATCGCCCTCTTTCTATGGAACAAATTGTATATTAGTGGTTTGTTAATGCTTCACAAAGGTGACCTGCATTGTTTCTTAGAGTTCAATGTGGAAAATATTAGACAAAGATTAATATTTTAGTGATCTAAAACTAAAAATAGTTATAGATGTTTTGTCTTGTGTCCTCGGTGCAGTGACATGCACAAGTGATCAACATTCCAATGTTTTGAAGGGCACCGGTGAATATAAGGCTGATGAACATAACATATAGTACATTGTCAAGCGAGTCTTGGTTCTTAGTAGCTTTACTTGCAAAAATGGTCACACGTCTTTTGAGATTAGTTGCCAGCTTGTTACATTATCGAACTCTTTCTACGAAACGGTTATATATTAGTGGTTGTCAACGCTTACACGTAGGTGAGCTGCATTGTATCTTTCATCTCAATGTGGACAATATTCCAACATTTTTAAGGGCATCAGTAAATATAGTAGCTTGTCATTTGAGCCCTTGGTCCTTGTAGCTTTTCTTGCAAAATGATCACACATCTTTTGAGATTAGTTGGGAACTTGTTACATTATCAAACTATTTCTACAGAACAACTGTATATTAGTGATTTGTCAATGCTTCAGAAAGTTCATAGAGCTCGTAGAGTTCAATATGAACAATACTTCTAATATTTTGGTGACATAAAAATAGTATTTTAGTTTTTGTATTGTGTCCTAGGTGCAGTGACATGCACAACTGATCAACATTCCAATGTTTGGAAGGGCACTTGTGGATCATGGCCCACTGAGATCATGGCCCACTGAGATCCAAGGCTGGCGTGAATGGTTTCTTAGAGTGAAGGCTGCAAAATCGGCAACATGGGCAACCGTCGGCATAGATCACTGTTTAGAACTCACCTCGCCGATATGAAGAAGAATGAGCCAATGCTATCGGCATCCTGCTACTTCTGGTCCGATGCACTGAATGCCTTCCTTTTCGGCCATGGACCAATGACTCCAACCCTTATGGACATTAAAATGCTTACCGATCTGGATATATCCACTAATGCAAGTCTCCAGAGTCTAAAAGTCAAACCATCACATCGGTTTGATGTCAGAGGTATCGGTGGATGGAAGAAATATATCACCACCTTCCGAGGCACAGGACCAGTATCAGACAAAGAACGCGCAGCTTTTCTGATGATGTGGCTTGAACACTTTTTCTTTTGCGGAGCCCAACTCGGCCCTGTATCCAATCTGCAAAATTTAGCAGAAAGACTGGCAGCTGGCACTGAAATGCCTATCGGCAAATACCTGCTCGGTGCCCTCTACTCTTCACTTCATCAGGTCGCCGAGAAGCTCTGGCACAATACCCCAATCGGCAATATTGGTGGTCCATGGTGGTTCTTCCAAATGTGGCTCACCCTGCACTCCTACAAGGCTATGCAACTTCAAGACTTGCATTTATACAGTTTTCCAACCCCCAATCAGGCTGGACGCCGATGCACTTCACTGGGAGAGGCTTTGGTGTCAATAGATGGAGTTGGTATGAATGCCGATCTCTTGGCTTCATACTTCAAAGCTTTCTACAGAGGCATCAACAATGATCATCTTGATTGGTTCCCATATGGAAACCCTGAAATCATGGATCATTTTGAGATTCCTTTTACCTTCCGAGCTGACAATCCTCTCCAGAATGCAGTATCGGCAAACATCTTCGTGTCCTGTGTCAAGCCTTGCATCTTGCCGACGGGATTGAATGCATCAGGCCACCAGAAACCATCATACGAATTCTACAATCCTCATTCGCTGCAAGACAAATGGGTCTCGGCCAGATTCCTCCTAGTCTCTTCTATGCCGATAAGGTCAAAGCTCGTGCCACCATCGGATCGACTCTGGAGTATTCTTGGCTATTTGGTTTGACTGAGAATCTACCCATCGGCCATATCGACAACATCGTATTGGCTTCTTCTTGCACGAGGCTCTTTAGGCAGTGGTGGGCAGAATGGTCCAAGCATCTCCAATGCACCAACACAGCATCCCTTATCTCCAATCTTCAGCTTCCCGACCCGATAGGAGAGGTAACTGATCTCAATTTCCACCATTTTTCTCATCGACAAATCTTTAACTGTAGCTTTTATTTTGCAGTCTGATGCCGAAGATGCACCCACAGAAAGCAACAGCGGAATCGGCATTGTATACGTGGCTGCACATCCAGATCCCGTCCTTGGCTCTGACGCACCAACACCAGCCCAAGTTCTCAAGGGCCAAACTTCTAGAACAAAACGTCAAGGCCTCCGCTTCAAAGTCCCAGCCAAGCGTCACAAGGCCCTCCTGAAACAACCAAGCTCTGCGCCAACTCCTCCCAGTAGCCCGGTAATCATTCTCATCTACATAATTACTTCATGATTGAACAAATATCAACATTTAACTTTGTTTCAATCTTCAGGGCCATTCTGAAGAAACCGAAGTCCGTTCTCCTGAAGGTCACGCTGATACTGAACCTGAAGAAACCGAAGTCCGCGTCGATACCGATGCCGAAATTGCTCAACAAGCACCGGCTGCCACCGCCTCAGAAGAAATCGGCATCGAGACGCATCAAACACCGGCTTCAGAGGAAATTGTCGTTGATACTCAGCAAACACCAGCTGGCATAGCCTCAGAGGGATTCAACATCGACACTCAGCCACAGGTTTGTTCTCGAGGCTTGTCTATCGGCATTTATATCTTTACTGACTATATATTCAATTAGATGCAAGAGCGAAGGGAAGAAGAATCGGCAAACCTCTCTGTCGATGAACCTGAAACTTCACATGCAGCACCTGCCCAGACCATTCCAGAGAGCCGTTTTTCAGATCCTAGAGCCTCTTCCTCTCAGGCTATTCCGGTTGAAGCCGATGTCGATTTATCTGAGGTAATAAATGTCGATCTGTTCCCTTCATCAATTTACCATCTAACCATCCTCTGTACCCGCAGGCACGTGTAGTAGAGACAATCATCGCCATGCATCATCGACAACCTCTGCCAATCGATGTTCGCAATGAGCTTCTAGATCTGGAAGCCAGACTTGACTTTGCAACCACAGAAGATCTTACTTGCAATGCAAGTTCAGTCCGTGCTAGATTTGAAGTCATCCAAAATCGGCTTCCAAAGGATTTGAGGGTTGCACTTCATCCAGTAGCATACATGGAGTTCCGGCGCCTTGATTATGAGCAAGCTCAAGAAAACATCAACCGCCGATCCCATCAACGCCATCTTGTTGCTAAAGCAGAAAAATCTCTTGAGCTCTCACAGCAAGAATTGGAGAAATACAACTCCATGAAGAATCGGCTAACAGAAGAGGAGAACCTGCTAACTCAGCTGAAGAAAGAAGCCGAAGACTTGAGAGCAGCTCTGCAGGCTAAGGAACAAGAAGTATCGGCATCGGTAGAAACCATTGCCAAGATCAATGCCAACATGCTCCAACAAAAAGACTTGCTCAACGCCTCTATTGAAGCTTCAGAACGCGCCTGGGCATCTGTTCCTGCGGAGATCGAATCTGACGATAATGACAACTATGTTTTGGCCGAGATTGATCAGCTCCGCACCATGCACTAGATGTACTCCGTGATTATCTGTATCCCCATCGTGCATGAGCTTGTAATCACCAAACACTATCTTTCAATCTGTAATATATACTTTCATGCTCCTTTGCTTTTTCCTTTATATATTTTCCCTAAGGGCGATACCATTAGCATCGGCCATCTTAAAGGCGACGCTCTCAACGTCGGCTCCGATAAAACTCAACCGAACACTTTAAAGATCTACCAACAAGGTAGTATTACTTTAAATACTTTGCATTAAGCGCTCGGCTGAATTCCCATCTCTTTCGTCGATCGGCTGATTGTCGATTGCATTTCCCTTCACTTCCATCAACCGATCAACATCCAGATCTGGTAACTGCTACAGCAACCGCGGAGTTGCCGATCCTTCCGTGATGCAAACACCTTCATCGGTAACGTCTAATGCTTCACCTTCCCAGTAAGTTCCTGAAATGCATGGCAAGTTTTCCACCATCATCGGCAAAAAGTCTGTAGTAGCCACACTCACCGATCTATCAGCTTGAATAGTTTCCACCTCGTCACCGACCCACTGGATAAGGAGTTGATGCATCGTGGAAGGGATACAGCAATTAGCATGAATCCAATCCCTACCCAGCAGTACGGCGTACGATCCTTTGCCTTCAATCACGAAGAACGTTGTCGGCAAGGTCTTGCTTCCAATAGTGACCTCGATATTGGTGACTCCTTTGACTTCAGAGCTCCTGCCTCCATAATCCCTCAACGTCATGTTAGTCTTTGTCAGCTCTTCAGGCAGTTTGCCGATCTTCCTGTACGTCGCCATCGGCAAAACATTGACAGCAGCACCACCATCGACCATCATCTTGCTCATCGGCTTGCCGTTGATGAAACCATTAAGGTACAAGGCCCACAGATGGAGATGATCGACACCAGATGGCTTCTCGAACACTGCTTGTTGTGGACCCAATAACAACTCGGCAGAAGCTTCTTCTTCCGATTCATTAATATCCAAAGAACTAAATTCTCGTGGTAGCATAAATACCATATTGACAGGAGCCTCAACTTCATGTACTTGAGACTTGACTTTTGGTCTCCATGCCTTTTTAGACTTGGGCCCCTTGTCATGATCATCCTTCTGGTTCACATCCTTGTTCAGCTCCCGGCAACGTGTCCTCTGTACCCTTCTCTTCTGCGTCTTGGTAAAAATACCACTCGGACACCATTGACCTTCTTCTGTAAACTCACCCTGATAATCCTCTTCATGATCTTCAACTTGATTAACAGGTCCAAGCCTTTCTTGCATAGAAACCCTTGATGTCAGCCTCCCTTCAAAGCGATCATGCTGTCTCCTTATAGGAACCCGGCTTGAAGTACCAACTTCTCTGTACAAATCTCCAGATCTTCTACTACAACCTGGACAGCCTTCAATTGGTGGCAGCTTCATACCTTGCTCCCAACAATACTGGAAAAAGGGGCAGTTCCAGTGTGGATCGAAGTCATCATCACTAGTCCTCTTGTCCTCCCTCTCTCTCTTCCTTGAGTACTTGCCGATCAATCCGGCAGATCCACCAATCATGTTAACTGGAAAAGGATGTCCATCAATCTTCATCGGCTTCTGACCAGAGAATTTGATGCGATCACTCTCAATTGCCGATTGGATCTGTTGTCTAAACACCTTGCACTCATTGGTGTGATGAGAGGGAGTATTATGCCACTTGCACCACTTGATTTTCTTCAACTCCTCAACTGAAGGCAACGTGTGATTAGGTGGGAGTTGAATAAGCTTTTCTTGTAGTAGCACATCAAATATCTTGTCGGCTTTATTGATATCAAAATCATATTTCTTTTCTTCTGCCTTCTGCTTGACCCACGGACAGAGAACAGTCTTCTTATTCCTGGTTCACTCAGCAAGAGCAACTTCAGCTTCATCATCAGAATCAGAAGAGTAGTCGGCATAAGCCGCTTGAAACTGTCTGCCACGTGTATTCTGGACGCGCCCTTCATGAATCGACGCCTTCTGAAAGAGCTGTGCTAAGCCATCGACTTCCTGAGGTGCAAACTTATCTCTGATTTGAGGCAATAAACCTTGATAAGCAATCTCAGCCATTTGCCGATCCGTCAGATTTAGGTTATAGCACCTGCCCCGGATGATTCTGAATCTCTAGACAAAATCGGCAACTGACTCCCCAGCCTTCTGACGAACAGCCGTCAAATCTGATATGCTCAACTTCGCCATGCCAGTGAAGAAGTAAGAGTGGAATTTCATTTGCAAATCGGCCCAATTCCGCACGGATCCCGCAGGGAGGAAGGTGAACCATGAGAATGCCGATCCAGATAACGACAGAGGAAACAAACGGACCTTTAATGCATCTTGTGCCGATGCCTCTCCCAACTGTGCCAAATATCGGCTAATGTGCTCCACTGTGGACACGTTGTCTTGCCCAGAAAACTTGCAGAATTCTGGCAGCTTGTATCGATGTGGCAGAGCAACTTGTTCCATCCACTCTGGATATGGACGTCGATACACAAAGCTCTGCTCCCTGGGCTTGAGATCAAACTGCTCCTTCATGACTTCAGCCAACCTGGCGACTATGTCTTCTGATGTATTCTGTCCTTGCCCCCCAGTCAATTGGGCTGGCTGCTGTAACTGTGTTTGCACTTGGGTAGGTTGGTCCCTGTTGTAGTGCTCACTGTCATATGCTACTCTATGATAGCCTTGCGGTATCTCCTGGTTGAACAGTGCAGGATTGACATTGGGAGCCACATGATACCTTTTTGAGGGGTTTGACTCATCCTTGGTTCATTAGATGTAACACCTACTTCCTTTCGCGTGGACATCGGCGCATCAATAAGATTTGGTGCCGATACCCGAGCTGTTCCTGCAGCCAAAGCTTGAGCACTTGGAGACCACAACTCTGGTGGCATGCCATATGGTTGCCTCTGCTGACTAGCAGCACTTGTTTCTTCTTGAGTTGCAGGTTGACCATCAGGATGTGCAGGACGTGCTGGTGTAGTAGTTGGTACAGTAAATGATGGCCCCATAAATCCAGACTCAAACTGCAAGGTCCCATCAGCAAATGCCTTGAGCATGTTGTACAAAGTGTTAACAAGCACCCCTGATTGGTTAATGAAAGCATTGTGAACCGCAGTATTCACAACTTCATCCAACAGAGCACGATCTGGCATCTTCGCAGCTTTTATTGCAGCCAACTCTTCTGCTCTTATCACCACGGGAGAAGCTGATACTGATGTAATCTTGCCACGTGTCATCTTGATGGCCTCAAAGTATTTCACTTGACACTCGTACAGATAACTCTGATATGACTTTTTCTGGTCCAAAGACATCTTCTCCCATGCACTCAACTCATTGTTGGTAGTAACTTCAGAAGAATCTTTATCATCTCGAACAACTGGTGCAGGAATCATGATCTTCTGGCCTTTGTATCAACGAGCAAAGTACCATCATCAGCAACAGCTTGAAAGAACGCCATCTGCTTCTAAGAACTTGATCTGTCCCACCGGGCGTGCCAAAAAGTGTGTTGACGGTAAAATGTGTGTTCTACCGCTCGCACACGTGGCCTGAGAGATTTGCTTAGCTCTGTTCAGGACCAAAACTTGGAACGCGGTGAATTCCGGAGCGTGCCAGTCGATTTTCCCTGCAAATCGACAAAGACAAGAAAAAACGTGTAAAATTTCCGGACTATCGGCCCTGGACAGGCCGATGCGTAACCGCAGCCGATGTTAGTGAATAAAAGATAATAAAATAAGCACTCGGCTGTCGGCTAGAAACGAATCGACATGTCGCAACGATAAGTACTCGCGCGATAAATAAAGCAAGGCATGCATCAGAATCGGCAATCGGCAAAGCATGCCATCGGCAACAACTATCGGCAAGCATCATAGTAAGGCGAATCGGCATTGACGAAAGAAGGCTCAGACTTATACTTGAACAGGAATAATAAAAGAAATTAAAGGCATGCAAGCATAGATCTGAACGTGGTAAACAATCGGCTAAACACCCCGAAAGAACGATTAAACCAATAATCACTAATTATACCCATATTCTGACAATCGCTTCACCGAGGACACGTCAACTAAGTGAAGTAGAACAGGACACGTCAAACTGTTCTACACGATCGACAGGTACAAGTATAATCGGCAACTACCAGTCCCAGATACTCAATAAATTAAATCTAACTCTTAGCAACTGTCGCCGAGGACACGTCAACTAAGCGAAGCAGACAGGACAAGTCAAACTGCCTACCCAATCACTAAGAGCAGATCTAATTAACCAAGCACCTTAACCGTGACTCGAATAACTAGATCAAACAGGAAATCGACATCAGCAATCGGCAAACAAGGTCACGACTAGGACAAGTCAACTAACCGTAACAAAGAATTGGACCAGGTCTTAAACAATTCCATGTAGTCGATGCATAATGTAAACCCTAGATTGATCTAAATTACCGGATAACTAGCAGCCACATCAATCTTAATCATGGACAAGTCGACATAACAAGATCGATGCGCTTACCTGACAAAATCCAAGCCGAAACCGGAGCCCCGATGGACGCCGATGTCGACGGAGATCTCGTCGAGAAATTGTGGCGATGCGCCGAAAAGTTGATTGTATTGATTGGTTTCTTTTTTACAAGCACCTGGGTTTATATTTATACCCCGAGGCAACCGATTTGGAGACAAACACGTCTCCTGCTTGACCACAACTCGGTCAATTCTTTCTTAATCTAGAAAAAGAATTAAAAAAGGACACCACCCCACATGCGCGCGCGTCTTCGGGATTTCTTTGGCTTCATGATAACCTGCGGGCCACCACTTTGGCACATAATCTTTTCCTACCGTTGCATAGTCTGTCTTCCACTGACAACGGGACCTGGACCAAATTTTGGTGTCAACACTCTCCCATGGCAACTCCACTATAAATAGAGGACCCCTCCCCTCACTCCAACCTGCACCAAAACACTTGAGAAGAGAAGATCCAATGTAGGGTCACGCTCTTTCTCATGGAAGATCATTCCACTTGTGTAGTTTAGAATAGGATTAGTATTTTAGTCATGGGAGTTAGAGTAGAAGTGAGAGCTTCGCTCGGAGCTCCGGAGTTCTCTTCGGAGTTTGGGTAAAGTTCTCGTGTATCTTTTCTTTTATACTTTCTTTAATATAATTATTTTCTTATTTATTTTCTTATTTATTTAATTTAGTTTTCTTTTTAGTTTATATTTATTTATTTAAGTAATTGTTATAGAGAAATTTCTGTGTTGGTTCCACGTCTGTGTATGATAGGTTCGAATGAATTGTTGAGCTAGGCAGTAGGGACTATATAATTGCCTTATTGTTACGACCTCACACAGTTTGTTTGGATTTATTATGCATGGTTGGCTTGCCCTTAGCGCGAGGGTAAGTTATTTAGGATAGTTGCTTGTATGGTTCAAGGAATTATTCTAGACGTGAGTTTGCACCCAACCCCACGGAGGATGGTAGCCGCGAGTGCTTGTCACCGGTCTCGGTAATCCATCACGTCCGGGTTGGACCTAGCAGGGTCTTAATTATAGCGGGTGGTTCCCCATAGTATTAATCTTTTTCTGTTGGTTGGGTGGGCCGCTTCTGTGCCTCTGTTCTTTTGAGATTATGCCCGGTGGTAGTTCGAGCAACAGAACAAGTTTATTACTTTGGCACATCCGTGCCCCGATGCACTTGAATGTATCTGTAATGAAAGCTTAAGCAAGTAGTTGTAGACTATCAGGAAATACTAAATGCTAACCCCTGGGCATCCTTTATCTGCACCCAACCTCACGGGATGGGCGGTAGGTAGTAGGTGGTGACAGCCCTATCTATCCTATGCAATCCACCACGTTCGGGTTGGCTCGTAGATCTGACTGATACCCTTCTTCTCGTTGTTCTCCCAGACTAAATGCTAACTCCTTGTTATCTATATCGATGGATGTTCTCCTGAGTGCCACGCACATATCATATATGTATCCCTGCTTTGGTCTAGTTTGCAAGTTATAAATAATAGATGTTTCCTTGTTAATTCATGATATTCTTAGCCCTACTTCCCTGAGGAAAATATAAATACGATAACCTTGGAATACTCCCGGGTGAAATGCTACAATGGTGTTCCGTGCGCTTGCGGAAATTGAATTAAATCTTTTTGCGTAAGAAATGCCAACAGTTGGCGCGGAGAAGTCATTGATCGTCTTCTCGACAACCAGGTCGGCCATGTTGTTTGATGAAGAGGCCCTGATAACCGGTGGAGGAGACGCTTCAAGAGCCAGAGCGTTCTTGCGGATCTGTTTGGTGAGTTTTGCTCGAACTTTCCTCAAGAACTGCTCTAGATCTGAGTGGAAGTTTTCTGGAAGGTCGAAACCAGTCATGCACTGTCCTGTTTCAAATTTCCACAAGGAGAAAAACCAGGACAAGGGTAAGCCCGCAAAAGTAAGTGATAATTATTTTCTCACAAACACAATGCATTTATTCAGATCCTAGCTGCTACTTCCACGGCAACGGCGCCAGAAATGCTTGTTGGCGGTTCTTATGCGGTAAAATTAAATTCATTAATTCCGCAAGCGCACGGATCACCATTGTAGCATTTCACCTTGGAGTATTCCAGGGTTATCGTATTTATATTTCCGCAGGGAAGTAGAGCAAAAGGAAGCTGAATAGTAACAATGCATTGAATAATTTGGAGAAGAAATAATGTATCAACTATACTTGAGACGGGGGTTAGATAGGCATGATAGATATACATTTGGGGCATGGAGTGATAAAAGAAATAAAACTGTAGTATACATTTGGGAGAGCAACGAGATAGAGTTAAGGCTACCTGTATGTTTATCTATTATTTACCCTTCCTAGCAGTCAAGTCTACAAAGATTACCTACTCTAGCTAAGCTCATACACATACAAGTCATGTCGTTTCGGGGCATGGAAGTGCCAGGGCAACCGATGATGCTAGTTCACCCTGGGGATCCATCCGCTATAATTAAGACCCTGCTGAGTCCAACCTGGACGTGGTGGATTACAGAGACCGTTGCAGCTGTCACATACACTCGCGGCTACCATCCTCTGTGGGGTTGGGTGCCAAACGTGCATAGGCCAAGCTCTAAGCGCCATGCTTACAACCCGCCTAGAGGAACTACTCTTGATCAACGGAGCAGCCCTATCTAAGAATAAACAAGCACAGATTTCACCCGACGTCATCTCCGACGAAGGCACTCTCTCGTACTTGCCTACTCCAACAATCACGAATCCCACAACAAGACTTCTACGAGCACTTACTTAACCGAATAAATAAACTAAATAGAAAAGAACTACTAAAAGAAATAAATAAAGATAAAACTAAATATATATTAAATAAAAGAATATCTCTAAGATTAAGGATACAAGGAGCTATACCAAAACTCCGAGAAGACTCCGGAAGCCCGAGAGAGCTCTCACTCTACTCTACTCTACTCTAACTCCCAAAGTAACTACTAAACAAGAAAATGAAACACTTGGATGAAGTGTGATGGTGCGAGTTGCTTCTGAGGCCGGGGGGTCCTATTTATAGCTTCTTCATGGCGGTGGAAACCCCCTGGCCGAAGCTGGAGAGGCGGTGGCGCCAAGGTCGGCCGGCCGGCCAAGTCGGGGGGCCGGCCGGCCATCCCCTGTGGCGGTTGGCCACCGTCTTCTGCCTGAACGCTCCAGATCGTCGCCTGATGGCGGTCCGAAGGTCGGCTACTTGATGGGGTCGGCAGAATTGCAGTGGGGGCCAAGTTAAGGCCCAAATAGCCCACCTTCTAGAATGGCGGTGCAAATCTGCTGGGCTGGCCTTGAATTATGCGTGGTGGACCAGTTTCCAGCCCACTGGAGGAAGCCCGGGGCCTGCTGCCACCAGGTGGGGCCGGCCGGCCTATAGTGAGGCCGGCCGGCCAGGGAATTTCCCTGGCTGGGCCTACTTTCCTCCATTGTTCACTCCTGCATCCAAATATCCACCAAAACTTGTGGAGTAGCATTATTCCTATCTACTATGCACAGAATCTTGGTGTTATGCTTTTATTTACCGGTAGGGTGACGGTCAAAACATGGTTTAACGACCGCCAACAGCTCGCTCGTGACCGTGAGCATGGCTGTCAAGACAGTTTTACACTCTGCAGAGGTTGCAACACTTTACCCACAAGTCGTGATTTCATCACCCGTTGGCGACTAAAACCTCTATTATGCCAAATGCACACTTCCTATGGTGTGCGGCCAGGAGATCACTACGAGGCCTTTACAAAGCGCCTTCAAACCTGAGTGCACCCGCTATGGTTCCACCGCTAACAGCATACTTGAAGTCTATTTTACCTCCGCTGCAGAAGCCCCCCTCTGGCGCCACTAATCCACCGAATGGTGCACACAAAGTAAGAAGACATCTAATTAATTAGCCAAGCTGCTCCCATAGCAGTCTTGTGATGGCACGGATATGCCGGGTGACATGCTCCATGAACCGGTCCTTAGAATCTAAAGCAGGTACAAGCACAAACCAAAGTCTCATGCACAACGGCACCATACCAAACCAACCATCCTGCTCAGATTCCTATCTCCATGTTGCTACCATTACCATCCCACTATAGTTGCATATGTCATTAGTCAAAATTAAGGACACTCCCAGCACAAACATACATCAAAGCTAAGCATGAATCTACCCAAAACCTAGACACTACCCAACAGGCGACAAGGAATAAGAAGGAAATTCTAGTAAACCCTATCGGGGGATTCAATTTAAAGACAACATGCATTCAAGGAATGTACTACAAACTACACTAATAGGAGCAAGATGTTCAAGGACACTTGGCTGTTCATATAATGCTGCTCATTGGTCTTTTACTCTTGATCTTCGTATTCCCGTACCAATTCTCCACGTCATCATCAATCCGAATTAACTATCGATAAAAGAAAAAGAACACAGACAAATAAATACAGTATACCAAACATCATAAACATATCAAAAAAAACACTATGGTCGGATAGGTTACGAAGATACAAAGATTTAGGCGCAAGAATCGCCTAAATCGGAGTTACCAATAAAAAGATATAAGTGTTTAAAGGTTTGAGGAATAAACTACGAGCAAACTGAGAATTCAGGGGCTTAGATGCAAGGATAAAAGACAGAATATACTTCGGGTTCAAATAACAGAAAGAACAAGGGCCAAACTGAAATTATACCATTTTAGGGAGTTTCTGGGTTTATTCTTGTGAAGGAAATATTGTGGAATCGGTCCACGGTTCTATGCACCGTGACGGAGGGTCTAGTCGATCCGTGCATGGTGGACCAGATCGTCGGGGAGGGTGGCGCTGCCAATGGACGCGGCGGTGGCTCGCCGGAGCACGGTTGGGACGGCGTTCCTTTGCCAAATATCTCGCCGCGACCGTACAAGGATGGAAAGCGGCCGATGGGGATCTCGCCGAGGAGCTTCACGACGACGGAGGTGGCTTGGATACAAGGGTGCGTCGTCGATGGTGGAAGGCGGTCATCGGTGTTCGTCGGGGAGGCGGCTTCCGGGGTCAAATCTTGTCGGAGGAGATCGGACGAGGGGCGGCGCGTCGTCACGGAGCTCGTCGGCATCGATTCATGGAGAACCGGAACGGCCTGAGATGGCAGGATGGCGCGCGGAGCGCTAGGCTGCCGGAGCCGTGGAAGAAGGCAATGGCGGCGGCGCGTTCTAGGGTTTGGCAGGCGGGGGAGGCGGCGGTGTTGACGGCGGCGCGTTCTAGGGTTTGGCAGGCACGGGAGGCGGCGGAGTTGACCAAACGAAGCGTGGCGCATCAGGGGCTCCTTTTTATAGGGCGCGGTCCGCAAGGGTTGGGTGCGCACGCCAAGGCAGTTGGCTGCGGCGGCAGCCGGTTAGGGTTTGACGGTGGTGGAGCTGGGCTAGGTGGGCCGCAGTCGAGTTGGGCCGAAGAGAAGGAAGCTGGGCCGCGCGGGAGAACAGAGATGGTCCGTGGAAGGGTAAGGGAAAATGGGAAAGGCCCAGGCAGGAAAAGAAGAAAAGGGAAAAGGGAAAGGAGGAAGTGGGCCAAAGGGGATTCGGCCGAGGCTGATATGAGGTTTTTGTTAATTTTGGATCAAAAGAAATGATAAGGAATTCAGGGAGAGAAAATAAAGGTAGAGAAATTCAGAGCAAAGGACAATAGATTTTTATGAAAATCAAGGACTATCCAACGTAAAACACCTTAACCTATTTTATAAACTTATAAATTCATTTTCATCAAATAAAACAAATAATTTTATTTTAAAATGCTTTAAAAAGGAAAGAAAAAGCCTCACATCCCAAAATAGGAATTTTGGGGTGTGACAGATGGACCCACGTGTTATATATTTTATGGGGGCCATGGGTAATCGGGTATGGGTTGCAGGAGAATAGCCCCATACCCGTGGTACACAATGGGTGAGAAAAATGCCCATTAACGAACCCATGGGGTGAGAAATAGGTCTAAACACGCACACCCTAATAGAGGAAAAGCCCATCAGGTATCGGGTGATGGGTACCCATTGCCATCCCTAGATTAGGACCCGAATATTTTACATTGTCAAACGTCCTGAAAAAAGGAGTTCTGAATCTGTATTAGGTTAGAGATTAATTTCCTACTTGGAAAAAGAAGATTAGAGATCAAACCAAGGTTTTTGAACAGAACATGGTGGTAGAAACGATCACCTAGCGCATTCACAAGCATCTCCTCCTATCTAATCTAAACCAATAAAGAACCAGTTGCGAGGAACATCACTTTTACCCTGCCATCCTATCTACCCTGCCATCTGAACCGTCCTGCCATATCGTGGCCCCAACATCCAACGCACCGAATTGTTCCATCAAATCCCGGGCGTAATGCTCCCCCTCTCTCCCCCACCGGTTACGTTGATTTTTGTGGCGAGTTGCGTTACCGTAACGCTAAAAAAAAAATTCTTTTCTCACCCCCATCGCCACCCCCGTACCCCATCTATTGGAAGGCAAAGGTAGCCTTCCACAAATATTTTGGCATACTCGGAAATAATTCAAATTCAAACGTAAGCAATTTCCATAGATGTATGACGTGAATAATTCAAACGTACTAGCACTTTCCATACTAGGTTGACGTGAACAATTGATGGCGTGATTTGGTGTAGGTTTGGAAGGCGTCGCCGTCACCGTTCGAGGGCCTCGTCGCCGCTGGTGCGATCCTGCGCTCTCCGACGCTGTTCGAGTACATCGGAACCCTTTCGCCATTCGAAGCCCTTGTCGCCCGCGAGGCCGTCGGAGGCCCTCCTCGCCCAGTCTCCTCGTAGAATGTGTGCACCCAGTCGAAGGACGTGCAAACAGATCACCTAATCCCTAGAGGGGGAGCGTTCCAGTGTTCAGAGCTTCAACCGATGATGGCCGGAGCCGATGCCAATGGAAACGGTGTTCCAAACAGAGGTGATCTCATCAAACGATCCTGGTTCTTTATCTTCTCTACATGTTTCTCAGTGTACGTGCGCCACGCCGATGATGGCTTCTGACAACAAAATTGTCTTTGGTCCGCGTCCATCTACAAGCCAAGATTTCTGCCTTTGTTATTTTTCCTTTTCTTTTTCGGCTGCTATAACGTGTTTCCACAGCAGTCCGTTCATGTTCCCAAGTTTGTAAAAGTATAATCAGTTCTGTAGTCACTTGTATAATTTTTTAGGAGATCAAGCAGCGTTTACTTGATAGTCTGCATTATGCATGGCTTCGTTCCATAAGAGGATATATCTTGCATGCATCCTCTCAGAAGCAACTGAACTATTATTCTTGTTTTGGTGACTAAGAACTGTTATGTGCTTATTAAGTTGCACCCTTGGAATATGTTCGTCTGACAACGGAATTTTGGTTAGAAATCATCGAGGGCGAGGACTACGACGCTGTGATTGCCAGGCGGCGAGCTCAGAACAGAGAACGGCAAAAACAATTTCGGGCGCGACAGAAGGCAACACCAAAAAATCACAATATTGATCTGTGTCAGATCAATGTTGTGCAACCAGGTATAATGGTCACTTTTGAACTTTGTACAACTTTTTTTTTTTTGCCGTGCTCGTAATCTGTGAGTTTGGGTGACATTGTTTACAGGCAATGTGTATTTAGACCGGACGCCTCTTCCGACTATGACTACCACTCCTTTTGGAAATCAGGGTGAGAAACAATGGGGAAAATTCCAATGCTGTCATCCGTTTTCTGTCTATTATGTTTCTCTGCGAAACCAATTTACTTTCTTTTTGTAATGCACGTCTTGTTTTTTGTTTTTCAGCTCATTTTTGGGAGGGCAATCATGGACTGGATACCTCAACCAGGCGACCACTAACTGATGGTGTTTTATTTTCTTAGCTCTTTTGGATCTTTGGGAAAAGTTCATAATAATACTATGAATAACACTATGAAAAGATGTGTTGTGATAAAAAAAATATACATAAAAAATTATATACATAATAACTATTTAGACATGGATTATGGTTTACAGTTTTTCATTAAATGCTGGAAATTCTTACCAGGGCTCTTTTGGCAAAACTGATTGTTAACATGTTTGTTCGTGACAGGAATTATTCGCACATCTCAACAGTCACAACGGTCTGGGCGTACTGGACATGCTAAACAGACGAGACTTGTAAACTCAACCAAAAGACCGCTGCGTGATATCACAAACACCGTAATTGATGGTGTGTTCTTTATTTACCTATACATGTTAACTGTTGAGTTATAGAAGATGGCGCAATCACCGCACACACCAATGAGGTGGGGGTGGCTTTTCATATATAGCCGGGCTATGACCCAAGTTAGGCAAGTACAGGATCCTCAACGAGAGGAGTTAATCTAGGCGCTAATCAAGGCTATACAATATCTCTAATACCCGCCCGCAGTCGCAGCGGGAGGTGTACGAACGCAAAGACTGGACCTAAAGTCAGTGAACAGCTGTACAGGGAGGCCCTTAGTCATGATGTCCGCGAATTGGTGCGACGCGGGAACATGGAGAACTCGAACATGTCCAAGTGACACCTTTTCCCAGACGAAGTGAATGTCGATCTCGATGTGCTTCGTGCGACGATGTTGAACCGGGTTTGAAGACATATACACCGCGCTGACGTTGTCGCAGTAGACCACGGTCGCTGAAGCAATGGAGACATGGAGGTCTTCGAGCAACTGGCGCAGCCAGCAGCACTCGGTGTTGACGGTCCTTAGACCCAGTTTTTGACCGTCAATTAGCTCTATAAATAAGAAAGAACTAACACTTGTTACTTGCTTTTTGTTATCAAATAACCTATTTCCACATGTACCTCTAGATTTGGATGTGCAGGTGGAAAACAGGGATTTCCAGGTATAAACAAGGCCCAAGGCGACGATTCCAACACGTCCATCAAACGACGCTCGTCGCGGGAATATAATTCAAAGATTAAAGGCCCAGAACCCACCAGAATATCAACTGAGGCCACGCACCTGGAAAAGAGGCTAAAAGGCCGAGGGGAGCCAACCTGCCAAA
Source organism: Eragrostis nindensis (assembly GCA_012490785.1). Lineage (NCBI taxonomy): Eukaryota > Viridiplantae > Streptophyta > Magnoliopsida > Poales > Poaceae > Eragrostis > Eragrostis nindensis. The sequence goes on along the minus strand of JAAXCT010000409.1, from coordinate 484,979 downwards.
GCCCAGCCCAGGAGGGGCCAGGGCCAGGTCGGCCGACCCCCAACCCTGGGTCGGCTGACCTGATAGGGAGGCCCCCTGGGTCCACTTTTCTATGGCGGTTTGCAACCGACTTCAGGAGGTCGGTTCCACCTGCAATTAATGCCACCGACCTACGGAACCGCCTCAACTGCACCGCCTTTGAAGGGCTATAAATAAAGGGGTACCCCCTCCCTTTAGAAGACACACAACACAAGAGGCTCATTCCCTCCTCCACACATCCAGAGCTAGGGGCTCTCTAGTTAGGCTTAGGCTGAGTAGTGGGCTGCCCTTTTGGCTCCCAAGTCCCTTGGAGAGTTTGGGGTATTTCCCTTGTATCCTTTTACTCTCTTTGTAAGACTTATTTATTTATCAATGGAATATCATCGTTCTTGTAGTAGTTATGTGCTTATGCTAGTTCATCGTTCATCCTTGATCTTGGATGAACGTTCTTCGTTCGTTCATGTTCGTTCATCGTTCGTTCATCGTTCATCGATGTTCGTTCATGATCGTTCATCGTTCGTTCGTCGTTCGTTCATATTCGATCATCGGTTAACGATGATCATTCTTCATCGTTCATCGTTCGTCGCTCGTTCTTGAGCGACGAACGCCTATGCTTAACGTAGTGCTAGCTTTGATCCTTTGTCTAAGTAATCGCTCGCTGGATCTAGTTGTTCCTTTTGCTTAGTCATCGGGTCCATTGTCTTGCAAGAGTGCTCTAGGTTTATCGCCTTGCGAGGTGCCTCGAGGGATCTAGAGTTGTGGTTAGTTACGCTAGCATGGTGCTAGGGCTTCCTTTTCACCCTTGGATGCGTGTTCGTGCCCCACGGTTTGTAGAGGTAGGCGGCAGGTGGTGACAGCCCTGTCCGTCCCTTGTAATCCTCCACGTTCGGGTATGGCGTAGGAGTATATATGAAATGTCAGGAGATTGGGGCAGACTCTGATCGCTGGATCTCCCGATGATGGCTTGGCAGTAGAACAGCTTAGTCTTGGCTTGTGTGCAGCTTAGGCTATAGGTAGATGCTACGCACGCTACTTGACGATGTACATTAATTAGGAGTAGCAGCTCGTCTTACTTAACCTTAGTCTAGCTTAGAGCCGCCTCTCGCCTTTTATCAGAGAGTGGAAATGCCTGCTGTGTGTATCGCACTATCCTCTATCCATTTATTGCCTTACCCCTGCATTTGGATATTGGTTATGATCTATCATTTGTAACACCATGAGTATAAGTACATACTTGTCAACTACGTCTTCCTTTGGAAAAATATAAATAATGATACCCTGGAATACTCTCGGGTGAAATGCTACAACGGGTTATCCGTGCGCTTGCGGATTATCTTTTATGATTAAATACTAATAATACATTTCTGGCACTCGTTGCCAGTTGTGGATTATTACGTATCCTAAGCAAGTAACTTAACCCTAGGTATTTCTGGCGCTGAACCGGGAATATTTACTCTAGGCCTAACCAGCCTAAGGTGGTGTTTTCTGTTTGGTGTAAGAAATACCAACACTCGGCGACGGCATGCGCGACGGCACGATACTCAGCCTCCGCGCTGGAGCGGGAGACGGTGGTCTGGCGCTTCGAAGACCAGGAGACGAGGTTGTCGCCGAGGTACACGCAGTAACCGGAGGTGGAGCGGCGGGAGTCTGGACAGCCCGCCCAGTCCGCGTCGGAGTAGGCGGTGATGGATGTTGTCGGAGAGGTGCCGATGTGGAGGCCGGCGTCGAGGCTGCCCTTGATGTAGCGCAAGATGCGCTTGATCAAGGCAAGGTGCGGCTCCCTCGGGTCGTGCATGAAGAGGCAGACTTGCTGAACGGCGTAGGCCAAGTCGGGCCGCGTCAATGTCAGGTATTGAAGGGCGCCGGTGAGGCTGCGGTACTCGGAGGGGTCGGCGACCGGTGCTCCATCTGTGGCCGAGAGCTTGGCATGAGTGTCAACCGGTGTTGCCGTAGAGTGACACTCAGCCATGCCGGCGCGCTGAAGAAGATCCACCGCATATTGGCGCTGTGAGAGGAAACAGCCCGGCGGAAGAGCGCGTGACGGAGATGCCAAGGAAGTAGTGCCGAGCGCCAAGGTCCGTCATGGCGAACTCGGAGTGGAGGCACCGTGTGAGGCGCTGAAGGAGAGCCGTGGTCGACGTGGTGAGGATGATGTCGTCGACGTAGAGGAGCAAGTAGGCGACAGCGTCTCCCTCTTTGAGGACTGTTGGCGGTCATTAAACCATGATTTGACCGCCACCCTAGCGGTAAATAAATGCATAACACCAAGATTTTGTGCATAGTAGTTAGGAATAATGCTACTCCACAGGTTTTGGTGGATATTTGGATGCAGGAGTGAATAATAGAGAAAAGTGGGCCCAGCCACGGAATTTCCCTGGCCGGCCGGCCCCACCATGGGCCGGCCGGCCCCACTTGGTGGCCGCAGGCCCCAGACTTCCTCCAGTAGGCTGGAAAATAATCCACAACGCATAATTAGAGGCCAGCCCAGCAGAATTCCACCGCCATTCTAGAAGGTGGGCTATTTGGGCCTTTACTTGGCCTCACTTCAATTCTGCCGACCCCAGCGAGGAGCCGACCTTCAGACCGACTTCAGGGACTGATCTGGAGCGTCCACGCTTAAGACGGTGGCAAACCGCCACAGGGGACGGCCGGCCGGCCACCCCCCTAGGCCGACCGGCCGACTTTGGCGCCACCGCCTCTCCAGCTTCGGCCAGGGTGCTCCCACCGCCTTCACAAGCTATAAATTGGACCCCTCGGCCTCCGAAGCAACTCGCACCATCACACTTCATCCAAGTGTTCATTAGTTTAGTTTAGTAGTAGCTTTGGGAGTTAGAGTAGAGTAGAGTAGAGTGAGAGCTCTCTCGGGCGCCCGGAGTCTTCTCGGAGTTCGGTATAGTTCTTTGTATCCTTACTCTTTTGAGATATTATTTTATTTAATATATAATTAGTTTTGTCTTTATTTATTTCTTTTAGTAATTCTTTTCTATTTAGTTTATTTATTCTGTTAAGTAAGTGCTCGTAGAAGTCTTGTTGTGGGATTCGTGATTGTTGGAATAGCAAGTACGAGAGAGTGACTTCGTCGGAGATGACGTCGTGTGAAATCTGTGCTTGTTCATTCTTAGATAGGACTGCTCCGTTGATCAAGGGTAGTTCCTCAAGGCGGGTTGTAAGCATGGCGCTTAGAGCTTGGCCTATGCACGTTTGGCACCCAGCCCCACGGAGGATGGTAGCCGCGAGTGTATGTGACAGCTGCACCGGTCTCTGTAATCCACCACGTCCGGGTTGGACTCAGCAGGGTCTTAATTATAGCATACGGTTCCCTAGGTTTGAACTAGCATCATCGGTTAACCTAGCACGTGTGTGCCCCGAAACGACATGACTTGTATGTGTATGAGCTTAACTAGAGTAGATAACCTTTGTAGATTAGATTGCTAGAAAGAGTAAATAATAGTTAAACATACAGGTAGCCTTAACTCTATTTCGTTGCTCTCCCAAATGTATACTATGTTTTATTTCTTTTATTTACCTTGGATTTGAGGATGTGTATGCCACCCATATATATCATGCCTATCTTACCCCCGTCTCAAGTATAGTTGATACATTATTTCTTTCTCCAAATTATCCAATGCATTGCTATTATTCAGCTCCCTTTTGCTCTACTTCCCTGCGGAAATATAAATACGATAACCCTGGAATACTCCAAGGTGAAATACTACAATAGTGATCCGTGCGCTTGCAGAATTAATGAATTTAATTTTATCGCATAAGAACCGCCAACAAGCATTTCTGGCGCCGTTGCCGGGAGAGTAGCAGCTAGGAACTGAATAAATGCATTGAAGTTTGTGAGAAGAGTAATTATCACTTACTTTTGCGGGCTTACCCTTGTCCTGTCTTTCTTTGTTGTGGAAATTTGAAACAGGACTGTGCATGACTGGTTTCGACCTACCAGAAAACTTCCACCCAGATCCCGAACAGTTCTTGAGAAGGGTGAGGGCCAGGCTTACCCCTCCTCCCACCCACGCTCGATCAAAAGTTCTGGCTCTTGAAGGATCCCTTCCGACGATTGTCGATCACCCTCCATCTTCATCAACGAACAGCAACATGGGTGATCCGATCGTGAAGACGATCAATGACTTCTCCGCGCCGATTACGGAGAACATCCGCGTGGGTCCCAACCCGCGCATCACCAACAAGGACTACGAGCTCAAGCCAGCCTTGATCAACATGATCTTGGCTAGTCTTTTATGTGGGAAGCCGTCGGAGGATGCAAATGCTCACCTCCAAAGGTTCTTGATGACGTGCAACACTTTCGCCATGAAGGATGCGCCTCAGGACGCCATCCGACTGCAACTCTTCCCATTCTCTCTGTTGGGGAAGGCTCTCCAGTGGTTCTACGCGAACCAAGAGTCCCTCGACACGTGGACGGCATGCTCTAATGGTTTCCTCGCCAAATTCTTCCCGCCGGGCAAGACGACTGCCCTGCGGAACAAGATATCGGGCTTCCAACAGCTCGCAGATGAGTCGACCGCGGAAGCCTAGGACAGGATGCAGGAGTACGTTCTCTCGTGCCCACACCATGGCATGGAAGAATGGCTCCTTATACAGAGTTTCTACCACGGTTTGAGGCCGTCCGCTCGAGAGCACCTCGACGCCGCAGCAGGCGGCTCCTTCTTCTCCCTTAGCGTGAAGAACGCTAAGAAGTTGAGTGAGAAGGTGGCGGCCAACCAGACTCATGGTGAACGCCAAGCGGCGAGCACCAAGACCCGTGGAGTGCACCAAGTGGAGACGATGGACATGCTCGCCATCAAGCTCGATCAGCTACTCCGCAAGGTGGAGTCTCCACAGGACCTGCAAGTTGCGGATTCCCGCATGACATGTGAGGAATGCGGCAACGTTGGGCATATGGGCATCAATTGCCCGAATGCGAGAGAGGAATGCAATTTCCTCAATGGCAATGGGTACCGCTCCCAGAACAACTACGGCTGGAATTCCAGGCCCGACCTCTCCTTCAACAAAAATCAGGGAGGTAACAATGGTAATCTTTCCCGCTATGAGCCCTCTATTAAGGATCTAGTTCTCGGCCAGGTCAAGATCAATGACAGCATTAGTAAGAAGTTTCTTACTACGGACAAGGCTTTAGAGAGCATAGATGCCAAGCTAGAGTCGTTCAGCACTGCTTTGCAAAATCAGCTAAGCCATAACAAGATGCTAGAAACACAAATTGCGCAAATAGCTTCAGCTGTGCAGTCTCCTCGTGCGGGTAAACTTCCTGGGCAACCAGAAGTTAATCCCAAGGAGAGTGTGAATGCAATAACCATCAGGTGTGAAGAGAGCGACTTGGATACCGCACTTCCCAAGGATATAATCAGAAAAGATCCCGGATGGCCAACCATTCCGTGTTTGGTGAACGACCGGTGCTTCGCTCGGGCACTATGTGACTTAGGAGCAAGTGTGAGCATCATGCCAAAGGCGATGTACGATGGGTTAAACCACCCATTGTCCCCAACAACCATGAAGCTCCAGCTTGCAGACGGGTCACTACGCCTGCCCTTGGGGACTGTCGAAGACGTGCCTGTGCAGATCAGAAATTTCTTCGTCCCCGTCGATTTCGTTGTACTTGACATGGAAGTGGATGTCAAGACTCCTCTCATCCTCGGGAGGCCATTCTTGAGCACCACCAATGCCAACATCGACGTGGGGGCAGGAGAGATCCACTTGGACTTCAACGGCAAGGAAGAGACGTTCAGCTTCAAGCATAAGGTTGAACAATGCAAGCAAGTGAGGGTCATATATGGAAAGGACCCAAGGGAAGTGGAGAAGATCGAGATTACTCCACCCATGCCACGGCCAGAGAAGCTCATTGCATATATGAGAAACTATCTGGCAAGAGAGAATGCAAGAAGGCCACCTAATTATTGGAGAACTCAAAGAAGAATGCCTCAGCCGCCAAACACACCTCAAGCCCCTCTTGCTCCTCCACCACAAGAAGGAGTAGGCGAGTCACAATCGCCTAAGAAGAGGAGAGCAAGGCGCTCAAGAAAGAAGAAGGCAGCTACGGTATCGACCGATGAGAGCACAACAAAGGCGCCTAATGAAGAAAAGGTCGCCGCCACAAGCACAAAGAAGACAATCAAAGTGTGGCGGAAGAAAGAAGGAACCTCTACCTCGCCAGATTCTCCAGCGAGCGAGGTCCAAACAAGTTGAAGACATGGAGAACGTCTAGCTCAAAGACGTAAAAATGAGAGCCCTCCGATTGGGGATGCCATCCCAATCGTTATCCTAGCTAGGCCTAGCACTTGTTTTTCCTTTCATAAACTATAAAAACAAAATAAAAATATGAAAAAAAAACAACAAAAATAATAGGATTCCCGGCGATTCTCATTAGGGGCTAGCCACTTGTATCATCCTCACTCTTTTTTGCAGGTCATGAAGGAGGAGGAAGAGCCTGAATCAAGCTTAAGTCTTACAAAGACTTAAGCTTGGGGAGGGCCCCCAGGTAAGAAGGAGTTCAATACAAGCTCGAGTCTTGCTTGCAAAGACTCGAGCTTGGGGAGGACCCCCAGGTAAGTATTCCTAACTTACTCCCTGTTTCGAATAAATGCTAGAATCTTGGTGTTATGCTACACTTAAGGGAAATGATGATCGAATTACAAATTAGCTTCCCATGTGTCGCACAGATGCAACCTCTACTCCTGACATACGTGCTACTTTTATTTGAGCATGATCACATCATGAGTCTTGCTTATTTCCGTGGGTTGCATTTGTTACACCAAGTCTGAGCATTGTGGATTGTGATATGGCATGATTAGGACTTGTTGCAATTTCTTAGTATGGTCTCATCCAGAGATGTTTTTCTTGAATTGCTGCAAGTACCTAAAACCCTTCTGTTTTGGCACACTTCTCTTAGTGTGAGGATTTATTTACCTACCAGAGCCATATCATAATATTCGAAACAGCCCCACTCATAGCCATTTGTTTATGTATTGAGTTTTGTTAAGGTTTGATGTACTCTTGAAACTAAGCACTCCTAATTTTGGTCATAATTCCTTCGCGTGTGTTTTTGAAAATTTCTTTCCACCAAATAAAAAGGGGAATGTTTGGATAAATCAACCAAACATTTTTCAGAGTTTGCAAAACTTTTGCTCCATCCAAAAAAAAAAGCTCAAGAATATTTCAAAATGTCTCCTTGAACCATGCAAAAAGTTATAGCCCCTTTGCACCATAGAGTAGTCAAAAAAAAAACTCCATGGTTGCATGACAAAAGTCAAAGGCTATATGGTTCTTACCATAAACATCTTGAGTAAAATAAAGGACCAATGTTTTTCAAAACCCCCTTCCATAAGTGTGAGTTCATTTTCTCCCCCTCCATCACATTATTTCCTATGACCAAAATACATGGAGTTGCTATGTTGATTGAGACTCATTCTTTAGCTTTACAATATATGCATGACATTTGTGCATTCCTTACCAAGCTCCACATACAAAGCCTCATTTGGTAGAAGGTAGGATGAGTGAAGCTTGTAGGAATAAGACTCACATCGGAGTGGTAAGAGAAGTGCCACCCAAAACGAAGGGAGAATTTTTACGCCTTACCTTGCAGCACATAAAAACTCTGGATGCATACCTGCTGAATTGTTTACTTATCCAAAAGTATCGTTCTAGTCTTCAATGCTGCATGACAAGGTGTGACATATAGGCCCCACGATTTTTGCAACACTCATGAATATTTTGTGCTCTCGTAAACTTACCACTGTTTGGCGAGTATGTTGTTGCATCTTTATTACCCATGGGGCGCTTCTTTGTAACTCCTGATCCGCCGGTACCCTAAGTTGAGTTTGCTCGGGACGAGCAAAGTTTAAGCTTGGGGAGGTTGTTGGCGGTCATTAAACCATGATTTGACCGCCACCCTACCGGTAAATAAATGCATAACACCAAGATTTTGTGCATAGTAGTTAGGAATAATGCTACTCCACAGGTTTTGGTGGATATTTGGATGCAGGAGTGAATAATGGAGAAAAGTGGGCTCAGCCAGGGAATTTCCCTGACCGGCCGGCCCCACCATGGGCCGGCCGGCCCCACTTGGTGGCCGCAGGCCCCAGACTTCCTCCAGTGGGCTGGAAAATAATCCACAACGCATAATTAGAGGCCAGCCCAGCAGAATTCCACCGCCATTCTAGAAGGTGGGCTATTTGGGCCTTTACTTGGCCCTCACTTCAATTCTGCCGACCCCAGCGAGGAGCCGACCTACAGACCGACTTCAGGGACTGATCTGGAGCGTCCACGCTTAAGACAGTGGCAAACCGCCACAGGGGACGGCCGGCCGGCCACCCCTCTAGGCCGGCCGGCCGACTTTGGCGCCACCGCCTCTCCAGCTTCGGCCAGGGTGCTCCCACCGCCTTCACAAGCTATAAATTGGACCCCTCGGCCTCCGAAGCAACTCGCACCATCACATTTCATCCAAGTGTTCATTAGTTTAGTTTAGTAGTAGCTTTGGGAGTTAGAGTAGAGTAGAGTAGAGTGAGAGCTCTCTCGGGCGTCCGGAGTCTTCTCGGAGTTCGGTATAGTTCTTTGTATCCTTACTCTTTTGAGATATTATTTTATTTAATATATAATTAGTTTTGTCTTTATTTATTTCTTTTAGTAATTCTTTTCTATTTAGTTTATTTATTCTGTTAAGTAAGTGCTCGTAGAAGTCTTGTTGTGGGATTCGTGATTGTTGGAATAGCAAGTACGAGAGAGTGCCTTCGTCGGAGATGACGTCGTGTGAAATCTGTGCTTGTTCGTTCTTAGATAGGACTGCTCCGTCGATCAAGAGTAGTTCCTCTAGGCGGGTTGTAAGCATGGCGCTTAGAGCTTGGCCTATGCACGTTTGACACCCAGCCCCACGGAGGATGGTAGCCGCGAGTGTATGTGACAGCTGCACCGGTCTCTGTAATCCACCACATCCGGGTTGGACTCAGCAGGGTCTTCATTATAGCATACGGTTCCCTAGGTTTGAACTAGCATCATCGGTTAACCTAGCACATGTGTGCCTCGAAACGACATGACTTGTATGTGTATGAGCTTAACTAGAGTAGATAACCTTTGTAGATTAGATTGCTAGAAAGAGTAAAGAATAGATAAACATACAGGTAGCCTTAACTCTATCTCGTTGCTCTCCCAAATGTATACTACGTTTTATTTACCTTGGATTTGAGGATGTGTGTGCCACCCATATATATCATGCCTATCTTACCCCCGTCTCAAGTATAGTTGATACATTATTTCTTTCTCCAAATTATCCAATGCATTGCTATTATTCAGCTCCCTTTTGCTCTACTTCCCTGCGGAAATATAAATACGATAACCCTGGAATACTCCAAGGTGAAATACTACAATGGTGATCCGTGCGCTTGCGGAATTAATGAATTTAATTTTATCGCATAAGAACCGCCAACAAGGACAAAGAGAGACGTGTCGGATGGCGAGGCGATGAAGCCAAGACGCTTGATGTACATGGCGAAGCGCTGGTACCAAGCGCGTGGCGCTTGCTTGAGGCCGTAGAGGGACTTCCGTAGAAGGCACACGTGCTCGGGAGCTGCTGGGTCGACGAAACCTGAAGGTTGTTGACAGTAAATAGTTTCGTCAAGGGTACCGTGGAGGAACGCGTTCTTGACGTCGAGCTGATGGATGGGCCATGAGCGGGAGGCAGCGATGCTTAGGACAACACGAATAGTCGACGGTTTGACAACCGGACTAAACGTTTTGTCGTAGTCGATGCCGTGTTGCTGGGAGTAGCCTCTGACCACCCAACGTGCCTTGTGTCTGGCGAGAGTACCGTCGGAGTGGAATTTGTGCTTGAATATCCACTTCCTGGTCACGATGTTGGCGCCGGTGGGGCGGGGAACTATCTGCCATGTGTCGTTGGCCATGAGCGCCGAGTACTCGTCGTTCATGGCGGCGCGCCAATTCGCATCGGCCAATGCACTGCGGTAGTTGGCGGGCAGCGGGGAGACGTTGACGTGTGAGACGTTGAGGTTGAGGCGATCCACCGGCTTGACAACGCCGTCACGGGCGCGTGTCACCATGATGTGAGGACCCGGAGCTGGTCGCGGTACAGGCGCGGCCACCGGCACAGGGGCAATGGGCGCGCGCGGCGCGCGTGGCGCGCGAGGTGCCCGTGGTGCAGGCGGAGGCGGGGGCGGTGGTGGCGGCGTGGAGTCCCGCCCGGAACTGGTGCCGTGGTCAGCAGAGCGCGCGCCCAGGCTGGAGCTGGTGGGCGCGTCCGAGGCAGCGGTCGTAGGTGGCGCCTGCGCATCGTTCAACGGGAACGGAGCAGGCGCGGCAGAGGGTGGCGGTCGCTCCACGTCTCTTGGAGATGGAGCAGCCGCAGAAGACGGGCGCGGGTGCTCGACGTCCGGTTGGGACGGAGCAGCCGCGGAGGAGCCAGGGAAAGCTGCAAAAGGGGTTAGTGCAGGTACTGGGTCCTCGTCGACGAGAAAGTCGAAGGAGGCCGGGGAAGGAGGTGTGGCGGCAAAGGGAATTGCGGTCTCGTCGAACACAACATGGCGTGAGATGATGAGGCGCTTGGTGTTGAGGTCGAGACAGCGGTAGCCTTTGTGCGAGGTTGGGTAGCCAAGAAAGACGCATGCGGCAGAACGCGGGGCGAGTTTGTTGGCAGCTGTGGCGGAGAGGTTTGGGTAGCACAAACATCCGAAGACACGGAGGTGATCGTAGGAGGGTTGTTTGTTGAACAGCAGCGCGTAGGGGATGGAGTCGCTGACCGACGAACAGGGGCGACGGTTCAAGACGTGTGTGGCTGTGGCGAGAGCTTCGGCCCAATAATGCGGCGGCATGTGAGCATGGAGGAGCAGCGTGCGCATTTGAATTGTTTATAGTGCGGATGACACGTTCAGCTTTGCCATTTTGGGGCGAAGTGTAGGGGCACGAGAGGCGCAGCTTGATACCGTTGCTAGCGAAAAACTGGGTGAGTGAAGTGTTCACAAATTCAGTGCCATTGTCGGCTTGCAAGGCCTTCAGTGAGGTGCTGAACTGAGTGCGGACGTAGGAGATGAAGGTGGTGATGTGGTGAGGAACCTCGGATTTCTTGTGGAGGGGGAACGTCCAAACAAAGTGGGAATAATCATCCAAAAGCACAAGATAATATAGAAAACCCGAAGTACTAGCAACTGGTGAGGTCCATACATCGCAATGCACTAAATCAAATGGCGCAGATGAGCGCGAATTGCTATGGGAAAAAGGAAGGCGAACATGTTTGCCAATTTGACAGGAGTGGCAAAGGGAGCGAGCCTGTTTGTTACAAGAAATAAACGACATTTTATTGAGCTTGGCAAGAGCGGCCGGGCCGGGGTGGCCAAGACGACTGTGCCATAGCGAGGACGACACGACGAGGAGTGCGCGGGCAGCTTGGGAGGCAGCAGCAGGAGACAATGTGTAGAGGTCGCCGTCGCTATTGCAGCGAAGCATCACGCGCCGGGTTCGGAGGTCCTTCACGGAAAATCCAAAAGGGTCAAATTCGATGGAACAAAGATTGTCCCGGGTGAATTGCCGCACAGAAAGGAGATTGCGGACAAGAGACGGGACAACTAAAACATTGTTCAGTGTAAATTTAGATGAAGGAGTAAAGAGAATTGAGTGACCATTAGAGGTGACGGGTAAGTGGCTGCCATTGCCGACGGTGACATATGTGGAGAGTGGAGGGAGGCGGTAGAGGAGGATACCTTCCTGCGAGGCCATGTGAGATGAGGCACCGCTGTCCATGACCCACTGCTGGTTCTGCATGGCGAGTTGATTCATCGCGGCGACGAGGGCAGCTTGATCCCATTGTGGTGACGCCGGGGTAGAGATCTGAGCCGGTGCAAAGGCCGTGTTGGCCTGCGGGTAGGGGCCGAGCACGCTCTGGTTGGTTGAGCGAGAGGAGGTCGCGCCTTGAAGGAGCGACGGGTTGAAGCAGATCCAGGGGCCGGTGGGGGCGGGACCCTGGGGAGGACGCCAGTTGGGGTTCCCTCCACCGTTGTTGCGGCCACGACGATTGCGGTTGTAGTTGTTGCCGGGGCCGCGGTTGTTGGAGCCACGGTGGTTGTTGGAGGAGACGGCCGATGAAGGAGGCGGAGTAGGGGCCGTGGTGCGGCAGCCGCCGGGGCCGCACGAGGGGGTGGCGGCGACGAGCGCAGTGGCCGAGGTGACCTTGGCCTCGTTGGCGAGGAACGACTCCTTGAGGGAGAGCATGGCACGCGCACGGGAGAAGTTGGGAATGGGCACCGTGTTGACGATGTTGTCGGCGGTGTTGGAGTAGCGAGGGTTGACGCCGCGCAAGATGTTGAGGACGAGCTGCGCTTCGGAGACGCCATGGCCGACGTCGCGGAGGCCGTCCGCGAGGACCTTCATCTTCTGGCAGTAGTCGTCAATGGAGAGGTCCCCCTGCACCAGCGTGTGGAATTGGTTGCTGAGGAAGATGGCGCGGGACTCCTTGTTGTCGTTGAAGAGGGCGACGATGGCGGTGTAGAGTTGGTGCGCGTTGTGAGCAGGGTCGTCGACGAGGGTAAGGACATCGTCGGCAACAGAGCCGAGCAGCCAGCTGCGGAGAGCGTGGTCCGCTAGGTCCCATGCAGCGTCGTCGCGCCGGGCGTCGGTGCCGTCGAGATGCGCGAGGAGGCCAAACTTCCCGCACATGGCGCGGAAGGAGGAAGACCACCGGGTGTAGTTGGGGTTGCGGAGCTCCAGGGTGATCGGAACGTGGCTCTTGACGACCACGGTGCAGTAGGGGTTGAGGAACGCCGGCGGCGCGACGTTGACGACGGCGTTGGTAGTGGTGGCGGCAGAGGCGGCGCCGGTGCCGGGCTCGGTGCTCATGATGGGAGGTTGGTTGGGATCGGCGAGGAGAAGCCGGAAGAGGGTGGCGGTGACACCGGATCGGTGCTACCGGGGGCTAGAGGAAGGAGGATTGGTGGCGGCGGCGCTAGGGTTTTGCAGCGGAAGAGATGGGTCTCAGGATGAGGACCCGCCTGATACCATGTTGAGTGATAGAAGATGGCGCAATCACCGCACACACCAATGAGGTGGGGGTGGCTTTTCATATATAGCCGGGCTATGACCCAAGTTAGGCAAGTACAGGATCCTCAACGAGAGGAGTTAATCTAGGCGCTAATCAAGGCTATACAATATCTCTAATATTAACTATTTAGACGTTGATTATGGTTTGTAGTTTTCATTAAATTCTGGAAGCTGTTACCAGGGCTCTTTTGGCAAAACTGAGTGTTAACATGTTTGTTCTTGACAGGAATTATTGGCACATCTCAACAGTCACAACTGTCTGGGCTTACTGGACAAGCTAAACAGACCATACTTGGTGTGTTATTTTTTGATATTACGTTCTACAGTTTTGCATAATTGAGTCTCTTATGAACTATGTAATATTCCAGGTTGCAATGAAAAACAGTCTGTCGATAGGCATGGGAAAACAGTTAACAAGAGGCTGAAAAAAGATACGATATTATAGTGCGGTGATGAAGATGCTGGATGGCCATAAAAGGGATTTTTGGGAAAAGATCGTATTAATAATATGACAATATGTGTTCTGATGAAAATTATTTACATAATAAATACGCTTTCTTAATTTAGATCAATCGCCTTTTTCTGGCGTTACGGAGTTGGAACAAAATCGATGCCCTAGACAGAGGATTACAATACAGTCTGCAAATTCTTTGGATCTAACTGGTGAGTAGCACAAGTAATATTACAGTTCTTGCATGGCAGTTTGTGCTCAAAATGTCAGTCCTAATTCAATATGCTTGTATGCACAATATTCTCAGGCAATCTTGATGTCCTAACAGGAAGGGATGCCACCATCGATCAAATGGCATCGGATTGTGTTGGTGATGTGGATGAAAACTGGCTTCATGGAACGATAATTGGCAGCCAACCGGATTTAGCCATGATGGAGGTTATCTTGATGATGGGGTTGATCAATCTTTGACACCTGAAGAATTGAAAAAGGCTAAACGTCGTGACTACTACAGAGAGTATCGACAAAAGCAAAAAGAGGAACTGGCCATCGCACGTCGGATTCAAAATGGTCAGACACATCCACCTCTAAATTAATTTTTGGGGCTTCTCCTTTTGTTGCTTTCCCATTTAATATTTGATTCTTTATAATAGGTGAGGTGCCAAACATCAACCTGGATAACAAAAGATTAAGAGATTTTGATGCTGATGAGGTGTTAGAAAAGCATGCCTCGAAACTCGCCAAGCAACGAGAGCGTGTGAAACGGTGTGAACTTCGGCGTACATCACTGAACCCACCTCAACAAAAAACTAATACATTACCTGCCAGATCTGGTACGCCACTGTTGGTTGTTTAGTACCTGTTTAAATATAGTGCCATGTCATGTTGAATTGAATATTCATATATTATTACAACCTACCTCTTTTTTAAAGTTGCTCCGTCGGGAAATATCAATCCTTCCGAAGGTGGCGTGTATGATTCTGGTATTTGGGAACCTGATGCTAATCATGGTACTTACTTGGTATCTAACATGTCCGATTCTAATTCTAAGTAATATAATAAAGATGCAATCTAATTTTTTTATATATAATATATCAACCTAGATGAGGAGAATTTGGAGACTCATAAGCCGATAGATTACGACATCGATGACGTCTTTGCTGATGACGAGGGCCGGGTTTTCACGCGACCAGGTATGTTTAGTACCTGCATGCTATAATTTAACTGGCTCTCGTAATGCTGGTTAAATTAACTTATACTTTTAGTGTTACCTTTTGCTAGACGTTCAATACAGGTCATATCGAGTTAATGGTCAAGATGGAGGTGCTGAGGGGAGACCCGATCCCTATGACTATGTCTATCACAACCTGCCAAAAAGACACCACGTTCTTGGTCGGGCGCCAGACTGCGAACACTGTGGCGCCAAGAGGTTCCCTGGTGAAGGAGCGGCATTCTGTCGTAGGGAGGGGATGGTTCATATTCATATTCCGGAGGTACCTGTAGAGCTGAGAAGACTTTATACAAGCCAGACAGACAGGGATGCAAAGTGGTTCAGAAAGAATATCCGTTACTTCAATTCTCATTTTTCTTTCACTAGCATGGGTGTCAAACTCGACCGGCGATATGCTACCGCAGCAGGATGGACGGCATTTGCGGAGAGAGTTTATAGCGGCACTGTTGACATACACGGGAAACTATAACAAATATGTCATACCTGAGCGGATTCGGAACGCCCATGAGCAAGTGGTACCTGAACAACTAAGGAAATGATGGAGGGTCAATTGTCCTCGGATATGCTTCACTTGTAAAATCAACTTGAGAGTAGACGTTTTGTAAAAATAATTTGATTTTTGTGACATGTAAACATGCGTTTGTTGGATAAATTTTTTTTTAGCATCATGCATGTGGAGTGAATTTTCCTCACCGCTTACATATTATTGTTGAGTTGTTATGGTCATAAGTGCACTCGAAAGAAGGTACAACAATGAACTTACACGCATTTTGTTCTTTACCACCAACTTGTGGCTATACATCGTTCCAAGCGGATAGAATAGCCCTGCAAAAAAAAATCAAAGGCAGACCGAGAATGCCATATATACTGGAGCACAAAGTTTACTTCTGGCGGATGGTTTCAGTCAAATCAGCTACCCTCTTTATGGCAGTAAATAATAGGAGTGATCTGTTTCCATATATAAAAGGAACGTGCCAATCTATCACTACGTTATATATGGAGTAATTATAATTATGGACGTCTGACCATTATTGTAAAGAAAGATTAGATTGAGTACCATTTATATCGCGTTCAATATTCTTTCCAATCTAATCTTTACCGACATATATGTCTGCTCACGTTGAAAAATGTTTCTTTCACACCACGTCTCACAACATCAAGGGAGAAAGAAAGAAAGGAGAAGAAGATACAGGTATGCGCTACTTTTCTCTAACTTTCGTCAAGATTTGCCACGAGGTGTCGATTTATGCTTCGACGTCCTGATCCTGCTCTGATCTTCAGGATCGACCCTGCGTCATCTTCCTCTAAGCTGCGGTTGCAGGTGCTCTGTGATTCATCACCGTTAATTTGTGGAACCCTATAAATTATTTTTTTAATATATGCGATTTTACTTGATCTAACTAGTCTCCTTTCTAAATAACGTAGCAATGGCGGATGACTGGGTGCAACAAGGGGACGAGATGGATGAACCTGTTGTGGTGGAAGAAAACCATCCGTTAGTTCCTACCCCACATTTTATTTGGCTTAAATTCAAACTTGTTCAGATGTTTAAATTCAAACTAGCAGCAGCTGTAGTTTAGCATCTTTTTTGCGGCAAGTTTGGTCATACTGCTTCATTTTACTTCCAATCGAAATTTTTTAGAATTAATTGTGGCTATAAACTCTGCAAAATACTTACTCTAGCAGTGAAACTGCTATGCT
This sequence comes from Eragrostis nindensis, assembly GCA_012490785.1. Lineage (NCBI taxonomy): Eukaryota > Viridiplantae > Streptophyta > Magnoliopsida > Poales > Poaceae > Eragrostis > Eragrostis nindensis. The sequence goes on along the minus strand of JAAXCT010000409.1, from coordinate 468,525 downwards.
CTTGTATTAACTGCATGAATAACTGCATGAATAACGGGGGTTCGCTTCTAAGACTTAATTTTGTAGTACGTAGTATGAATGCTTCCAGTTAATTTAGTGATGGCATTGCATAGCATGTGCCAAGTTGAAAGTTCTTTTCTTTTTTTTTCTGTGGTACGGTTATTAGTGAGTTTGTGGAACCTGCAGCTGACATTTTTTACCGGTTTTCATTTTTTGCCTATGTTTACATGTTGATGAACCCTGCACACCGGTGCTCACGTCCACGTGTTTCTCCTTTGCAGAATGATACTTTTCCGTGATATTAACCTGGATCTCATCACCAGCAAAATTAATTTCAATGCAAAGGTCTACTTTAAAGCAAATATAAGCTTGCACAAGGATGGAAATTACATAAAACTTATATTGGTTGATGAGGAGGTAATATCATCTCAATTTAGGTGCATTAGATATTTTACTGTACAATTATTTGCATCATCTCTTTCGATGCATAGAGGTTCAGTGATGCAAATATAATGTGGGATGGATTTTTGTTGCAGGGAACTAGGATGGTGGCATTGGCATTTGGCAGGACTTGTTTGGATCTGGCTCGAACAATCGTTGAAGGATATCCATATGATTTCATTGATGTCGTTGTTGGATACAGATATGATTTAAACTTTCTCAATGTGTTTCATGTATATGGCGCCGAATTCTTTGCAAGCATTACTTCTGAAAGCAGGGTTTCTAACTCTAGAAGACCGATAGCATATCCTTTGTTCCCACGAACATTCAGCTCATTTCATCAAGTCAAGCATTTTGGGGCACATAAAAACTTGACTGGTATGCTTGTCACCTTTGTTAGTTAGTAATAAAACTGGGTATTGCTTCTCTAACATATGTCGTAACTCTTCCTACAGATGTTATTGGCGTGGTTGTCTATATATATATGATGTCCATGACACAAAACGCACCTGGAGACGACCAAGCAGGCATGTCGCCATAATGAACATGTGGTACGTTGTGTATGTAATTATTTAAAATACATGCACGCCTTTCTCGTTAAATATAATGTGATTATTTGATGCGCAGTATGCAGATTCTTGTCATCCATGTCCGCAGTCCACATATTTTGCGCCACGCTGGAGAATGGTCACCCGCGGCACAATATTTTAACACCATTACTGCACTCCATGTGCAAATAAACACAAGAAGAGGTATCGAATGAAGACATATTTTGAAATGAACACAATATGTTCTCACTATTGCCTGCTTACCTCTCATATCCTCAAATTATTTAAATGCAGGTGTTCTTGTCACTACTCGATATAGCAAAATTATTTCATTTTTGAGGAGCCCGACAGGCCAGAAGCTGAGGCAATGAGAGGTAAATATAGTAAAAATGTGTTCTGGTCCATTTCATTTTTTGTAACCTACATCTGAATTGGCGTTGATTTTTTTCTTCATTGAATTGTAGGATTTCAAAGGCGTCTAACAAATGCGCCTAATCAAGCACGTCAGCTTGGCCGTGACCGCCTGAAAGATATGAATGTGCTTTGAGGGTGCATGAAAATAAAGACTCTCAAATAAATATGGTCGCTATCGTTACCGACAACGAATAAGAGCTATGCGCCACGTCATGTCTTTTATGTCTCGAAATCAATTAGCGTCTTTAAATTCAAACAATGTCATTATTTTATCAGATTCTTGAGGTTATCGTGTTAATGTCGTTATGGTACTTAAATGCAATCATGTGTGAGAAGTGTGTTTTTTTTATGATACGTACACGGTACATCATATTATTTTCTTTGTATGATAAAGTCCTGCCAAGTGATGTCATTTGGACGGACACGTGCGTGGCGCACGTGCATTTTTACTAGTGTGCGTAAGAGATAACTATAATTCAGTCTTCATGTTTGTAATTTTTTTATTCTTTCAGACAGTGAAATTTTTTTGTAGTTTAGTAGGCTTTGTTTTAGACACTAGAATCAAAATTTAATGACTCCATATTTAGTTAAACATATTTATTACGTGCTGGTATGCTTAATTCAGAGTTCGCCCCGGTAGATAGCAACCTAGCAGCCAGATTAGCTGAGGGTGTTATTTAGGCGAGATTTCTTTGATCTCTTGCCTTAGAAAGAAGATGGGGCAGTATGTTGGTTTGGCAGTGGTTGCGTACAAAATGGAGGGGTAGAAGGACAACGGGGGCACCACTGGCCATGGTGGGGGACAACGCCTGGTGTGGAAGCTCAAGCTGGTAACGATAGGAAAATGGGGGTAGGGCAGTGAGCACGTGCTAGATACTTAGAAGAGATCTCAGTATGCTAACTAGAGGCAGAAGACAACTTGATGCTTTAAATCTTAACTCGACATCTTACGTGTATATATCCAGGGCGAATCCAGGATCCATGTCAAGGAGGTGTTCAAGCAGCGACCCGACATTTAGTCGACAAAAATCTGAAATGGATCAGTTGACGGACGCAAAGGCAGAGCTATTAGGAGAAGCAATTTAGACACTAAACACAATATAGTTTTCATATCCTAGCCGTGCGGTGGCACGGGTTGACCGGCTAGTTCAGATAAATTACATGGCTATTCATTCAGACAAACGTTCAAGACTTATTCACGAATGCACCTCTTTTGTGAAGGAGCATTTTATTCCAGCCTCTGCTTTGATGCTTGCTTCTGTTGGAACTATTTTAACCTCGGTAAATAGGCTGTAAAGTCCAAATCTGTGTCCAACTAACACCCTGTTAGTTGCCTTGATCGGGAGGCAAACTTAGCCCATCTAAGAGCCCGGCCCCAAGGCTACAGCACTATACAACTAAGGGGTAACCCCAGGTTTCCCTAATCGTGTGTTATTCACGAATTTAGTCTAAGGGTTATTTGTAACCCTAATTCTACCGATCACTAAGGGGCTGGAAGGTTGGAAGCTAGGTGCCCTCAATCTACATCAACATTGGCGGCTGTTCTTCTATGTCTACTTCATCTACATCTCTTTCAGCATTCAAGCAAGGCTTGAACTTGACTAGTAAGTCAATTCCCTATGATATTAAAGATTTCTAGGTGTGATCTAATTCTTGACTAGTTGATCCTGCGTATAGTTAGTTGATCTCATTGATTTAATCTAACAATGGTATCAGAGCCTTATACTAGTCCTTTAGATCCCCTAGTTTAAGCTAAGTCTTTTTTATGTGCTAGATCACATCATGTTTTAAGTTAATTGTTTGATCTAGTACTGTACAGAGATGTTTTATGTTGTTCTAGTCCTAATTCTAGCAAGTGCCTAATTAGATATGTCATGTTTTCATGATTAGATGACTAGAACAGTAAGTTTCGTTAAGTAAATATCATGTTTAGTTTCTTGCTTTAAGCAATTCAATCTGTTTTAACCCTAAGTTCTGGTTTCGAAGTACAATTAGTCTAAGACAGATCTCGGATTCATGTTTAGTTAAGCTATTACGATCAAATTAGTGTTTACAGTAAGTAATTAATTAGGGTTAATTAGCAAGTTAGGGTTGCTGTTATACTAGCTAGATTAGCACTAGTTTCAGTTAACTTCGACTAAGTTTGATCTACCTGAAGCAATTAGTAGGAGGGGAGTTAGCGAATTGCTAAGAGAAATAAGAAAATTCCCCACCTTTTCGCAACAAATCCTAACCCTAACCCTAAGTTTAGATCTAAGCATGAGTTTAGATCTAACCCTAACCTCAATCCTCGCTCCGTCGTGGCTTCCCGTCGCACACGGATGTCAGGGCTCTCCTCTCACCAGCCGCCGAGGAAGTGGCGCGTGCCGGGACCGGACCGGCCATGCGGCATAAGTCGTCGCACGCGCGCATCTGCGCCGCTGTCCTCCTTGGTCGCCATTGCCGGGATGTCGCTGCCGCCAGGCCGTCGTTGCTGGCCCTCGCGCGTGCATGGCTGCGCCAAAAGGGCACCACGGGGGCACCCTTTGATGGAGCCGTGCGCGATTTGGTCGCACGCGTGCGCCTGCGAGAGGCGTTGCCGTGGCGCCGGCGGTGTGTGGCTGCGCGGGCGGGCGGGTCGACGTCGTGCAAGCCGGAGAAGAGAGAGGGGAGTGAGGAGTGAGAGCGAGCGGCGGGTGAGTGAGAGGGGGCGACTGAGCTCCTAGGGTTTTCCTCGACCCTCTTATCTCACGCCGGCTCAATCTCGTCCATCCGTTGCAATCGACGGCGCAGAGCGCCCGCGCCGCACTGGGCCGAATCGGCGGCCCGTCTGAGCTGCTGCCCGGGCCGATTTCACGTAGGCCACCTAAACCCGCCGCCAGGGCCTCTGTATCGCATTTTCCGGCCGCCCACGTGGGCCGTGGTGTGCTCCCGCCGCCAGGCCACGCACTTTCGCGCCGCGCGCTGAGACGCAGCTGGGCCGTTTCGTCGGCCCGCTTGCTCGCCGTAGGGTTTCAAAGCCAGCCGGACTGCACCAAAATTTGTGCGCGCAATTTTCACTCAGCTGGGCCACGCGCAAATTAAGTTCTGGGCCGCATTTTCAATGGGCCGCGCGCGCGTTATTCTGTTTAAGTTTAAACATTTCCTTTAAGTTTTTTAATGTAAAACTTGCCCAAATTTAAGTTTAAATTTAAGATAATTCATTACGGCATTTTATTTAAGTTTTCAGTACTATTATTTTAAGTTTAAGATGAGTTAATTAGATTTTCAGTATATATTTAAGGTTAAATATTTTTTGGTGCTTTAGTAATAATTAAGTTTACACCATAATTGTTTAAGCTAAATTCTCAAGAATATTTCGTAGCAATATTTTATTTGCTATTTTATGCTTCCGCTGTCATCTTGAGAATATATGCTCATTCTCTATATATTAAGTTTTATTAGCTTTTATTTTTCCAATATTTGGATTTTTCATGAGCATAATAATATTAAGGAATAAGTTTATGATTATTTAAGCTATTAGTTTCAGCTATAAGTTTTTTTAAGAAGCTCATTATTTCAGTATAAATTAAGTTTTCATTAATCCCTGCACTATATTAACTATGTGAAGTTTTATGCTTCATGATTTTCTCCATAATTGTATTACTTTTAAGTAATATTGCTAATTTTTCTTATGCTCATAAGTATTTAGGTTTTAATTTTTAAGTTTTTGTGAGCATTTTAATTTTATGGTGCAATTTATTACCTTTTCACTTTGCCATGATTAAGAAAAGTTTAGCATCATGTTCTAAGTATAAATATTGCATTAATTTGCATATGAGTTAAACTGAAAGTCATATTTTGATCAAGTGCATTTAAGATGCCTCTATTTGAATGGAACCACTGAGAAGTTCATTTAGAGTACACTTGTAATTAATTCTGACCACTGTTGTTTTAATTATGAGTTTTAGAATAAGATTCGCTTGTTTTCCCCACCGGTGATGGAAGTTGTTTCTTATTGCATGATTGTAATCAGACCACCGTAGGGTTATTTTCGTGCTATTAAGTGCATCTTATTGTACTATTTAAGTTCCAGATTTAAGATTATTCAATTTCCGTCACCATCCATTATGCCTTAAGATTAATAAGAAATGCATAATTTGCATTCATTATGTGCTCTAAGATTAAATAATGCGTAAATCGCATTATTGGTGCTATAAGTAGTTGCACAATAGCACAAAAGATTATGATATTGACTAAGCATTATTATTTGGCTTTGTCATTTTCAGACAATAGTCTTGAAAGCTACATGAAGACCATTAAGCCCTTTAATGGCATTGATTTTCCTTTATGGAAAAAGAAGGTGCAAGACATTCTCAAGTTTCTAGAGCTTGATTATGTGCTACATAATGTCAAGCCGCTTCCTCCTACTCCTGGCATTCAGGACTATGATGAGAAGATGTATGAGTATCATTTTAAGTTAGAACGATGGGAGAAAGATAACAAGTTTGCCAAAATGATCATAAAGCGCTCCATCTCAGATGGCATAAGGGGAGCAATTGATGATAATGAGGACAAGACTGCTTGTGAATTCTTCTATTTAATTGAGCTAAGTCATAAGCAAGTCTGCATAAGTTTTCTCATCAAAAACTAACCACTTCACATTATGATGGGCAAAGTGGATTATTAAAGCATATAAGCAGCATGTGGGATATTGCTCATGAGCTTAAGGCTTTTGGATTGGAAATTTCCGAGTCACGTGTGGACCATTTCATTGATGCATCTTTAAGAGATCCCTGAGATGAGGGGAGTGGTTCTTAGAATTAGTTGATGGAAATAAGTTGAAGTTCCTATTGTTTACTTTTAGAATTAGTTAGTGGACTCAACATTTTAGCTTGATGATTTTCAATATATTTTAGTGAAACTTTTGTTTCGATATATCATTTATGACTATATCTTATTTCTGAGTTGTGAAATTATCCATTATATCATCAAGTTTTATTATGAATCGACCTTGTCGAATATGTGGCACACTCACGTTTAGGCCCCAAATTCGAAGGGGAGAATGGAATGTCTCATCAGTTTAAAGTAATAATTCTCTTCATAATATTTCTCTCCACGATATTTCACTGTCCATAAGTTTCAAGGACTAAAATTAAGAATAAATTTCATATACTCGTTGTACCTTACTGCTCAATTAATGAATAAGTTCAAGAGCAACTTTATAATGCGAGATATGGTTACCATTGTGATGGGAGTATATACTCTAGAAACACCAGTTGTCTCAAATAAGTGTCATTTAATTCTTTATTCTGGCCACCGTTGGGTATGGGATAATTTTCACAGGTTCTGTTGTGCTGCTCATTTCTGGCCACCGCTGTTGTGGATTGGTTCAATGGAATCAGAGATGATTGAAGTATGATTGTGTTCATGATACTGGCCACCGCTGTTTTGTGAGCATTTAATCACAGCTTTGCTGCTCTAGTTCATTTTCTGGCCACCGCTGATGTGGGCTAGTTTATCAAGGAAAGCTGATCAGTGGTACAATAAATGTCATGCCAAAGATAAGTTAAAGAGCTACCATTGTAAATTATTTTAGATAAGTTTATGGGCTAAAACATTTAATATTCTGATTATTCAGAATTCAATGGAAGCTCACATCGAAGGAACGAAATGGGGACAAGAAAATCTTAATGAGATGTAGGATAAGTTTCTCTATATTGATGATTTAAGATGAAATATATGATTTTATATATATCGTGCCATAAGTATTCCTCTATTCTTTTCCAAACTCTGTTGAGGTTTTGCATTAGTTGTCTAACCATAACAGAGATATGTAATGTTTAATGATAAGATAAGTGTTGGGCACAAAAGTAAGTGTCTCAGTTATTTCTAAGATTATAACAAAGAGACTATAAAGGAGTTTGTGACTTTTAAACATAAGTTCTTTTCATAGCAGTTTTCTGATGGAGTCAAAACAGTAGGCTATAATGGGTCTGCAAGTTTTGAAGAGTGATTCCAAAAGAAACTAAGACGCTGAGTTCATAACTCATTATAAGTTTGTATGTGTCATGGGCAACCATGATTCATTTATAAGTCAAGGTGGATTAATTAATATCCTGATACTCTAAGGTGAATATTTTCTCCGCAAGCTGACAGAAATAAGCATGCATTCCGAGAAAGGGGAAAAGTTTTTCATCTGTCATAAGATACTTCTGGTGACGCTTTCCTAAGTTCTGGGGGAGTATGACACTGAGGAGGGACTAAAGTGAGTATTGGGATTGTCACTATAGAGCAAAAGTTGAGAGAAGCTCTGAAGTGACGATATGTGAATGCATACACAGCCATGCCTGTTTTGTTTGCGTGACATAGCAAATTTTATCATAAGTATAAAGTTAAGAATAAAGATAAATAGGAAGACGTTCCTAAAGTTTCCGATGGAAGCTATATGCTAAGTCCTATAGGTAATTGACTTAGTATAACAAGCTGGAATGCTTGACAAATTTTATTAGTCTTAGTCTAGGAGAGGTCCACTGGAAAAGGTGTCAAAAGATTAAGACACCAAACAACATGCTTATTATTTATTTAAGTATTATTCAGTCAAGATTTTGTAAGAGTGTGTGGAGATAAATGTGCACAATTAGTTTTATGTCCTTCACTCTTACAGATATGAGCGATTCAACAGAAAGCTCTAGAACGAGATTATCATTATTAAGGCTGATTTTTTTATAGATGTTTAAATTCAGACAATCATATAAGATATGTTATGGTATTATTATTATTATTATTATTATTATTATTATTATTATTATTATTAAATTTACATTGATTAAAGTCAATGTCACTGTATTTGATTACAGTATTCTTTCAAATAAAAACATATAGTTGATGGTGTCAAGCCCATTGATAACTACATTATTATATTATGAAAGAAGGGTCCCAGGATCAAGTCATTTTAATATTTTAAGAATATAGCTAGCAACATGACTAATTGAGGGTTTTATCTCTTATCCCATTTTCGCGAAATTAGTATGGATTTGAAGATGATTAACCTGAAATATGATTCTGGATGAGGCCGAATAAATAAACTCCCAAATCAGTTAATAAGTGCTCTATCAAGATTCTATAGTGAGCTTTGGTTAATGCTGTCCCGATATGTCTGTAATGTTTGCCGATGACTCATTCGTCAGGTTTTCTGCTATGGTATTGAGTGTGAACATAAGGCGAACATAAGTTTAAGTTTAAGATTAAGATTGTTCGATTAAGTGGGATATTATTGACTGTGTGTATCCACCTACACATGATCAATAGAGTGAATATTATAAAGAATAAGCTATTGACCTTCGGTCAAGGGAGAGAATGTTGGAATTATTTTGACCTCGTTAGATAGGCTGTAAAGCCCAAATCCGTGTCCAACTAACACCCCTGTTAGTTGCCTTGATCGGGAGGCAAACTTAGCTCATCTAAAGGTCCGGTCCCAAGCCTACAGCACTGTATAACTAAGGGGTAACCCAAGTTTCTCTAATCGTGTGTTATTCACGAATTTAATCTAAGGGTTATTTGTAACCCTAATTCTACCGATCACTAAGGTGCTGGAAGGTTGGAAGCTCGGTGCCCTCCATCTACATCAACATTGGCGGCTGTTCTTCTATGTCTACTTCATCTACATCTCTTTCAGCCTTCAAGCAAGGCTTGAACATGACTAGTAAGTCAATTCCCTATGATATTAAAGATTTCTAGGTGTGATCTAATTCTTGACTAGTTGATCTTGCGTATAAGTTAGTTGATCTCATTGATTTAATCTAACTGCTTCAACATTAAAATGCCACTGTGCTAGAATGATAGTGACACTCAACTCGTTTGCAACATCATCTACCTATCAGCTCAGGGTTAAAACACGGAAAGATGGAAGGACAAGCCATCAAATCAAAGACTAGTAATGAACCTTCAAGAGCACAACTAATCAGGTTACAGAATTTAACCATGCACATTAAGTTCACTATATAAATGACAGAACCATTCGTGAAAATAACACTAAAAAATGAAACATTGATGCTAGCTTGAATTGTTGGGTGGATGGCAAAATATGATGCAAAGTGGATCAGGGGAAAAAAGAGCATCTCAATAGGTTAAATCCTTGTTGCAAAGTGAATAAAAGTTATCCCAGGAAAAGAGAATAAATGGTTATTGAAAATTACATAAAACATATATGTGATTATTGCCTCTAGAAATGAGCTGCAGCTTGTTTGGCAGGGATCCATGGCGTGAGTGCATCAACTAGCCTTTTGATGTCATCAGAGGAATGAGCTGCGCTAAGACTAATTCTCAACCTGCCACGAGAACCACATATAGTTAATCTCCATAGGTTATATAGGGTCTAGTATCCTTAAATTATTGACTAATATGAGACTTTTTTCAGTAAATTAAAGCAGTGATTCCATTTATATATAAGAAACGCACAAGAATTTACATAGTTGCTTGGTCTGCTGTCACTAGGATATTGAAACTTAATATGGGGAGGGTAGGTATGCTCTTGGTAACAGAAAACAAATGCATAATAACCCTGACACTAAAAATAAAATAAAAAAGAGATTGGAACCTGCATGAATTGGGTGGCACTATGGGTGGTCTGATTGGTATAACATGAAATCCAGATCTTAGCAGATGCCTGCAGTTTCAGAAATGATATGTGAGAAACAGTATAAGCAATGGGACGATCAATAATAAAGATAAAGAAGGGTACTCCCTCCGTTTCAAAATATATGCAGTCCTGGCTTTGTACTAGAATCATTGAACATTTTTTGAACATGGACAAGTATATGTCTAGATTCATAAAATATTCTATGAATGTGAACACCCAGAAACATAGCCAAAACTGCATATTTTGAAACGAAGGGGTAAAAGGAACACGAAAACCTGCTAGCCTTCAACACTTCTTCTTCACTTCCGACTACAATGGAAATGATGGGACTGGTAATGTTGAGTTTGGTCAACGAAGCAAAGTACTGCACATGTTCCCAAATCACAGATCTCCGCCATTTCTCCTTCTTTGAGACACTGATTGCCGCTGAAATTGGTAGCTTTTATTTAGAAAACATTGCATCTCAATAATCGATTCCAACCCCACCTACTTGAATCGCGATGTAGCAGAAATATCTATTTGAAACCTAATCCCCAAAGATTGATGTTAAAGTAACAAAGAATATAATACACTTTTTCCACAAACAACAATGTAATCAAAATACTGATTGTTGAAACAGATCATTGGGTGTCCAGTTCAACATTGTTAGAGACACGGGGACAAAAAACGAGCATGTAAGTTCCGAATAATACCTTGCACAGAAGCTACTACCGGCAGTGGCAAAGTGGTAGAGAATATGAATGAGCGACCTCGCGACAAAATCAGCCTCCTCCATTTAGTGCTGCAAATCATATTGCAAAATTTTAGTTATAGACGCACAAACGAAGCGTTGGCTACTGAATCTTCATTATCCTGTTCAATGATTTAGACTAATTCTAGGGTATTTTATCCTGTCACTATATCCAACAGTGCCATATCAGATATAAACTACACATATATATCCGGTGCATCGTATCGTATTGTTATTTCCTATGTTCTATTGATGAATTTCATAGATACCCAAACAACGCCACCTCTATTGATGGAAGAAAAGAAACCTTGAAAGAGCCGTAAATTCCACCATCTAGGATCACCATTTAAGATGGATAAGCCACAGATGAGAACTCCGAACTTAAAACCTGTACTCAACTAATCTAGAATCCTTTTTTATTAATCTATTCTTATTATATACCCTTTAAAATGAATTCCCCTAAAAAGCATGGGATGATCCGTGAATTAACCTAACCATCTCTTGCTCATCTAGAAACTCCCTCTCATATCTCGTGACAACTATTCCTGTCGGCCATCTTGCAATCCACCATCGTCATCCTCACCTCCGACACGAAAAGATTGAAACCCAACCCTTTTGTAAAAGAGAGGCAGTGTGATACCCCATGTAACTGCAGCCAAGTTATGCAAACATCCCAAGCTGAACCGAGCTCAAGTTCAAACTAAGTTTAAAATTCGAAATCAGGTATTCAAATAATTGTGAAACTGAAGCTTGTGAAGCAACGCGAAACTTTCAATAATAACATGACCTGACAAAATTTTTTTTGGAGAGCACATCTGAAATCAGAATTTTGGAGAATATTTCAGGATTTTTGGACATAGTTCGGGTACTCAAATAAATCTTCAAAACTTGAAAAGTGTCCTGCTTTGACCTGATGTATATTGAAATTGGTTCAGAATCTTGATGTGTTGCACCATCATGTTCATCACACTTTGAGATCTAGGAGCCTGCCAAGTTTCAGAATTGTTGGAGCATGTTTGCTAATTTAATTGACGTGCCCAAATTTGGGAAAATCATGGCATGGAAAACTCCGAAAAATAGAAAGATGCCAAAGGCCCTACATGTCATCCTTCTCTCTCTCGCTGTAGCCCCTCGGCGCTTTCCCTCCACGTGGCCGCTGTTGACCGGACGCGCCGCGCTCCCTGCCCCACTCCTGACCGCGTCGCGACTTCAAAACGGACGCCTCTCCCCTCACCGATCTGCTTCTCGCGCGTCGCTTGGCCGAACCCTAGCATCGCTGCACCCAAAGCATGCCACCACACGCCATTGCCAGGAGTGAGGCGAGCTCGCCGGCCTGCTGAGTGAGGAGCTACGCGGAGGACCCTGAAGCTCGGGCCGTTCTCCTTTTTCCCTCCGTCATGCCAAGTCGCTAGCTTAGCTTGCTCATGCGCCAAGGACGCCAGGTGAAGCTTGCCGCGATTCACCACGCTCCGATGAGCTTCGGACCAATACGTCGCGCTGGAGGCTTCCCAGCGAAGTTGCGCCCTCTCTCACCTCTCTTTTCCTCTAGTTAATTTGACCACTGCGTCCGCCACATTTTAACTTTTCCCCACCGTCAGACTTCACCACCGTGGCCACCTCTCCGGTGACAACCTTCCTCCCCGTGTCCTCCACGTCAACACGTACTGGGACGAGCTTCCATGATCCGCAAAGAACCTCCCCGGCTAGATCCCATCCATCCCCGACCTCTTCTCCATCTCTGTGGCATCACCGGGCCTCCCTCTCCCGCATCCGCTTGTCGCTGACTGTCTCCCGGCCACTGTCGCTAGTTCCCATCTCCCCAGGTGAGCTTGTCTTTCCGTGCACATTCTCCCTGTGTTTTTCTCCGCCGAAAACCTAGCTATGGCGAGCGCGAAGTGCCCCGGCGATGGCGCCATCACGCCACACTCTGGTTAGATCTGGTGTGGCACACCCGGATCCGGTGCACTGCGCCAGCGTGGTCAAGCAAGTGTCCTCGTTTGTGACTTGCTGGATCCCGTGAAGCATGGAGCAGATCCGGTATGGCCCGGATTTCGTGGCCCCTAGGTGGCCCGGATCTGATTGGCCACGCCCACTTTTCCTTTTCCCAGTTTTAATTAAATCACCAGAAAATGCAGAGATTTTAAAAAATGAAAAATAAATCATATATACATCAGAAAAATACAAATCCAATTTAATTAGACTCCAAGTGTTCAGATCTATCAAACAAAATGATCAAACTGATATAAATTCCTTCCATGTTTCCTGTATACATCTTTATGTGCTAATCCTTATTTAAATCATAATAAATTCTCTTTTGCTCAATAAATCCTAAAATCTTGCATTCTTGTAAATCATCTGATAACACACTTACAGAGAATTTTTATGCCGTCATATGTTGTTTGATAATTTTCTTATGATTTAATCCCTGTTCTGCGTTGTTGAAATGATATAAAATAATCATGAAGTCAATAAATCATCAAACTTCACAGTAAATCCATTAAATTTATTTTTAATCAAAGAAAATGTCTCTGCATCTAAGTTAGTTTAAATAACTTAACCGTTAATTTAAATAAGAAATACTTCAGACGAAAGTATAATTAATAAAAGAAATCACTCACATCAGAGCTCAGCCACTTTGACTAATGAAAATTTATATTTTTAGTGTAATGTAATTGACTGTCCCGTCATGTAATTAATTTAATTGCATCATGTCGTTGCATCTAACATGCATTATCATTGTCATATCGTGTAGATGCAGAGGAGACCCCAGAGCCCAGCTGCCGGAGGAAGCCCAGGAGGAGCCTCGGATTGACCCCTGGAATTCGCTAGTGCTAGTACCACCCCTGAGCCAGGCAAACCCTGGTGCATTCTGTCCTACATTTTTGTTTTTGTTTTTCACTATGATTGATGTTTGTGCATTAGGTTTATAGGAGTTGGTTGAAACCTTAGGCTTGCATTATGTTTTCCCTTCCTGGTTATCCTGGTTAATCCCTGTTTGGAGATAGCTTGGTCTTGTTGATCATTGGCACTGCCATGCGTAGTTACTAGTGGCCGGTACAAGTCGAGTGGTAGGTCCTACTCGCCTAATAGGATCATGATACCCTGGCTTGTACTAGATGAATTTTAGGTATGATGGAGATCGAATGCGGATGTTTGTGGAGGACGGTTTGCGAAGGCTAGGCATTCATGGTGGTAGTCAGTTAAGGACCGTTCGTTGCTGGCCATGTTGAGCAAGTTTGAACGTACTAATTCACATGCTAATGTTTATGGGCCCAGTAAACCGACATAGCCTGTGTCGCTCTGAATGTCTTGTGGATACCTACTCTTTCTATCATGGTACGTTGAGGAGAAAACGGATCACCTTCCATGCGGATCGTACGTCTGGATGGGGATTGTGTCGGAAGGCCTTTTCTCTTTCTTAGAAGGGTTAGGATTCGGCTTTTCTCTGGTGGTGCTAGGTGAAAGGTTGCCATATGTGGTCTGTTCGCTGCGCATATGTCGTGTGGTTAGATTTGTCCTGCACGATGTACATCGATGCTGCTGCTCTAGGATATGAGCACCCACTTGTTCACTGCGTCACATCATAGTGTGATCATGGATGTTGTTGACTTTACTGCTCATTACTTATGTATTACCTCTATGTTTACTGCTTGCCTGTTGTAGCTGTTAGCAAAACATGACACTTTGTTAATGACTAATCTTAAGCTTAAACTTGAAAATAAGGACTCAATAATTAATGCTGTTTTTACAAATTGGAGTCAGCCTACCCCTTGTAGCCCTTGCATGCTTGGAGTTGGTTGTGTTGGCCTTTTGACGGGTAAATTTTACTGAGTATTAGTTGCTCTGGGTTTGGTCTGATATGTTTTTGTGCAGGTAACGAGTATGCTTCCGCTGACGTGTCTGGTGGAGGCTACCAGTGGGAAGGACAGCCACTTGAGGGTTGGACAGTTCACTAGGAGCCTGAGCAGTGAGCGTCTTCAAGTTCATATCGCAGCGCTTCGATGTGTGATCTTGTATCGTCGAGTGTAGTGTTGATATTGTATTCTTAAGACTTCCGATGTCGCTATGTTTCAAATTATTCTAGACTTGATGTAATAACTTAAAGACTTTATGCTATTTATATGATGTACTGTCTGGTGTCTGTTCATCAGCATTTATCCTGTGAAAAGCGGTAATGCTTCAGGTAGACCATTAACCTAATCGCAAAAAAAAAGGTAGACCGTTAACCTTTTACATGCAAATAAGATGAACTTTTTGTCGTGGAGCTCATCGCCAAACTCATCGTCACCTTCTTCATCAGATTCGTTATTGGAAAACATCAATCAAACCAATATACGTATGGATGTCACTAGAAACAACTTGTCACATAATTTTAAAGATCCGTAAAATCAATGACAATTCGGACTGCTTCTACTCCACATTGGCTGAATGTGGGCAGTCTGGTGCAATGGGCTGGCCCAACATGACGAGGAGCGCAAATCCCAAAGCCATATGCGGCCAAAGGGCTTATCCGGTGGCGGACGTTGCTCCAGTTTTCTCGAGATACGAAAAAACTAGCATGTAAGGGAAAGGTTTTCCACGCTGACTCAACGCCCATATCAAAAAAAAAAAGGTTTCCACGCTGACTCAACGGATTATTGGAAGCAATTTAGGTATGAGGATGTTTGCTTAGCGCAAAATGGTACGCGGTGGACGCCACAGTGTTCCATCTACCGCACGCCGCTCACTCCCACCGCAAGCCATTCTCATCAGTCATCACCACCTCCGCCGCCGCTTTTCTCCACGCTGCTCTCCTTCCTTTGCTCAGGGAGACCGCTGACAGTACCAGAAGTTGGACGCGTGGTACCGGCTCCATGGAATCTCCAGGTTACCTCCAGCCATTTGAAGCAATGGATTTTGTTCATGAGGTACCTCCTCACTATCCTGTCATTTAGATCTGCATTTAGATCTATTGATTTTAGAGGTCTTTTCCGTCTCTGGCAAGGAAGCTCCTCCATTTTTTGGCATGTCAATCTATTCTTATCTTGGTACGAGGCAAGAGAACCGAATCTATAGAGAGGTTTGAAGGGCGGACGCCATTAATAAGACTAGCAGGTTAAAGCATGACATTGGAGTTTGGACTGTAACAATAGAGACACATGGGGGCATTGAATGCACGGTCTTCCTAACAAAAGGGCATGAGATTAGGTATCTGAGAGAGGAAGGGTTAACCCTGGGATCAATTGACCTGCCGGGTACGCATCAGCAAAAAGAAACATTTCTAGACGTGGGATAGTTACATGCATCTCGAAAAAGCGGCCAAAGTGGTTCGTTGGATAAGCCATTCGGCCGCATAGACATGTGGGAATAATATTCTGGGTTGTTTTGTTCATTTGAGCCTAAATACTAATATACATATATAATTACATCTACTAAAAATATATTTTTAAAATTATTGGGTGTGCATTCATTATCGCTTTCCTTCCTCGAACCGACTGGAGAGCCGCATGTAACTAAATTAGGAATAAAAAATGTGATAATGCTGTCAAGAGTATAGTACCTGCATGCTATAAAACCACCCTGGCAGCCAGCACCCTTGCTCAAGGTGCCAACACAGATGTCAATCTCTTTTTCACATCCGAACATCTCAGATGCACCGCCACCATTTTTACCGCAAACAAGTGTACCATGTGCCTTCAAAAGGCAAACGAAGCAATGTGGTTACTGGTTAGTAACACAATCTGCAAATGCGGACTTGAGATGAGATATTATACTAACATCATCGACGACCAACAGAAATTCATATTTTTTACGCAATTTGACGAGTTCAGGTAATGGAGCGAAATCGCCATCCATGCTGAACAGGCTGCACAGCATAAAAATGAACACAAGTTAATTTTGATTTTCCATCAATGCTGAACTTGCAAAGATTAAGAAGTTTAAATCTTAATTTGCATGCCTCACTTTTTTTGAAAATGGAGGGAATAAGAAGTTATTCAATAAGAACTTGCCTATCTGTGACAACAACTTTCTTTCCCAGTGAGCAACTGGAACTGCACATGTAGTACAATTATAGTGATATAGTCAGTTAACCTAGAGGTTAAAATTTTGCATAACGTGACTGCAAAGGCAAAAACTGAAACATACAGCAGCGACTCAAGATGAGACATGTCACAATGCTTGTACACAAACACTACTGCTTCCTGCTGTCGCTCCACAAGGCGGATCCCATCGATAATTGAAGCATGATTCAGTGAATCCGAGAAAATTGCGATTCTCTCAGCCTCTGAAGGCCTTCTTCCAACGGCCAAAACGGAGCTGATACTACCTATAGCAGTCAACACGGCCATGTTGGCAGAAAATCCGGTGGGGCAAAGAACGCAATCCTGTGTATCGGAACCTGTAAATATGCTAATTAAATCTAAAAAAACGTATTGACGATTATTAATTCGAAAGTAAAAGTCAAATCCTGAGAACCTCTGTCTTCTTTAGCTCTGCAAGTGATTCTTCGACCAATTTGTGGTAGGTAGTGTGCCCACAGATCACCGCAGAACCTCTCGGCCCCATGCCATACACTTGAGCGACCTATATCAGACACAAACAACATGATAAGCAAGCGCAAACAACATGTAAACACCTGAAGAATGGGCGGAGGCAGAGAACCAAATCACCTTGACTGCAGCCTCGCGGATTGCCGGATGGGAGCTAAGGCTGATGTAGTCATTCCCCGAGAAAAGAACAAGTTTCCGGTTCATCACCTCTTCGTCCTGGCTACTGATCGTCTCGCCATCTAAGCAAAGCAAAAAATCATTCATAATATGCCATTACTGAGAAGCTGGCTAGGGTGCTGGGAACTGACCTTCCGTGAGCCACTGCTGGAGAGAAGCATTGTCGAGCTTGACCTCGATGGTGGCGCGGTCCCAGGGCCCCGGCCCTGGGAAGGTAACCGATGTCATTGGCAGTGGCTCCAGGGCGATGAAGTGCGTGGCGAACAGGAGCTTCCGACCGGCCAGACTTGCGAGCGTGGCATCCACAAGAACGTCCCACGGCGCCATTAAGTTCGTCAAAAGCAGGCAGGCGTGGCCGCTTGGGCTGGACGGGATGAGAGGGGAGATGGACACAATACGAGATTTGTTGGGATTATATCAATATTGGAGCTCCGTCTGGTGTTGCAAGGGGACGAAGCGTGAACTTGCCTTTTCTTTGTCATTTAGTGCAGGAACTAAAAATACATCGAAAATAGTACTATGGAACAATTACTATATTGGAAATAACCATTTTATTGATATAGTAGTACGGAACTGCAGGAGTCTATCAGTTTTAAGATTACTGATTACTGTTGCAGTCAAATTATATATGAATCTTCGGCAAATCCAAGGTGCTCGAATCCCTCAGTTTGAATCATAGATTATTGTTAGGGTGAGCTATCCATAGTCAGATCTGTGCCGTCCACCATAGTACACACAAGTAACCATAAATTCGATTACTGTTTGGCAATGTCAGGGTGAGCTCTTTAGTACTCCCATCAAGAGTTTGTGTGGGCTCGTTAGTATCGTTAGTCAGAATACAGACTTTACGGTATGATGTTCCAGAGGTTTCTTGGTTTTAAATTTGTTATGTTTGATAATGGTTCCAGCCATGATTTTTTGGGGTGCTCCTTACCCGCCACACTATTTGTAAACCTGCTCCAAGTCTGTTTTGTTGCCCAACTTGATGTGATTATTCCAGGTCAAGTACAAGTTGTTAGTGCTCTTAACAATGTTTTCAAAACTGTCACTGTTGACATGCAAGAAAAAAATTGATTCTTTCATGCAAAGTGTCCCTCCTAATCTTGGTGATAATTTGCCTACGGCTATGCCTAGCAAAGGTATTTCAATTCCACCTGGTTTGAAGGTTTGCAGTATCAACACATCTTCTGTGTGCAAAGTAATTGAAATATTTAACAATAACACAAAGCCGAGGACGGCTTTGATTCAAGGGAGAGAGGATGATGAGCCCATGGCTCCTATCATTGCCACATATATGCAATCTCCGAGAAAGTGCAATGATCCAAGATTTGCTACTGGAAGTCTTTCAAAATATTCCAATATTCAGTTTGGTTCATTCTCACATGAATTGAGGCAAATCAATATGATGGAAGATCCTCTGACTATTACTGGTAAAATGTCGAGCAAGCACATATTTATTGGCTCCAATTTGCTTGAGAAAGAAGATAAAAATAAACAAAGAAAATATATTCTGATATCAAGGAGGCACCTAGCTGATGCGCTGTCTGTGTGCATGTCTGAAAGCTTAATGCAGTCACGGAATAGAAAGGAGGAGCTAATATGGTAGCATTAGGCAAGAGGCCGTAATATTACATTTTGTCATTTTTTGTTAGTATTTATTTACATGAACCGCCACTAGAACTTATTATGTGGAGTAGTAAACTGCAGGAATCTATCAGTTTTAAAATCATCGATTACTGTTGCAGTCAAATTATATATGAACCTTCGGCAAATCCAAGGTGTTCGAGTCTCTTAGAGCAAGGATAACAGTTTAGCCTGTTCTTGCTGGCTAAATGCAATGGCCATGTCATTTTCAGCCAACAACATAGCCATTTCATATAATAGGTTGGCTATTTAGTTGGCTAAAAGAGTGCCTGATTTTAAAAGCAAGTATTTAGTGCTTATATTGCACTACAATCTGGTGGGGCTGAATCTTTGTGGCTCTCTATCAAACAAACTACCGTTCCACCTAGCTAGTTCTCCGTTGCCGGCCGTTGTGTACCCTCCATGGCCTTCGATCGCAGCCATGCGCTGGACCCAGACTTCCAAATTTGAGGTCTGTCTGACTTCAACTACTTTCTTCTGTAAAAACTCTATTTGGTCTACCTGACTACAACAGAAGTCAGGGCTTTAATAAAGCCTTTTTTTGTGAAAAAGAAAACAGAAGGGCTTCCAAAACCGAGGTCCAGAAATCTCTCTGATTCAAAATCATCGAGTTTTATTGCACTCTAACCAGCAAAACAAGACAACGGTTAGAATGTGCACAATGGATCGCACTGGGGAGAGAGTGTTTGTGCACTGGATACTGCCGCAGCCCAGTGCACTACCATGCGAACTAAAACTTTATAATTTATCCGGATCATAATTAATAAAAATGGAGAATGTCAAAATTGTTAAAATCCGGGAATAAAAGAAGTATATTATGTAAAGATTAATATAACGAAATTGCATATAATAAGTGAACATAGATGACAATAAAAAATATAACAATATATTCTCCCCTCTTCTCGTACCTCCATCCCATTCCCCTTCTCTCTCTCTCAGCAGACTAGCTAAATCTATCATTAGGTCTACATAAAAGTCGTTAAGATAGAGAGAATAATTCAAAGTGATGCAGACCCAAGGTGGAGGCTCCCCTAAACAACGATTCAAACCATTTGTAACGCAACAAATAAAGAGAATTTGGACAACTTTGGATGAAATCTATTCAAATTTCAAACCCAATATTGAGCTCGAGTTTGCCACTAAATGTGAAATAAACACATGAAATCACTTGGGTGCACCTTGGCCAACAATCGCATCCAAAAAAATGGAATCAAAACCTTCCCTTTCGTTTTTGTGAAATCTAAAAAAAATCGGGCAGCCATTATTCGAGTGAAACAGTGAGGGGCGCGACAACCCATTGATACAGCAACCTGCTTTGCAGAGGCAACTCATGTTTCAGTCTGCTGCTACAAAAGTTATAGCGGCGGAGCGAAACATGGCCCGCCGCTACAACTATTTTGTAGCGGCGGATGGAAATATGGGCCGCCGCTACAAAGGGGCTTCATTTGTAGCGGCGGGTGGTGTTAGGGTCCGCCACGCCTCCCCCATGCCGCCCTAGCGCGCCTTTCCAGAGGTTTAATGGTTTTAAATTTGTTATGTTTGATCATGATTCCAGCCGTGATTTTTGGGGTGCTCGTTACCCGCTACACTATTTGTAAACCTGTTCAAGTCTGTTCTTTTGGCCAAATCTAAAATAAGGACATTTAATATTTTTTTTGTTGAAACACACTTTAGACGCATACACTCACAAACCTCCATGAGCAATCACCCCAATGAACATACGAATACAACCACTACCACTACCTCTATGAGCACATTTGAAAGACTGAGCCGGCTGATCTTAAAATTTTAAGTCATCATAAGGCGTCTCGCTGTCGAAGTAGAAGAGTTCTTTGCCTCTGATGGGCTGGGTGTACTATTCTTGTTCCTTGTTCTTCTGTCTTCCAGAAATAGGCAGTATGGTGTTGGCACTCAACTAGTTGTTTCACATTTTATCATTTTTGTTAGTATGTATTTAGATAACCGCCACTAGAACTTATTATATAGGAGTAGTAAAGCGCAGGAGTCTATCAGTTTCAAAATCATCGATCACAGTTGCAGTCAAATTATATATGAATCTTCGGCATATCCAAGGTGTTCAAATCTCTTAGTTTCAATCATCGATTACTGTTGCTGTGACATCCATCCTATGGATATTAGGCTTGAAGTGGCCCATGTGCACTAGTGTGCATGAGGTAGGAATTTAGTCGCATCTTGCTAGTCTATTGTGAGAAAGGCCAACATATAAGACTAGGTTGTCAAATATCCATCACCTTAGCTTAACCTTTTTTACGTGAAGCGAGCTAAAGAGTAAAAGGTTGGTGAGGCAGGTGGGGGTCCGCACAGCGTGTGAGCGGGCCCATCTAGGTTGGGAACATAGGATTTTACAGTTGCACTCAAATTATACAGTAAGACTCTTCTCAAATCCGAGGCGCAGGAGTCTCAGTTTTAAAATCATCAAATATTGCTGCTCTAATCATATACGCCAATCTTCCTCAACTCCAATGCAATTAATATTGAAGCATAAAAATTTTAGTCATCTGAAGGTACCTACTCCCTCCGTACTCGAAATAGAGAGCGCCCTGGGTTTTGAGCGATTTCAACAATAGAGGGCCTTGTGTGTGAACTCCTCCCTCGGACGTTTTTGCCCTCAGCGTTGCGCTCCTGAGGCATTTTGTTTCCTTGACTTCCGCGGAAGAGAAATAAACGCGCATCCTCTTTATCTCCTCTCAGCTCTCGCGCAGCGAATCATCTTCCTCGAGCAGCCTCTCCCTCTTCTCTCGCGAGTGGAAAAACCAGGGAGGAACAGATTTTCGGAGGCGCAGCAGGGCTCATGCAGGCGCGAGGCAAAAAAAATCTGAAACGGAACAGCGCTATGTGCGCGTGAGAGTGAAAGAACCGCGCACGAGAGCGAAACAGGGAGCGAACCAAAAATCCCGCGAGCAAAGCAACTTTTCCAGGCGCGAAACAGTCACGCGCAAGCTTTTTTCGATGCGAAACAGTCACGCGTGACTGAAAATCCACCGCACCAATGGAGAGGCTGGGGAGACCTGTCCAGGAGTCCGGGGCCGGCGCATCGTCGTCTCCTTCAGGTGATGATGTTGTTGACCCTGTTAATATCGAGGAAGATGATCTTTGGTGGAAATCTGAGCTTTGCTCGGGTTGCCGGCGTTGGAAACGAAGGTTGCGTCATGGGTGCCGGAGTTGGCCGATGCGCCTGGGAGGCAGCGTACTCGGCTGATTCGCCTAGCAGTAAGCCCTCCTCTGCGGCCTCCACCTTGTGGAGTTTGGCTCTGGCGTCCGGCGATGATTGGGAAGCGGCTTTGGCGGCGGTGACGAACGGATCCCAGAGGGCTTCGAGGAAGATGATCGGGAGTTTTGAACTTCGTTGTAATTTTCCTTTTCTTTAGGATCCTGTTTGTAAACGGGCCGGTGTAATGTGCTAAGATCAATACATTTTCCTTCTAAAAAAAAAAAAAAATCCACCGCACCCACGTCCCGCATAGGGCCATGCACGTCCATGTAAAATGGCAAAAAAAAAAAAAGTTTGTACACAGCCGCGCATGGGATTCGATCCCGCGCCCTCATAGAGGGAACCCAACCACAGTAGCCAGTTGGAAGTAGAGAGATAGTAGTCAATATTAGCACTGAGGCATATTTAATAATGACAAGAATGGAAGATTAGACATGAATTAATGCCATCTTGGTATGCTAAGTATGTCCTAAACGTCCTCTTATATGAGTATGGAGGGAGTATACTGTCAGCCGGATTTGAATGCGCGTGAGGTAGCCGTGTACTAGTTGTTTTTTGAGTTTGCATGTTTCTCTGCTTGTTACCGTTTGCTATAAAGCAGCGTATCCTCACTACAAGGTTTTAGGGCTAATGCCACCAGTTTTTTTGCAACAATGTGATTTTGGTTGCAATACATGGAGCGTATTGCGACAGTTTCAATTTTAGTTGCAATAGAAGGACATGTTGCCACTGATTGTGTAGTGTTGCGATTTAAATTTTGATAGTTGCAATAGCTACTATATATCGCAACGAATAAATTTGTGTTACATTTATAACATAGTTATTGCCATGCTTTTTCTAATCGTTGCAATAGTTGAGAATGTCGCAATGAATATAGAACGTTGCTATTAGTGCTATTGTGTGTTGCAAAAAGTTTATGTTATGGCAACATAAATCTGAATTATTGCAAAAAGAGTCTTAGATGTAGCATCGCAAACCTAGATCGTTGCAAGAACTCTTAGATATAGCAACGAAAACCAAAATCGTTGCATTTTTTTGAAAGAGTAAAAATTTGAAATTCAAAATTTTCAAACGACCTCGGATGGAGAACAACCAAAATGAAAGTTGTAGATCTAGAAAAGTTATGAAACTTTGTAGTTGACAACTTTTTTATTTGAAATCATCTTGTCAACGAAAACTTAGTTTGAAAGAGTTCAAATTTGAAATTCAAAATTTTCAAATGACCTCGGATGGAGAAACGACCATGAAAGTTATAGATCTCGAAAAATTATGAAACTTTGTAGTTGACAACTTTTCTATTTGAATTTGTTTAGGGCCTCAATTAAGCACTTGACACTTGGTTTAGTCTAATATGTCTGGATTCAAAACAGAATATGGGCACATGTGGTGTTGTGGTGTAGTGGTAGAGGTGCTCCATGTGCAAGGTGGAGGTCGTGGATTCAAATCCCGCTGGTCGTGTAGTGCGTGAAAAATGCCGAAACTTGCAACTTGATGATGATAATAGGCGGGCTGGCTGATTGGGGCCTCCCCTCATTAAAAAAATATTTTTGCTATTTTTAAAACGTGGTTTACAATTCAAAATTTCTACCATACATTGTCTCAATAACCACTATAGCAACATCGATTGTGGTTGCAAATACCACTCTTGCAACCCTAATGATTGTTGCGTGTGCAAGCTATTGCCACACCACATGTCGTTGCAACACACCAAAGTTATGGCAATGTCTCAAAAAGGTGTTGCGATACCCTATTGCATCGGCCGCACTTGCAACACCTCCCAACGCCCAAATTCAGTTGCAATTGCTCAATATTGCAACAAAAATACTCATATTGCAACACTTTTGAGCCGTGGCGTTAGGGTAATTTTCTTGTAGTGCCTATGAGAAGCAACTTCGTGTGTGAACTATGAGAACTCCAATCAAGATCACATGATCCTCATCCGATGGCCAGGGGTAGAGGTGGGTTATTTTAGCACTTAAACTCTCCCACAACTCATCCCACCTAATCACAAGATTTTGCAAATAACCCCCCCCCCCCCCCCCTCCCCCGCGCTTAACCTTACCCCTAGCCATCGGATGAGGATCCTGTGATTAAGATTGGAGTTCTCATAGTTACACATGAAATTGGTTCTTATAGGATACGTTGCCATTTGCAAGTGATTTTCTCTATATTGAGGGGGTTGTGCCAAGCAATTAGTCCTACTGTAAGACTGACTCCAACAGCCAATAGGCAGATTTGAGAGGCAATCCCGATTTGCCTTGGGTGTACAGCAACAGAAGAGATGCATATTCAGTGATGTCTCCAACAATCCATAGGCAGTTTTCAGAGGCAGTCCACCGCACGCCGCTGGTCGTCGTGCTCCTCCTTCGCATCCTTCTTTTCCTCCGCCTTGGCCGCTGCTGTCCATGCCCACGAACACACGCTGCTGCTTGCATTCCCGGTTGAGAACAACAGACGAACAGGTAAGGGTAATGGCTGATTAATTGAACACGGACTAAATCACAAGTGAATTGAGCAAACGATCCCGCCGAGCCCGCGTCCGTCGTCTTGGACACGCGATACTTGCCGCTCCGGGTTCTTCTTGAGGTAGCCGCTCGAACGGACGGAGATGCTCTTCGGCAGCACCACGCACCGCGCTCGCCCTCGCCCCGTGCCACACTCGCTGCTAGTTCCGCGCGCACCGCGCCCCGCGTCACCGCCACTCCGCCGCACTCGCCGCTTCGCTCTGTGCTGTGCGCCGCGTCGCCCAGCTCCGCCACTCCACAGCGCATGCCGCCACCTCAAGAGCGCCCGGGGATCCTCTAGCTGCCGGGCACCGCACGCGGCCGCGCCCACGCCCCGACGACGCGACGTGCAGTGCGTCCACCGACCCGACGCACGAACGCGCCTCGAGCAGCGCTCCCTGCGCGCCGCCCATCCCCGGCGACCCCACGAACGTGGGTGCGCACGCGCGGGCCGCGCCGGTTGTTGGTATTTCTTACACCACGAATAAATCCGTAAGCGCACGGAATACCGTTGTAGCACTTCACCCGGGAGTATCCCAAAGTATCGTATTTGGTTTTCCCAAGGAACGGTGTGTCGGTGTATTGGGAACCAGGATCCTCACTCCCCCGGTCAAAAGGCCGCCCGAGTCCGTCTCGGGCCGGGAAGACAGCCACGCGCCAAATGGCCGAAGCGGCCCAGCCGGCTGGCGCGGAGCGCTGGGTTCCCGGACGGCCCGCGGCCGCGAGCCGCCCGGCGTTGCCACGTGGCTACCCCCTGCCGCTTCCGCGACCCGCTGCGGGACGCGGATAAGGGCGGGGTCCCGCGAGCCTGTGGGAGCCCGGCGCGTGGCGACAGTTGTTCGCGGGGTCTTTATAGCGCCGTGGCACGACGAGACGCCCCGGGATTTCGTGCGGCTATAGTGCGCGCGGATCCGGGGGGCGGGGATTCCTCGCAGAGGGGTCCCACCTGCCAGCGACAGCCCCGCGCGGGCGGGTCGCTGGACTTCAATGCGCGTGCGCGCCACGTAGGGCCGCGACTGATGGACGTGACCCAACCAGTCGTAGCCCTGTAGCGCACTGTTAGGCTGGCAGGGGGCGTGGGCTGACGAGCGCCGCCTGCCACCGTACGGTGCGTCGCACGAATCGAGGGGTCGTCCGGTGCATCTGGCTTTCTCTCCGCGCCTCACCGCCCCGGCTGCTGTGCGCGTGCTGTACGAACGACATGACAAGATGGCGGAAGTCATCCGGACAATGAAGGCAGGACGAGCGACGCCCGCTGACAATGGAATGGACGCCCGGCATCTCGGGCGGAGAGGGGCTGCCAACTGGCGCCCTCATAACGGCCCATGAACGGGTCTGGCCTCTCCTTGCACTATAAAAGGGAGTGCCTTGTACATGAAACCAAAAAGACAACACTTGAGCAATATCAGACAAGCAGGACGTAGGGTTTTACACCTCTGGTGGCCCGAACCTGGGTAAACTGCTTGTGTTCTTTCTCTCTCTCCCTCTCGTGCGCGATTCCAACACTTAGAACCGTTCGCTCCCCTCCGAATCTCAAAGGGAGGCCGTGCTAGGCCCCCATTTGCCGTGGTTTCCACACCTCGACATTTGGCGCGCCAGGTAGGGGGGCGTCGCAGTTCCTATGTTTCTTCTTCGCGTCCGATCTTCTTCGCCATGGCCAGGCGAGACAGCCGCAGATCCTCCAGCGATGAGGACGTGCACCCTCGACGCCGCTCCACTTCGGTGTCGGTAGACGAGGAGATCCTGGCGGACCAGCCACCCACGGCGAAGGCGGTCCCGGGCTCGCGTCCTCCCCGACCTGCTCGGCTGAGCGGGGCGGAGGGCGCGCGGCCCCAGCGCCGCACTCGCTCGCAGACGGGTTCTCTACGGCCGTCCGGCGGACGGACCGCCTCACCCGAGCATGAGCGGGGCGCGGCGCTCTCTTTCGACAGCCTAACCCCACCGGCAGCACTGGACCGGGCGAGGGACCTGCTGCGCAACCCACCGCCGGAGCTGGCGGAGGGTTCGCCGGCCGGGCCCTGGCTTCGGGATGTCGCCAAGATGGTGGACACGGCGCGGCGCCAGGCGAGATCCAAGTCGGGTCCCTCGCGCTCGCGCGCTAACTCCTCTTCGGAGGGCCCCATGTACGTGCCCACCGAGCGCACGCACACGGGCACGGAGGACTACTCATTCTCCGTAACAACACCCCGTCGTGGCCCGGACGACCTCCGGCGGAAGCTGGGGGGGCGCCGCCGCGACGACACGGGCGATGGGGAAGATGCCCGCATCAGCATCGAGCGCTCCCGGGAGCGGCGCCATGAAAGGCATCGCGCGCAGTCTTCCCACTCGACGCGCGCACCGTCGTCCGGCTCGTCCGCCTCGCCGCCCCCGGACAGGAGACGGCGCGCGGAGAGCGAAGGACGTCGCGTCGCATACTCCGGCGGATGCGTGGCCCTCTCCAAGAGGCTGCGTGGCGTGACATGGCCCAACAAGTTTCGCCCCGACATACCCGAGCGGTACGACGGGACCGCGCCTCCCTCCGAGTTCCTGCAGATCTACTCCACCGCGGTACGTGCGGCCGGGGGCTCGGAGGACGTGATGGCCAACTACTTCCACCTCGCGCTCAAGGACTCGGCGCGGTCTTAGTTCATGAACCTACCACCCGAGTCGGTGAAGTCGTGGAAGGGGTTGTGCCGCGACTTCCTCGTCAATTTCCAGGGCACAGCCAAGCGCCCTGGCACGCAGATCGACCTGGATAAGGTCATTCAGCGGAAGGACGAGCCGCTGCGCAAGTTCGTGCAGCGGTTCAGCCACGTCCGCAACACCATCCCCAACATCGACCCGGCGCGGGTCATATCGGCGTTCGCGCACGGCGTGCGCGACAAGGACGTGTTGGGCGAGCTCGGGGTCCACAAGCCCCAAACCGTCGTGGAGCTCTTCGGGTTGGTCGACCGGTGCGCGCGCCGGTAGGAAGCGCAGGCCTGGCACGACTCCGACCCGGAGAAGGAGGACGAGGACGACGACCGTCCTCTGTCCCGGAAGCAGAAGAAAAAGCTCGCCAAGAAGCGCAAGGCGGGCGAAGTTTTGGCGACAGCGCCATCGGGCGCCAAGGGGGGTAAGCCCCCCACGGCTCTGAAAGCGGCCAAAGGTGGTGAGAAGGCCCCCACGGGGAAGTACTGTGCGTTCCACGACTCCACGTTCCATGACCAAACGGAGTGCAAGTACATCCTCGCCAACGCGGAGAAGCGCAAGGAGGAACGCACGGGCAACGAGAAGGGGTCCCAGGAGGACGAGGAAGCTCTCCTCTTCCAGGATCACGAGGACACCGTCGCGGTAATTTGCGGCGGCTCCGAGCCCATCACGTCCAAGCGGCAGGTGAAACTCCTTCGCCGCGAGGTGTGCGCGCTGAACGCGGGAACCATTCCCGCCCGTTCGGTCAAATGGTCGGATGCTTCGATCACCTTCGACCGGAGCGATCTGGTCGGCCCCGACAACTCGGACGGCCGGCTCCCGCTCATCGTCGCGCCGACAGTGTGCAATAAGAGGATTGCTCGCACGCTGGTCGATGGCGGTGCGAGCATCAACCTCATCACCCCGAAGGTGTACGAGATGCTCCAGGGCAGCAAGACTGACCTGGAGCCCTCCAGGCCCTTTCACGGGGTCCTTCCGGGACGCGCCCAGCCCCTCGGGCGGGTCACGCTCCCGGTCACGTTCGGCACCAAGGACAACTTCCGCACAGAGAAAGTGGTTTTTGACGTGGCGGACATCGACCTCCCGTACAACGTCATCATCGGGCGCCGGCCCTCAGCAAGTTCATGGCGTGCGGCCACTACGCCTACCTCACCATGAAGATGCCGGGGCCCAAGGGCGTGACTACAAGAGCGCCATCGCGTGCACCGAGCTGATCCTGGCCACTGAGAAGGCGGCGGAGGCGGATTCAGAACTCGATGATGTCCCGGAGGCGGTCAAGTCCTCCCCCAAGCGCTCCAAGATGACGGCTGGCGGGCCAGTGAAGACTAAACAGGTCGCCGTCAACGCGGACGGCTCCAAGACCGTCACCATCGGGGCCGAGCTCGACCCCAAATAGGAACTCGCGCTCGTCGCCTTCCTTCGGGAGAACGCGGACGTCTTCGCTTGGGAGCCGTCCGATATGCCCGGCATACCAAGGGAGGTGATTGAGCACGAGTTGAAGGTCAACCCGGCCGCTCGGCCGGTGAAACAAAAGGCTCGGCGCCAAGCCCCGGAACGGGAGATGTTCATCCGGGAGGAAATCCACCGGCTCCTCGAGGCCGGCTTCATACGAGAAGTCCTACACCCCACCTGGTTGGCGAACCCGGTGGTCGTACCCAAGAGCAACGGCAAGCTCCGCATGTGCGTCGACTACACCGACCTCAACAAAGCCTGCCCCAAGGATCCGTTCCCGCTACCGCGCATAGACACAGTAGTTGACTCAACCGCAGGTTGTGACCTACTCTGTATGTTAGATGCGAACTCTGGGTATCACCAGATTCCCATGGCTAGGGGGGACGAAGAAAAAACCGCATTCATGACCCCGGCGGGGTGTTATTGCTATGTGACCATGCCCTTTGGTTTAAAGAACGCGGGCCCTACGTTCCAACGAGCAATGCGCAAAACACTTGATGAGCAACTCGGGAAGAACGTAGAGGCCTACGTCGACGATATCGTAATCAAATCGCGCAAGAGCGAGACTCTGCTGTCCGACCTGAAGCAAACGTTCGACAACTTACGCGACAAGCGAGTCAAGCTCAACCCGACGAAGTGTGTGTTCGGTGTCCCTGCGGGAAAACTCCTCGGTTTCCTGGTCTCGCACCGAGGGATAGAAGCCAACCCGGAAAAAATTCAGGCCATCGAGAACATGCGCCCGCCCACCCGCCTCAAGGACGTCCAGAAGCTGACAGGCTGCATGGCCGCGCTCGGCCGTTTCATCGCAAGGCTCGGCGAGCGCGCCCTACCCATGTTCAAGCTGATGAAGCGGAAGGACCGTTTTCAATGGACTCCCGAGGCCGAGGCTGCGTTTCAAGAACTCAAGGCCTACCTCTCCTCAGCACCCGTCTTGGTCGCACCCCGGGACAAGGAACCGCTCCTGCTCTACATCGCGGCAACACCGGCCGTGGTCAGCGCTGCGCTTGTCGCCGAACGCGAAGAGTTCATGCTCGCCGAGTCTCGGCGGAAGAAAGGGCGCGTTGGCGCCGCGCCAGCTCGGGATGATGGCTCGGGGGCTGCGCCCGCGGCCGTCCTCGAGGCTACGGCTCCGACGTCGACACACGACATAGCTCGCCCGGGGGCTACAGCACCGCTTTCGGATGAAACCTCAGGGCTGCGCCCACGGCCGACCCGGGGGCTCCGGCTCCGACGTCGACACACGACATAGCTCGCCCGGGGGCTACAGCACCGCTTTCGGATGAAAGCTCGGGGGCTGCGCCCACGGCCGACCCGGGGGCTCCGGCTTCGACGTCGACAATGACAGGCTCGCGCCGGGGCTGCAGCACCGCCTTCGCATGATGGCTCGGGGGCTGCGCCCATGGCCGACCCGGGGGCTCCGGCTCCGACGCCGACAAGCAGTATGGCTCGCCCGGGGGCTGCAGCACCGCCTTCGCATGATGGCTCGGGGGCTGCGCCCACGGCCGACCCGGGGGCTCCGGCTCCGACGTCGACGGACAACGCAACTCTCACGCCCGACACCGGTATGGGCAACGCCGAGATGAGGAAGCGCATGGTGCAACGCCCTGTCTACTTCGTCAGCGAGGTACTGCGTGACGCCAAGACGCGCTACCCCCAAGTGCAGAAGCTCCTCTACGCGGTCCTCATAGCGTCAAGGAAGCTGCGGCACTATTTCCAAAACCACCCGATCCGGGTGGTCACCAGTTTCCCGCTGGAGACGGTGTTACGCAACCGCGAGGCCACTGGGCGCATCGTCAAGTGGGCGGTGGAGATGTCTGAGTTCGAGCTCGAGTTCACAACCTCCAGCGCAATCAAGAGCAAGGCCCTCGCGGAATTTGTGGCAGAATGGACGCCCGGTCCTGTAGTTGAGCGAGAAGAGCTCACCGCGCTTCCAGCCAAAGATGAACCTTACGAAGGTGACGACATATGGACCAAGTACTTTGATGGGTCCCTCACCTTGCAAGGTGCAGGCGCAGGAGTGTTGCTGTTGGCTCCCACCAAAGAGGAGCTACGCTACGCCATCCAGCTACACTTCAAGGCCACCAACAACATGGCGGAGTACGAAGGGTTGATCGCGGGGATGCGAATCGCCGTGGAACTCGGCGTCAAGAAGCTCCTCGCCAAGGGCGACTCACAACTCATCGTCAACCAAGTATCCAAGGAGTACCAGTGCTCGGACCCCCAAATGGCGGCGTACCTAGCGGAGGTCCGGCGGCTAGAAAAGAACTTCTTCGGCTTCGAAACACGCCACATCATGCTAGGCGACAACACAGAAGCCGATGCCTTGTCGCGGATCGCCTCCTCCCGACAAGACCCACCGTCCGGGACCTTCGTGGAGCAACTCGCTCAGCCATCAGCATTGGTCCCGGACATGGCGGACGGCGTCGATCACAGCAGCGCCACACCGGCAGAGCTGCCCGCGTCGGTCGACGCGGGCCCGCCGCCAACCGACGAGCCCCACGTGCTCGCCACGGACGACCCGGGTACCCCATGGATGAACGCGCTTGTTGGGTACCTTCGCGGTGAAGTCCTACCCGAGGACGACGAGCCCGCCGAACGCCTCGCCCGGCAAGCCAGGCGCTACGCCCTTGTAGACGGGCAGCTATACCGCCGGGTGGCGAATGGAATCCTCCTCAAGTGCATCCCGACGGAGCAGGGCAAGGAAGTCCTCCACGCCATCCACGAGGGTGAGTGCGGGAGTCACATGGCCTCCCGAACGCTGGCCGGGAAAGCTTTCCGCCTAGGCTACTACTGGCCGACAGCCCTCACGGACGCTATCGAGTTAGTGCGACGCTGCAAAGCGTGCCAGTTCCACGCGAACCAGACGCACCTGCCCTCGCAAGCACTCCACACCATCCCCCTCTCATGGCCGTTCGCGGTATGGGGTTTGGACATCGTGGGACCATTTCCCGCGGCCGTGGGAGGCCACAAGTTCCTCTACGTCGCCGTGGACAAATTCACTAAGTGGGCTGAGGCAGAACCAGTCGTCCACATCGACAAGAACTCCGCGGTCAAGTTCATGCGTGGCATCGTGGCGCGCTTTGGCGTACCGAACAGACTGATCACCGATAACGGCACCCAATTCACAAGCCACACTTTCGAGGCGTTTTGTGAGGAAGTCGGCATCAAAGTCTGCTACGCCTCCGCGGCACATCCACAAAGCAATGGTCAAGCTGAGCGCGCCAACGCTGAAATCTTACGCGGCCTCAAGACCAAGGCTTTCGACCCCCTGAAAAAACGAGGATCGAAGTGGACCGCCGAGTTACCCGGAGTGCTATGGTCTCTGAGGACCACGATAAACCGCGCCACCGGCGAAACACCTTTCTTTCTGGTGTACGGCGCCGAAGCGGTCCTACCAGCTGAAGTGGCGTTCGCGGCTCCGCGCGTTGCCTTATATGATGAAGCGACCCAAGACGAGCACCGCATGGACGACATCAACTTCTTGGAAGAATGCAGGCATCGCGCTAACGTCCGGAATGCCCGGTACCTCTAGGGCCTACGCCGCTACCACCAATCCCGCGTCCGTCCCCGATCCCTCGAATTGGGCGACCTAGTTCTACGCCGCGCGCTCGACCGCAAAGGCAAGAACAAGCTGTCCCCGTTGTGGGAAGGTCCCTTCTTGGTGACTAGGGTAACGCGGGGCGACGCGGTACGATTGGCTATGGAGGACGGCGGCCCGGAGCAAAGCGCTTGGAACATCCAGCACCTACGCAAATTCTACCCTTAGCGGCGTGCATGTCTCACTCGGTGGCTCACAATCAGAGACACGTGGCCTCTCTACCAGTGAGCCCGGGGGCATCGCACTTTGTATCCACCATGTATCTTTATTTCTACGATTTTCAGCTAGCAATAAAGCTTTGTTTTCTCCTACTATGTATCTCTCTTTCTCTGTTCGTAACCCTTTCTCGCTGATGAACCTCTACTTTTTGGACAAACACGGCAAGGGCGTCACCCATGTCAAAAATCTCGTGTCCTGGTCGATCGGCTCAGCCAACAATCCTGCAAACACTTGGGAGGGCAACCCCAGACCAAAAACGCGGATGCAAAAGGCCCAAGCTCTCACCAAAACACAGATTCAAAACGTGGTGACGCTCGAGCCAAAACCGAAAGCAGAATGGATCATCGCGGGATAGGGAAAACGCAGGACGCAAGGAAGAAAACCACGAAGCTTAACTTACGAATTTAAAAACCTAACTGTTCACAGCCCCCCATTTGCCGGGGCACAAGTTCTGATACTGCAGGAACAGACGGAAGTCAAGCATTACAAGGGGCGCCTCCCCTGCGCCGGGCTCGCAGACCCCTCGCCCTGATCCGGGACGTACACCCTCACCAGCTCCTCGACCACTGGCTGCACGAGATCCTGGTGGCGCGACGTCTCAGCAGGCTCGGGACCGGCCAGAAGCAGGTCGGTCGGGAAGTCGGGGATGCGCCCCAGCACGACGGTGACAAGGTCGGAGGCGACGGCTCGAATGGCGGCCTTTCCCTGCTGCGCAAGCCGCCTGCGGATATCGTCACCAAGGCCCTCGAAGAATTGCGCGAGCGGCATCAGCGCAAGGATGATTTGGCCGAGGGAGGGCTCCTGGTTGCCGGTTTGGAGCCGCGCTATGCTCGCCCTCTCCAGGCCGTCGTTGATGCGGCGGAAGATGTCGTGCGCCATCGTCGAGAGCCGCAGGCGCTCCGAGTTCCACTCAGGGTCAGCAACGGCCCCTGGCGGAGTGGCTTCACTAGGAGCGGCGCCTGAGTCGCGCAACTTCTGGTTCAATCTTGGACCTTCACTGTGTGGTTGCGGATCTTGATCTGCGCGTCGAAGAGCGCTCCCACCTTCGCCTCGAGCTCGCGGATCCGCTCCAGCTGCCTCTTCTTCTGCGCCACCCAGCCTTCGACGCGCTCCTCCAAGTCCTTGATGCGGGAGGCCGACTGGCGGATGATTTCGTCGCGCTGCCCAGCCTGCATCTCCTCCCGCACCTCCGCCCGGATCCTGATGGCCTACGCACTGGCCAACCCGCGAGCTTCCCCCAACATTGCCTGGGCGCGGTCCTCCCTGGTCTTCATTGACTCCTCATGGGCTCGGATGGCGGCAGCATGGGCGTGCTCGTGGGCCCCCAGGTCCCGCGCCTTGGCAGCCAGCCGATCGTCCTCGCGCTGCAGCTCCTCTCGACGGTGTCCAGCCCGGCCTCGACGATCTCCAGTCCCTGCTCGCGCCGTGCAATGACTTGCTCGCGCGCGGCCAACTCTCTCTCACGCGAATCCAGGTCGGCGGATCGGGCATTCAGTTGCTGCTCGAGCCCCCGGAAGCGGTCCTCGCGGCGTTGAACCTTGTCCTCGCGGAGCTTCACGAACTGCTCGCGATTGTCAAGGCGAGTCGACCGTCGGTTGTTCTCCCGGTGCAGCTCCTCGGTCGCGGCGCGGTCACGGGACAGCTCATCCATGCGCTCCCGGTGCTGGAACTGAGCCGCCAGCACGGCGCGGCGAAGTTTCTCCTCGGCCGCAGCGACGGCAGCCTCGCGCTCGGCTAACTTCTTGCCCTCGTTCTCGGCGGCGTCTCGGAGGGACTCGGCCATGCGCAGCGCCTCGGCCACAACGCGGGTCATGGGCGGCAACGGCGTGCCCCCACCGGGGATCACCTCCTCGACGTCGGCCGCTTCGCGGCGAGCCCTGGGCCCCAGGCGGCGCGTGCCGCGCGCGATGGGCGCGGACCGTCACCAGGGGCGGGCGACGACGGTGTTGGGTTCAGTGGCCGCGCCTCGGAAGAAGGCGCCGCTGGGCCCGAGGCGCCACTGGACGAGGGCAGCCCGCGAAAGCCGCTGACGGGGGCCGGAATCGGGCGCGCCGGGGCAGACGACCCCCAGCCCTGAGCTTGATGCAGGCGGCGAGGCGGGACGGAGCGGCGACGGTACCCTCCCCTCCTCACGCCGTGCCGCAGGCGAAGCGGCACGAAGTTCCTCCGGCTCCGACGACCTGGGGGCACCAGAGAGCGCCTCGGGCCGAGGCTCCTCCTCGACGCGAGAAGACGGCTCCACGCGAGGGGCGCCCGCGGCCGCAGGCGGTGGTGTCGCCGCCCCCGACTCGACGCCGGCCTCTGCCTGGCCGTCGCTCTCGGAGCGGGGCGCGCCATCGGCAGTCGCAGGGTTTGGGTGCGGTCCCCTGACATAGACGCAGAAAAAACTCAAAACCAATGCACACCCAGATCCAGGGCAAAAGGAAAACCCGGAACAAGCATGCAACGCTTACCGGCGAAGACGCTTGTACTGCGGCCGAACTCCGACGTCCGGCACCTGTAGCACGACGGAAGGAGGCGTCGGGCTCCGGCCCCTCTTCGAATATCCGGTATCGCCGGCGTCACCGCGGGCGCGGCTTGGTCGGTGGCGGACGAAGACGGCGGGCTCGGCTCGGCGGGTCTCTTCCCTTTATCGCCGGCGGCTGGAGCGGGCCCCTGTGGCTCCGGGCGCGCAGTCGGACCTTGTGGAGGGCCGGCGGCGTCATGAACCCGGAAGGCTTGCTGCGGCGCCGCGGTATCGATCAGCCCAGCATGGTTGATGTTGGGCATCTCCGCCAAAATGGCACGGCGCCGGGGGTCCAGGTGCAGCGGCTTTGCGTCATCCGGATACCTCAAGGTATCCGGGGGATTGGTGTCCGTCAGCGCGTAATACGCCACCCTCTCCTCTGACGGCGGCAGATCGGAGTCGGATCCCCGACGAGTCCGACCCACGAAGTTGAAGTCGGAGTACCTCCACGTCAGCTAGGGGCGATCCCGCAGCGGGGCGATTCTCCTCCGCAGGAAGTCGTGGATCACGATTCCCCCATGGAGGCCGGCAGCGGCGAGGATGGCAATGCGGTTGGTCACCGGCTGGAGCCATGAAGGAAGGCGAGGGCAACCCTCCCAGTACTCCGTCGACTCGGTCGGCGCGGACCGCGGGAAGGAGAGGCGACGGAAGGGCGCGCCGCCGCGGAGGTAGAACCAGTCGCTGCGCCACCGGTCGAATCGCGCCCTGGGCGCGAAGTCGATGTACGTCTCGCCCTCGGTCCGGCGGCTGAAGCGGATGCTTCCCACAGGGTCGTCCCTCCCCATCGAGCGGAGCCGGTAGTAGCGCCGGAAAAGCTCGACACACGGGCGCACCCCCACGAAAGATTCGCAGAGGTGCGCGAACACAGACAGGATCAGGACAGAGTTGGGCGTAAGGTGCGCCAGCTTGATCTTGTACTGCAGCAGCACCTCCATCAGGAAGAGAGAAAACGGCGGAATCGCCCCGGCCAGAACGAAGGAGAGGAAGGAGACGATCTCCCCTCCATCGTGGTCCGGGTTGACGTCGACGGTCGCCGCGCGCGCTATGACGCGATCTTGCCCTTGGGGGTCCGGCAGGTGCAGCCGCACCCGCTCCAGATCCCCCTCCTCCGAGAAGGTCGACGGCGGCAAGGCCGGCTCCTCCGGCACTACAGCCGCAGGCGCAGGAACCGGGTTCGCCGAGGCCGATCGGTGGCCGCGGCGAGCTTTCTTGTCCCCGGCCATCAGCAAGGAGGGCGAGAAAAGCAAGAACTCAGAA
This sequence comes from Eragrostis nindensis, assembly GCA_012490785.1. Taxonomy (NCBI): domain Eukaryota; kingdom Viridiplantae; phylum Streptophyta; class Magnoliopsida; order Poales; family Poaceae; genus Eragrostis; species Eragrostis nindensis. The sequence continues at coordinate 432,004 of JAAXCT010000409.1, read as the reverse complement.
AACCCTGGAATGCAAGGGAGCAAGAAGGCGGAGAGCGCGAGAAGTGCAACCGCAGCGGAAGAGTGTGGAAGTGGTGAAGTCGGAACGCTGCGCCAGTCCTTTTATCACGATGGGGCAGGCGAAACGACGCCCCGTAGACGACAGAAATCTGCGTGGGCCCCGCCACTATCTTCGCGAGCGGGCGCCGCGCAACTGACAGGGCCGCGGCGTTTCACCTTCCGAGGAAAAAACGGCGCGCGCACGAAAACCTACCCAACGGGGCTGACAAGTGGGCCCCGATCGACCCCAGCGTCCCGCTTGGCGTCCACCGGGGCGGGGGCTCCTGTCGGTGTATTGGGAACCAGGGTCCCCACTCCCCCGGTCAAAAGGCCGGCCCGAGTCCGTCTCGGGCCGGGGAAGACAGCCACGCGCCAAATGGGCCGAGACGGCCCAGCCGGCTGGCGCGGAGCGCTGGGTTCCCGGACGGCCCGCGGCCGCGAGCCGCCCGGCGTTGCCACGTGGCTATGCCCTGCCGCTTCCGCGACCCGCTGCGGGACGCGGATAAGGGCGGGGTCCCGCGAGCCTGTGGGAGCCCGGCGCGTGGCGACAGTTGTTCGCGGGGTCTTTATAGCGCCGCGGCACGACGAGACGCCCCGGGATTTCGTGCGGCTACAGTGCGCGCGGATCCGGGGGGCGGGGATTCCTCGCAGAGGGGTCCCACCTGCCAGCGACAGCCCGTGCGGCAGCGCGGGGGGGTCACTGGACTTCAATGCGCGTGCGCGCCACGCAGGGCCGCGACTGATGGACGTGACCCAACCAGTCGTAGCCCTGTAGCGCACTGTTAGGCTGGCAGGGGGGCGTGGGCTGACGAGCGCCGCCTGCCACCGTACGGTGCGTCGCACGAATCGAGGGGTCGTCCAGTGCATCTGGCTTTCTCTCCGGGCCTCACCGCCCCGGCTGCTGCGCGCGTGCTGTACGAACGACAAGACAAGACGGCGGAAGTCATCCGGACAATGAAGGCAGGACGAGCGAAGCCCGCTGACAGTGGAATGGACGCCCGGCATCTCGGGTGGAGAGGGGCTGCCAACCGGCGCCCTCATAACGGCCTATGAACGGGTCTGGCCTCTCCTTGCACTATAAAAGGGAGTGCCTTGTACATGAAACCAAAAAGACAACACTTGAGCAATATCAGACAAGCAGGACGTAGGGTTTTACACCACTGGTGGCCCGAACTGGGTAAACTGCTTGTGTTCTTTCTCTCTCTCCCTCTCGTGCGCGATTCCAACACTTAGAACCGTTCGCTCCCTTCCGAATCTCAAAGGGAGGCCGTGCTAGGCCCCCATTTGCCGTGGTTTCCACACCTCGACACGGTGATAATCTGCAGCAAGGTTAGTTTCACCCAAGGACACACAAGAATGGCAGTAGTATAGGATCGAGAGGATGAATAAAGATCTAGCTGTCCCGCAGGCCGATCGCACTCAAGTTCTACTTGTTTACTTCGGGCACTGGTATAGACCTGGTCTGCCAAGTCATGCCAGCCTGTAGCTCTACGACGAACCCGAACGTGGAGGATTACAAGGGACGGACAGGGCTGTCACCACCTGCCGCCTACCTCTACAAACCGTGGGGCACGCTGCAAACAAAGGTAACCTCTAGCCTAGACACCACGTCTATGCCGTCGATTACTACTCTAACCCCGGTCCTGGTACCAATCTGGAAGGCTAGAGCACCCCTCGCGGAGCGATGATCCCGTAAACAAGTATAACAAGAATAACGACTAGTATGTAAAGCTCGCTAGATCAATAACACCACGAATACTAATCTTACGAATAAGAACAACGATCGTTCTATGAACGAACGACGAACGGACGATGAACGATGAACGAACTAAGAACGAACGACGAACGATGAACGAACGACGAACGAACGAAGAACGAACGATGAACTATTAATAAGATAAATATCCGCCAAGGGTACAAGATAAGGAAATAACCAAAGGAAAGCTATCCCTCTCCTTGATCCTTGCCCTCTCCTCTATTCTACTACTGTACAAGAGGCCCTTGGCCTGGATGGGAGTGGAATGACTTGTGTCTTGTGATGTTCTTTGGAGGAGGGGGGTACCCCTTTATTTATAGCCCAAGAAGGTCGGCAACTTGAGGCGGTTCCTTAGGTCGGTGGCATTGATTGCAGGTGGAACCGACCTCTGGAAGGCAGTGGCGAACCGACATAACAAGATGGGCCAGGGGTGCCTCCACCACAGGTCGGCCGACCTAGGGTTTGGGGTCGGCCGACCTAGGGTTTGGGGTCGGCCGACCCCTGGTGGGCCCCTCTGGGCCTGGTCTTCCTCGTGCTGCTTCCCTGGGCTGTATTGTCCTCTGATCCACCTGCTGTGGGTGGAGTTGAAGCCAGGATATTTGGATTTTGGGCTTCAAGAGAGGCATTCTTTATTCCGGGGAAAATTGGTGTTTCCAACTTGGGCCTTTTATGCTTCCTTTTCCCCGTTTTCCTATGAATTGCAGCTGCACTCACAAATTCACCAAGACTTGTGGAAATCATTAGTTTAAAGACCTAAGTCTACTTTTGGTGATTGTTTTATTATAAAAAGCGCAGCTAGTTGACGGGTAAATATTGGGTCTAAGAGCCGTCAACACCGGTGTGCGCGTCCACCCGTAGCGTGGCCCCGCGCCCGATGAGGAAGACCTCGCGGCCCACCGAGACCGTCCCGGGCGTGCTCGAACACGGAGCCGCCGCCGCCTCGGCAATGCGGCAGGGTCGGAGGCAACAGCAGCGCTGCGGCCAGCGTCGCCGCCTCGCCCTGCGCGCACGCGCTGCCGCGCTCGCCGTCTGCGCCGCGTCCCGGTGAACGGTGGCAAACTAGAGAACATGGTGGGGAGGAACATCACTTGCACAACGGGGCGACCTCGACGCACTCACCCGTGCACGTGCACGGTTGCTGGAGCACGGCCGACGAAGAGCGGCGGCGCGGCGAGCGACGGCGAGGCGGCGTTCCGACCGAAACAGTGGGTCTCCGGTAAAAGAGAAGAGGGCATGAGCAACGCGAGAGCGAGGTGGACCTCACCGACATACGTATCGCTGTGGAGGAGTGGCGGATAAGGATGTTCGTCGGCGAGGTGGCCGGTGCGGCGGACGGTGTCAGGGATGAAGGACGTTTCCGGCGAGCTCGGCGGCGGAACTATGACGAGATCAAGCCAGGGAGGTGCGCCAGAGTGCGGGGGAATCCCGTATGCGAGGAATTGAGGCGTGGCTCACCGTGGAGGGAGAATCGAACGACGAGGTCGTGCTCGCTCAACCGGCGGCCATGGATGAAATCCTGTGTCGATCTCGAGTTACGGCATTGGAAGTTGAAGTGTGTACTAGGTATAGGCTAGATGGTTGCCCTGCGCACCCGGCGGTGTTGTCGGTTAGGTCGGGGATGGCTCGTAGCGACGGCATCGGCGAAGGCCACGACGGCCGCGGCGAGAGGCGGACGAGGCACGCCGTCATTCAGCCATCCTACGCTGCTAGCGCCCCCGTCAAATGCATAGGAGGAGAGAGGGAGTCCATTTTTACCTCCCCTCTCTCCTCTGAATGCAAACTGCATGCCCGTTTCCATCGTCTGTTGGAAGTGTAATTAGACATGCATAGTACTGAGAGGAGAGGCATATATGGATTTGGCTCCTCTGTTGAAGTCAGCCTAATGAGGACTTCCTAATCGGAGGTCTGTCTGACTTCATCTTGTTTCTTCTGTATCGAGGCTTTCACAGTTTTAGATGTAAAAACTCTGTTTGGTCAACACAAGTCGGGGCTCTAATAAAGCTTTTTTTTAAAAAAAAACATAGAAGGACTTCCATATCCGAGGTCTAGAAATCTCTAAGATTTAAATTCATCGACTTTTATTGCACTCTAACAAGCAGAACAAGAAGACGGTTAGAATGGGCAAATGAATCACACTGGGGAGAAATCGCGTGCGCGGATACTGCCGCAGCCCCAGTGCAGTACCATGCGAACTAAAACTTCATAATTTATCCATATCGTAATAATAAAAATGGATGATGTCAAATATAATAAAATCAAGGAATAAATATAAAATGAAGAAGAAGTATAGTATGTAGAAAATTAATTTAACAAAATTGCATATAATAAGTGAACATAAATGACAATAGAAATATAACTATATTCTCCCCTCTTCTCCTACCTCCATCCCATTCCCCTTCTATCTCTCTCTCTCTCCGAGCATACTAGCTAGATCTATCATTAGGTCTACATAAAAGTGGTTAAGACAGAGAAAGTGATGCAAACACAAGGTGGAGGCTCCCCTAAACTACGATTCAAACCAATTTTTACACAACAAATAAAGAGAATTTGGACAAAATTGGATGAAATCTATTCGAAATTCAAACCCAAAATTAAGCTCGAATTTGGCACAAAATGTGAAATAAGAACATGAAATCACTTGGGTCTACCATGGCTAACAATCTCATCTGAAAAAAATGAAATCAAAACCTTCCTCCATCGTTTTTGCGAAAATCTCAAAAAATTCGGGCCACGACTAGCTATTTGAGTGGAACAGTGAGGGGCCCGACGACCCATTTGTACAGCAACAGGCTTTGTAGTGGCAGCTCATGTCTCAGTCCGCCGCTACAAAAGTTATAGCGGTAGAAGGAAACATGGCCCGCCGCTACAACTCTTTTGTGGCGACAGATGGAAATATGGACCGCCGCTACAAAGGGGCTTCATTTGTAGCGTCGGGTTGTGTTCCTGATCGCCGCTGCCCTAGCTGCGTCCCGCCCCCATGCTGCCCTAGCGCGCCTCTCCAGAGGTTTCATGGTTTTAAATTTGTTATGTTTTATAATGGTTCCAGCCATATGATTTTGGGGTGCTCGTTACCCGCCACACTATTTGTAAACCTGTTCAAGTCTGTTCTGTTGGCCAAAACTAAAATATGGACACTTAATTCATATCTTTTTTTTGTTTGGTGAAATGCAGTCCAGGCACATACATTCACAAACACGTATGAATACTCACCTCTATGAACACACGCACGACCACTACCCCTGTGAGCGCTTTCGAAAGACTGAGCTGGCTGATCGATCTTGAGATTCACAAAGTCACCACAGGCTGCTCGCTGTCGAAGAAAGAAGAGTTGTTTGCCTCTGATAGGGTTGGGTGTATTATTCTTGTCCGTCTTTCTTCCGTCTTACAGAAATAGGCAGTATGGTGTTGGCACTGAACTCCTTGCTTCACATTTTATCATGTTTGTTAGTATGTATTTAGATGAACCGCCACTAAAACTTATTAGGAGCAGACTTCCAAAGCCTACAAGATCAGGAAAGGTCATGCAAATGTAGATCCTGCATTCAAGTGGCTTTGGAAATCTTCATGTCAGCCCAAACATCTAGTTTTCTTTTGCACTACAAGAAACTTGGTAATCAATGACGTTCGTGATTCGTCATAGATTAAGGAAAAACCGTCATAACACGGCATCCATGACGAAAACATGATTCATCATGAATCTCGCGTCATGGATTAACCCAAGTGACATTACTTATTTTCTATCACAGATCACAACCCATCTGTGACGTTTCTTTTCCGTCACAGAGTGGCCCAAGCCCAAGCAAAGCCCGAATCTTAGTGACGAAATGAATTGTATATAATTGAATCGTCACAATCAATCATGCAAACCTCAATTGCATATAATTTCATTCTTCATATCAGAACAGACTAAGCATATATGAAGTCATTATTGTCATTATATAAAGCCAATGTACACAACAGATTCTGATTCAGTATGACACAACTCACTACAAGAATGTCACTACACAGAAAAAAAAAAGTTATATTGCACATCCATACACATTCATAACTAACCGGAGCCTCATTCTACCAAATGTCTTCGGTGTCCAGATCATGAATAGCAGATTTCATTGGTTCTGGCTAAATGTCCAGTTAGCTTGTCCACCGAGAAGCACTGGGCAACTGTATGACAATACACACAGTTTGTAAGTAGAGGAATATAATACAATTACCAAACAATAAAAGCACTAGAACTATTTTAACTTGTAATAACTTTACCAGTAAGAACATTTGTGTTACATAAGTCCTTGCAAATCACATATATCTTGTGTGAGATAATTACAATATTTTTAAGAGCTTCTCTTATATATATATAGGAAGAAAATATTAGGATATGATAAAGAGTAATCGTCTTTTAGGAAGGAAAAAAGTAAGTAGAATGATGTAATGCTTCAAAGGTTATTGATATGAACTGTCAATTTTCAGCAAAATAATTTTCCATTCCCAAAGTTGCACTTAATCTGATACGTAATAGAAAATGAGAGTGTCTAACTGCTGTAATTGATAAGTGCAAGTGCAGGCAAGATTAAACATCCATTTGATATCAACGGTTATGCAACAAGCTGAAGTGGCGCAGTAAATTTTGAGAGAATACGCAGCCAGTGATTCCACGAAAATACTCATCAATAGGGAACATTTCTACCGAATCAAAAAAAATAAGATCTTCCAATAACAGGGCACATTTCTACTCATCAATAACAACTGACAGAACTACCGTACCTGCAGCTGCAGATCTTGCAAGTAGAGCTGGGGGACAGGCCGATTCCAAATCTTGAAGCAGCTCACCGGCCCTTGCCTCGATCAGCCGCTCGCTGGACCAGCTACCCTGGCCCTTGCCTCAGCAGCTAGCCGGACATGCTTGCGGCGCGCTTGCCGCACAACTGCTCACAGGACCAACTCGCGCTCTTGCTGCAGCCGCTCACCCCAGCCACCCCTGCCGCCATCAAATCCGCAAGCTCCGCTGACAAATCCGGCCACCCCCGCCCCGGATCCGACCATGCCCGGCGCGCAAGGGCGGGCAGGGCTCGTACTGCCTTTGCCTGCTCGACCCGGGTGGGGCTAGGCGGCCAGGGCCCTCGCGTCTCACCCACCGGCGGCAGCGGGCCGTGATGTGCAAGGCGCGGCTGGGGGCAGCGCGCTCTGGTCCCGCTAGGCGCGTGGAGGCGATCGTGGCCAGGTGACACGGTAGGGGCTGCGTCGCCGGCGTGGGAGAGGAAGACTGGAAGAGAGGAGGGAGGGCGGCGGCAGCGGGAGAGGAAGAAAAGAAGAGGCGCGGCTAGGGTTTCCGAAACAGGCCTTGGTGGGCCAAGTTATATCGGTGTGGGCTGTGTGCCTGCTCAATTCATGACGAAAATACAAAAATTATCACCATTAGTGTATAATTGTGACGCTCTTTGAGAACGTCACCTCTATTTCGTCATGGATTAACAAAATTCTTGTAGTGTTGGCTGCTCCTGCAAGACAGAGTGAATACTAGAGGTATGCTCAGAAGACGGCACATGGCTTTAGACTCCTACGTTTGTGAACTCTGTATTCTGCAGAGGGAAGAGACTTTGTTACACCTCTTCATTAGATGCAACTTTGCAAAAGCCTGTTGGGCCTCGATTGGATTAGTCCTACCAGTTCACAGGCCAATGTTTCAGCTGATCAAGATTTTGAAGAGAAAGCTCAATGTCCCCTTTTATATGGATATTATCATCCTTATATGTTGGAGTATCTGGATGACAAGAAATGATTGGATCTTCCAAAATATAGACCCTACAGTCCAAAAATGCCGAGACAAATTCTTCCAAGAGCTCAAGATGGTGCTACATCGAGCAAATCAAAAACATGTTGAAGGCATCGATCAGTGGATCCAAAATAATATCTGATTGTAATCTTGTTTCTTTCTTTCTTTTTCTCTTTTTTCCCTTTTTACTTATGTATTGAACCCTTTTATTTATATATATTTTAATCTGTAGGGGCTTGCCCTTCCAGTTTCTTCAAAAAAAAAAAAAAACTTATTAGGAGTAGTAAACTGCAGGAATCTGTCAGATTCAAATCATCGATTACTGTTGCAGTCAAATTATATATGAACCTTTTGCAAATTCAAGTGTTCGAATCTCTTAGTTTGAATCATCGATTATTGTGGCACTCAAATTATACAGTAAGACTCTTCCTCGAATCCGAGGTGCAGGAATATCAGTTTTAAAATCATCAATTATTGCTGCACTCTAATTAGATACGCCAATCTTCCTCAAGTCCAATGCAATTAATATTGAAGCAAATTTGAGTCATCTGAAGGTACCAATACTGTCAGCAGGATTTGAATGCCGCGTGAGGTATTTTTTAAGTTTCCATGTTTCTCAAGCAATTACTCCCTCTGTAATGGGGACTTCCAAACTCTGTTGTAAAAAACTTCAACCGCTTTCTTCTGTATTGAGGCTTTCGCAATTTCTGATGTAAAAAACTCTGTTTGGTCTGTCTGACTATAACAGAAGTTGCCTTTTTCTTCAAAAAATAAAAAGGACTTCCAAATCCGAGGTCCAGAGGGCCTCCGATTTAAAATCGACTTTTATTGCACTCTAACCAGCAGAACGAGACGACGGTTAGAACATGCATAATGGATCACACTGGGGAGATTGCACGTATGCTGGATACTGCTGCAGCCCCAGTGCACTACCAGGCGAACTAAAACTTTATAACTTATCCATATATATCATAATAATAAAATGGATAATGTCAAAATTGATAAAATCAAGGAATACATTTAATATCAAGAAGTATAATATGTAAAAAGTTAGTACAACGAAATTGAATATAATAAGTGAATTTGAATTACAATAAATATATAATATATTCTCCCCTCTTCTCCTACCTCAATCCCATTCCTCTTCTCTCTCCCCCTAAGCAAACTAGCTAGATCTATCATTAGGTCTAGCCCTAAGCATGGGTTTAGAAATCCACCCAACCTATCCACCCATACCCAACCCAACCCGTGAAAATGTCTCATATGTGGGTTGGGTTGAGATGGGTAAAACCCATTAGACCCACGGGTTACTTTACTATTCAAAATTTACGTTCACACTACAATAAATATATAACAATATATTCTCCCTCTTTTCCTATCTCAATCCCATTCCTCTTCTCTCTCTCCCTAAGCAAACTAGCTAGATCTATCATTAGGTCTAGCCCTGAGCATGGGTTTAGAAACCCACCCAACCCATCCACCCAAACCCAACCCAACCCGTGAAAATGTCTCATATGTGGGTTGGGTTGAGACGGGTAAAACCCATTAGACCCACGGGTTACTTTAGTATTCAAAATTTGCCTTCACAATACAAAAAGTCTTTATAAAAAATTTTATATCTTGCGTTCACACCATAAAATTTCACGAAATTGATTTAAATTTTTTTGGGTAAATTAATTAACATAGTGCAACTTTGTGCAAATTTATAGTCTTAAATGTGAAATGTTCACCTATGTATAGGGGGGACCCACGTAAAAAGTCTTTATCAAAAAATTTATATCTCGCGTTCACACCATAAACTTTTCACGAATTTGATTGAAATGTTTTGTGGGTAAATTAATTACTCTAAAGCAACTTTGTGCAAATTTATAGTCTTAAATGTGAAAATATCAAGTTTAATTTTGTAAGTTCCAAACTTTAGAACATTTAACCCATGTAACCCATTCAACCCACCCAACCCAACTATTTAGGATATGGTGGGTCGCAAGTGGACTTTCCTCCCCTCGTGGTGACCGCATTAACATTTTCACAAGTAGAAACAAGAGCAGCAAGCTGAGCTATTTGAGTTTCTATCATTTTATTAAAGCTCAACTGATTTTTGAAAGCAGAAGAAAGACCTTCTATTTTTGAATTTAAACTTTCTAAACTTTGATCATTGGCAGCAAGCTTTTTGTTGATTGATTCATTGATTTTAACTTGGCCATAAACCAAATCTTTCAAAGAAGGCTGATTATTATTAAAACCAGAGAAATTATTACCTCCTTGATAAGATTGGCGGTTTTGGTTAAAACCTTGACCTCCACTTGGACGATACCCATTGTTGTTGTTCATGTAGAATGCTTCTTCATGGGTATGGTTGGGGCAATCCTTCCCCATATGGCCTGTGTTGCCACATTCCTCACACGTAATGTGTGAGTCAAGTGAACGAACACTACCATGCGTGTTGAAGTCGTCCAAGCGCTTCATGACGAGGTCGAGCTTGGCGGACAGTAAGCACCTCCTTGATAGGGTGTACGCCTTTAGAGCGTGGTTGGAGACGTTCATCGCTCCACCCTTGATTGGAGACCATCTTCTGAATAAGTTCTTTAGCTTGAGCAACGGTCATTGAGAAGAAGGCTCCTCCAGCAGCGGCATCCATATGTCCACGGGTTGTTGGTGTCAACCCGTTGTAGAAACGTTGAAGAATGAGCCATTCTTCCATCCCGTGGTGTGGGCAGGCGGATATGTAATCTTAGAGCCTATCCCACGCCTCGGCGATGGTTTCATTGTTGGCTTGCTGTAAGCTTGAAATTATTCCACGAAGGGCATTGGTTTTGCTCAACGGGAAAAACTTTGCGAGGAACGCGGTAGAGCAGCGGCCTCAAGTTTCAATGCTGGCACGATTGGCATAGAACCATTGTTTCGCCTTCCCAAGAAGGGAGAGGGGAAAAGACGGAGTCAGATAGCATCTTGGTTGACCCCGGCAGTCGCCGATGTGTTGCATATCTCAAGGAATTGCTGGAGATGAATGCTGGCGTCCACCGTGGCCTTTTCACAAAAGGGAATGGCCTGCACCATAGTGATTAGGCTTGATTTGACTTCAAACCCTGCGTCACCGGCGTTGACATTGGGCCCAACGGGCACATTGGCAACGGAGGGAGCAGAGTAGTCACGGAGGGTCCTTTGATCAGCTATGTCAACAAGTGTTGATGGTGCGGATGGTGTGGGTTCGTTTGTCGGGAGTGTTGCTTGTGAGGGAGAGTCGACGCGGGGTCAGACTTTCCTTACAAGCGACTCTGGATTATCAACAAAGTTTTCCGGCAAGTTGAATCCACGCATACACTATCCTGTTTTCACATCAAAGAGGGAAAACAGATCAAGGTTAGCCTGCAATGGGCAATGGTTAAATCACATCAAGTGTAATCATGAGTAATCATTGTACACTTGTCAACAATTGTCTTCCCCGGCAACGGCGTCAGAAATGCTTGTTGGCATTTCTTACACCAAACAGAAAACACCACCTTAGGCTGGTTAGGCCTAGAGTGAATATTCCCGGCTCGGGGCCAGAAATACCTGGGGTTAAGTTACTTGCTTAGGATACATAATAATCCACAACTAGCAACGAGTGCCAGAAATGTATTATTAGTATCTAATCATCAAAGATAATCCGCAAGCGCACGGATAACCCGTGTAGCATTTCACCCGAGAGTATTCCAGGGTATCGTTATTTATATTTTCCCAAAGGAAGACGTGGTTGACAAGTGTGTACTTATACTCATGGTGTTACAAATGATAGATCATAACCAATGTCCAAATGCAGGGGTAAGGCAATAAATGGATAATGGATAGTGCGACACACACAGCAGGCAGTTCCACTCTTTGATAAATGGCGAGAGGCGACTCTAAGCTAGACTAAGGTTAAGTAAGAAGAACTGCTGCTCCTAATGTACATCATCAAGTAGCGTGCGTAGCATCTACCTATAGCCTAAGCTGCACACAAGCCAAGACTAAGCTGTTCTACTGCCAAGCCATCATCGGGAGATCCAGTGATCAGAGTCTGCCCCAATCTCCGGACATTTCATATATACTCCTACGCCATACCCGAACGTGGAGGATTACAAGGGACGGACAGAGCTGTCACCACCTGCCACCTACCTCTACAAACCGTGGGGTACGAACACGCATCCAAGGGTGGAAAGGAAGCCCTAGCACCATGCTAGCGTAACTAACCACAACTCTAGATCCCTCGAGACACCTCGCAAGGCGATAAACCTAGAGCACTCTTGCAAGACAATGGACCCGATGACTAAGCAAAAGGAACAACTAGATCCAGCGAGCGATTACTTAGACAAAGGATCAAAGCTAGCACCACGTTATGCATGAGCGTTCGTCGCTCAAGAACGAGAGACGAACGATGAACGATAAAGAACGATCGTCGTTAACCGATGATCGAGTATGAACGAATGACGAACGAACGATGAACGATCATGAACGAACATCGATGAACGATGAACGAACGATGAACGAACATGAACGAACGAAGAACGTTCATCCAAGATCAAGGATGAACGATGAACTAGCATAAGCACATAACTACTACGAGAACGATGATATTCCATTGATAAATAAATAAGTCTTACGAAGAGAGTAAAAGGATACAAGGGAATATACCCCAAACTCTCCAAGGGACTTGGGAGCCAATAGGGCAGCCCAACTACTCAGCCTAAGCCTAACTAGAGAGCCCCTAGCTCTGGATGTGTGGAGGAGGGAATGAGCCTCTTGTGTTGTGTGTCTTGAAAGGAGGGGGGTACCCCTTAATTTATAGCCTCCCAAAGGCGGTGGAGTTGAGGCGGTTCCAGATATTTTAGGCATTGATTGCAGGTGGAACCGACCTCCTGAAGTCGGTTGCGAACCGCCATTAAAAGATAGACCCAGGGGGGCCACCTGGCAGGTCGGCCGACCTAGGTATTGGGGTCGGCCGACCTGGCCCTGGCCCCTCCTGGGCTGGGCTTTGGCAGGTGCCTTCCCCTTGGCCTGTAGGCCTCTTGTCCAGGTGCGTGGCCTCAGTTGATGTTCTGGTAGGTTCTGGGCCTTTAATCCTTGAATTATATTCCCGCGGCGAGCATCATTTGATGGAAGTGTTGGAATCGTCGCCTTGGGGCCTGTTTACACCTGGAGATCCCTGTTTTCCACCTGCACATCCAAATCTAGAGGTACACGTGGAAATAGGTTATTTGATAACAAAATGCAAGTAACAAGTGTTAGTTCTTCCTTATTTATAGAGCTAATTGACGGTCAAAAACTGGGTCTAAGGACCGTCAACAACTCCCCCAAGCTGTCCTCCTTGCTCATCCCGAGCAAGAAGTAGGACTTAGGATGTTGATCAGGAGTTGCTATAATGTTTCATATCTCCTTGGTGCCATGCACACAACAAAAATACTCTCCTTTGAGTTGGAAAAGTTGGCATGGTAGCTCACCCTTTACCTTACTCCTTATGGGGCGTACGGCTTTTGTTATAACAGAGCACCATTCACTTGTCCATTGTTTGACTTTTATTTTTCGGAGGTTTTCAAAATTTTTGAAATAAAAGCAAAGTTCCTCAAATGATGCTCTCGAATCACTGAATAAGTGTATATTCCTTACCAAAGCATTATTGTGTTGCCTCTTGTCATCCTACTTCTAAGGCTTGTATGTGGAGCTCAAGGTAGGGATGATATGAGGCATACTTGCATCACACATATTGCCGAACCAAAAGAGTGGATCCATGGAGAATGCAAGTCATACAACCTCGATCAAGATGTGCATGTGTGTATATGGTGGTGGTGAGGTGGAAGAACTATACTCCCTTTTATTTGTTGCTTCTCTCTCTTTTTGAAATTTTTTTTTTTGAGGAGGACATGGCTATCTTTCTTTCTTTCTTTTCTCAACATTTTTCTTTCTCTCCCCATTTTTTCATCATGCTCTACTTTTGTATGAGCAGGGGGTTATTCTTTTTCTTTCTTTTGCATAGCCATGTCTCCATTGATACATTTTGAGAGAGAGGTAACAATGAATTTTTGGAGTACTTATTTTGGTGGAAAGTGTAGTGGTATTGCTTAACTTCGAGTGTAGAAGTTTAGCATGCGAGGCGGAGTGTACGTGATCTTGATCAATGAGAGTTTGACAAGCTTCTCACTAGGGTCACACAATTTTGATAAAGCTCAATGCAATGACAAGCAGCATATGTGTAAGGTTCTGCAATGTGAGAACAACATATGGCTTTGGTAGGAATTTTGATCATTGAGGAACTTTATCATTTTTTGCATTTTGTAAAATAAAACTCCGGAAGTCAAGTCGTACTTTGAACAAGATCATAGCAGCCCTATTTGTACCATATCATATCTCACAACAACTTAGACTTAGATCAAGCACTATGCAGCCCACAAGTTTCAAGTTCCAGGTAAGGATAAGCCAAAAATCTCAAAACTCGGGAGAGCACTAAGTTGTGACTAGGTACAAACGAGAGATAAAACAGAGCAACTATTCATCATCTCAACATAAGGAAGGCTAAACACTCATACTCGCATATAAAGAGAAACTACGAAAAATTAGCAACCACATTAAAGACTATTTTTGTTCTTTTTAGTTTTGTCATTTTTATTTATTTTCAGATTTATCATTTTTTTTGTATTTTTCATATGAGGTGCAAGAACATGCAAACAAAAGAAATAAAATGATACAAGTTGCGATACATGATAACTTAGCGGGGGGTATGGCATCCCCCCCATGCTTGTTCTTGCTCATGGGTGGTATCGAGGATCGAACCCCGTGTGGCGAAAGTAAGCCAACATATCGGCTTGGCCCTGCTGCGTCATGTTGGTGAGGTTGGTGAGCTGGGCGTCGGTGCTTTCTTGCCACTGATGAGTCTGCAGGACGTGCTGGTCGAGGGTGTACAGGACATCCTCCACCTTGGTCTCGAGGTTGCTCATTTGTTCGGTGAGCGCGTCCATTTGCTGCCCAAAATGGTGGTCTCAGGCTGTGGAGGAGCGGCGCCTACCGGACCTCGGCGAATAGGATGTCGACTCGGAGGAGATTTCCTCCCATTGTGCACGTGGAGGGTGCGTCCATTGGGCATGGCCCGCACCCTGCTGCGACGAGCCGCCGGCCTCAAACGGTGGTGGAGTGGTGTACCCATCGGGACCATACCCGGCGTGACCGTAGCTCGGCCCATATGCATAGGCCATGGGCTGCGGTGCGGGTATCCCGGTGTCGGCGGGTGGCTCCGGCCTGCGCATCCTCCTGCGAGAAGAAGTACTCCTGCATGCAGCTTCCTCTTTTTCGAGAGGTGTGGTTAGGTTTTGGCAGTCATACAAACAAAGTCCCCGGTTAGGTAACGGGAATTCATTTGTATAACCGACATAATAAAATATGAGAGAATTATTTGGACCATGCTTAAGTGTATGACCTTGAATAAGATAATCCTCGGTGATAAGAGAGCGGCGTGTATCAATATATGCAACATTAGCATCATGTAAAGCACCAACACCCGCAGCAATACGTGTAATCAACGAGGTGCACTCAATTGGTCCAGTCATTCTAAAATTCCTAACCACTGAGCAATCATGAAAATAACAGGAGCAATCTTTATTTTCTCAACCATAGCATAAAGAATTTTCAAATCATCCTCGCGCACAATCCTAATATCACTTCTAGGAAACAAGGTAATGCCAAGCCACATGTGCAAAAAGTGCAAGGCAGGATGACGGATATGATTAGTTCGGGGTTTCTCACAAGTAGGAGATGCGGAAATTCTTTGCCAAAAAGCTAACTTTGAGTAACCCGAAATCGAACTATCAACATCAATGGTGCAGCGAGTATTAAAGCCGAGGCTTTGACTAAGATTTTTCCACGTCAAATGATATTCCTCCCGAAAAAACCGATAGGTAATACCGTCATCTACCACGCGTAGGGTGCAGAAAAACTGTAGTGTAAGTAAGCGGGAACCCTGCTCATCTACACATGCAAACTTATCGCACCCTATTGCTTTAAATACTCGAGAAAATTCAGCATCCATACCAATCTTTTGCAGCAGTCCCGTATCAAATGCTCGCGTAGGAGCAAATGTACGGAGTCGGAGGGCTTCGTAGGCGCTCATCTCATCGTCGCCCACCAAGTCGAGGTCGGTGTCGACGAGAAGACGATGCTCGGTGTTGGCTTGATCATCCGCTGCGGCTTCATGTTGAGGGCTTGGCACTTGCTCGGTGGCGGTGCGGGCGCGAGTGCGAGGTCGAGATGAGCCCGAGCTTGAGCTCCCGGACCGGAATAGCGAGGCGACGGCCTTCCCGGCGCACTTCGTGCTGCAGCGAGGTTGAGCAAGAACGCAAGAACAAAAACTCCGAACGGGTTATGAGAGTGAAAACCAATCGATGAAGCCGTCGGTGTTCTTGTAAGCGAGAAAACGCAACTCAGAAAATCAAACAGAATCAAAACTGCAAAGCAAACTAAAAGAGAAATATTTTTGCAGAATTTTGAGGCAAGAACCAAATGAGCACAATGAAAACCTTGAGAGCAATGGAGTGGAGTGAGTTGAGGAGTGGAAATGAGAGTGTGAGAGGGAGAGAGCTCAATGGCCGGCCACCTCCTCTTATAGTCGAGCCATAACGGCTAAATTCGAATAGAGGAGAGGACAAGTGACCGTTGGGGCAAAGGGGAGCGCGCCCAACGGCCACCTTGGGTCGGCCGACCTGGCTAGTGGGGTCGGCCGACCCCCTGTGGGGCCCTCCTGTCATCCCTCTTGGCCCACAGCCCCCAACGGCCATATTGATGATGACCACGGTTGCTATGTCCAGAATTTCCTCAAAATTATTTGCTCAAAAAGATTTCCAAATAAAAGGTTGCCTCGACTTCAAAATTTTTCAAAAATCACTAAATGGGTATGTTGGAGAAAAATTCCAACATGCAAAATTGTTTGTGGTTTTTATAGAGGGATACAAGTGTTGTCCAAAATTTTCTATGGAGAATGAGAAAATTTGGACGTAAAAGTTTCTTTTTGGAAATTTTAAATTTTAAATGCATGGCGAGGGAAAAATCAAATATGCTGGCGGAGAAAGATTCAAATAAATTTTTGGTGGAGGAAATAAATATGCAAGGTGGTTTGGAACAAATCCAAAATGCAAATGTGGTGGAAAAATTCAAAAAAAAGAAAAGAGCGAATTAAACTGAATGATAATGCCGGTTTTCCTGACGGCCAGGGCCGTGTCGTTTAAAGTCCGACGGGCTAAGACTTCTCCAACGGGTTTAGCTTGGTGGCGCGGACCACGTCCTTGGAGATGAGGACGTGGCGGGCTGCGCCTTGACTTGCCACACTTGTTTCGTCTTTGGCGGTGTAGGTGGCTTCTCGGACTTTGGGACGGGTTTCTTGGCCCATAATCCCGGCCTCGTGGTCGTAGGTTTCTTTGGTTGAAACTGCGATGGATTTTCAATCTCTGCCAAGCTCTTCCATAGAGCAATGAGGCTGTCCGTCTTCCTGGCTGTCACTTCAACTTCTTGGATGTTGGAGGTGTTTGGCCCATACTTGACCTTGATCATCGAGCATTGTTCTTTCCGAGGTTGAAACTCGAACTTCTCCTCCTTCCCGTTGATGTAGAGGCGGATTTCTCCAACTCCAACATCAATTTGTACCTTCGTGGTGCTAAGGAAGGGACGTCCCAAGATGAGGGGCGTTTCCTTGTCTATATCCATGTCAAGCACCACAAAGTCGACGGGGATGAAGCTACCCCGGATTTTCACCAGAATATCTTCGGCTATGCCCGCCGGGTAGCGGATGGATGAATCCGCTAGTTGCAGCCGCATGGGTGTAGGAGTTATGTCAGTGTGGCTCAATTGATCAAAGACCTCTTTGGGCATCACGCTAACACATGCCCCAAGGTCGCATAAAGCATTGTTGAAGTGGTATGTCCCAATAGAGCATGATATGGTGAGACATCCAGGATCTTTCTTCTTTTCAGGAAGTTTGTTGAGTATAGCGGCACTACACTCCTCAGTGAGCTTGATCATTTCTGCGGTGGGCAAGGATCGCTTGTTGTTGAGGATGTCCATAAGATAACGTGCATAGGTGGGTACTTGTATCATATCCATTAAGGGCACGTTGACATGAATCTTCTGAATCGTCTCAACAAATCGAGCGAATTGCTCATCCACATTCCGCTTCTTGGTGCGGTGTGGGAATGGCATGATATTTGTATCTTGGAAGTCCAATGGTGCTTGCCTCTCGTTAGCTTCCTTAGGCTCACTTTCTTCCTTTTCTTGATTTTTAGATGGTCCTTCTTCTTCTTCTTGTTCGTTCATGTTCTTCCCCGCATGGTTAGGATATGGTGGGTCGCAAGTGGACTTTCCTCCCCTCGTGGTGACCGCATTAACATTTTCACAAGTAGAAACAAGAGCAGCAAGCTGAGCTATTTGAGTTTCTATCATATTATTAAAGCTCAACTGATTTTTGAAAGCAGAAGAAAGACCTTCTATTTTTGAATTTAAACTTTCTAAACTTTGATCATTGGCAGCAAGCTTTTTGTTGATTGATTCGTTGATTTTAACTTGGCCATAAACCAAATCTTTCAAAGAAGGCTGATTATTATTAAAACCAGAGAAATTATTACCTCCTTGATAAGATTGGCGGTTTTGGTTAAAACCTTGACCTCCACTTGGACGATACCCATTGTTGTTGTTCATGTAGAATGCTTCTTCATGGGTATGGTTGGGGCAATCCTTCCCCATATGGCCGGTGTTGCCACATTCCTCACACGTAATGCGTGAGTCAAATGAACGAACACTACCATGCGTGTTGAAGTCGTCCAAGCGCTTCATGACGAGGTCGAGCTTGGCGGACAGTAAGTCCACCTCCTTAATAGGGTGTACGCCTTTAGAGCGTGGTTGGAGACGTTCATCGCTCCACCCTTGATTGGAGACCATCTTCTGAATAAGTTCTTTAGCTTGAGCAACGGTCATTGAGAAGAAGGCTCCTCCAGCAGCGGCATCCATATGTCCACGGGTTGTTGGTGTCAACCCGTTATAGAAATGTTGAAGAATGAGCCATTCTTCCATCCCGTGGTGTGGGCAGGCGGATATGTAATCTTGGAGCCTATCCCACGCCTCGGCGATGGTTTCATTGTTGGCTTGCTGGAAGCTTGGAATTCTTCCACGAAGGGCATTGGTTTTGCTCAACGGGAAAAACTTTGCGAGGAACGCGGAGCAGCGGTCCCAAGTGTCAATGCTGGCACGATTGGCATAGAACCATTGTTTCGCCTTCCCAAGAAAGGAGAGGGGAAACAGACGGAGTCGGATAGCATCTTGGTTGACCCTGGCAGTTGCCGATGTGTTGCATATCTCAAGGAATTGCTGGAGATGAATGTTGGCGCCCTCCGTGGCCTTTCCACAAAAGGGAATGGCCTGCACCATAGTGATTAGGCTTGATTTGACGTCAAACCCTGCGTCACCGGCGTTGACATTGGGCCCAACGGGCACATTGGCAACGGAGGGAGCAGAGTAGTCACGGAGGGTCATTTGATCAGCCATGTCAACAAGTGTTGATGGTGCGGATGGTGTGGGTTCGTTTAACGGGAGTGTTGCTTGTGAGGGAGAGTCGGCGCGGGGTCGGACTTTCCTTACAAGCGACTTTGGATTATTGTTGACGGTCCTTAGACCCACTTTTTGACCGTCAATTAGCTCTATAAATAAGGAAGAACTAACACTTGTTACTTGCATATTGTTATCAAATAACCTACTTCCACGTGCACCTCTAGATTTGGACGTGCAGGTGGAAAACAGGGATTTCCAGGTGTAAACAAGCCCCAAGGCGACGATTCCAACACGTCCATCAAACGACGCTCGCCGCGGGAATATAATTCAAGGATTAAAGGCCCAGAACCTACCAGAATATCAACTAAGGCCACGCACCTGGAAAAGAGGCTTAAAGGCCGAGGGGAGCCAACCTGCCAAAGCCCAGCCCAGGAGGGGCCAGGGCCAGGTCGGCCGACCCCTATACCTAGGTCGGCCGACCTGGTAGGGTGGCCCCCTGGGTCCACCTTTCTATGACGGTTTGCAACTGACTTCAGGAGGTCGGTTCCACCTGCAATCAATGCTCACAATATTTGGAACCGCCTCAATTCCACCGCCTTTGAGGGCTATAATAAAGGGGCACCCCCCCCCCCTCCTTTGAAGACACACAACACAAGAGGCTCATTCCCTCCTCCACACATCCAGAGCTAGGGGCTCTATAGTTAGGCTTAGGCTGAGTAGGGGGCTGCCCTTTTGGCTCCCAAGTCCCTTGGAGAGTTTGGGGTATATTCCCTTGTATCCTTTACTCTCTTTGTAAGACTTATTTATTTATCAATGGAATATCATCGTTCTTGTAATAGTTATGTGCTTATGCTAGTTCATCGTTCATTCTTGATCTTGGATGAACGTTCTTCGTTCGTCCTGTTCGTTCATCGTTCGTTCATCGTTCATCGATGTTCGTTCATGATCGTTCGTCGTTCGTTCGTCGTTCGTTCATACTCGATCATCGGTTAACGATGATCGTTCTTCATCGATCGTCGTTCGTCGCTCGTTCTTGAGAGACGAACGCCTATGCATAACGTAGTGCTCGCTTTGATCCTTTGTCTAAGTAATCGCTAGCTGGATCTAGTTGTTCCTGTGCTTAGTCATCGGGTCCATTGTCTTGCAAGAGTGCTCTAGGTTTATTGCCTTGCGAGGTGCCTCGAGGGATCTAGAGTTGCGGTTAGTTACGCTAGCATGGTGCTAGTGCTTCCTTTCCACCCTTGGATGCGTGTTCGTACGCCACGGTTTGTAGAGGTAGGCGGCAGGTGGTGACAGCCCTGTCCGTCCTTTGTAATCCTCCACGTTCGGGTATGGCGTAGGAGTATATATGAAATGTCCAGAGATTGGGGCAGACTCTGTCGCTGGATCTCCCGATGATGGCTTGATAGTAGAACAGCTTAGTCTTGGCTTGTGTGCAGCTTAGGCTATAGGTAGATGCTACGCACGCTACTTGACGATGTACATTACGAGTAGCAGTTCTTCTTACTTAACCTTAGTCTAGCTTAAAGCCGGCTCTCGCCTTTTATCAGAGAGTGGAACTGCCTGCTGTGTGTGTCGCACTATCCTCTATCCATTTACTGCCTTACTCCTGCATTTGGATATTGGTTATGATCTACCATTTGTAACACCATGAGTATAAGTACACACTTGTCAACTACGTCTTCCTTTGGGAAAAGATAAATAACGATACCCTGGAATACTCTCGGGTGAAATGCTACAACGAGTTATCCGTGTGCTTGCGGATTATCTTTTATGATTAAATACTAATAATACATTTCTAGAACTCGTTGCTAGTTGTGGATTATTATGTATCCTGAGCAAGTAACTTAACCCCAGGTATTTCTAGCGCCGAACCGGGAATATTCACTCTAGGCCTAACCAGCCTAAGGTGGTGTTTTCTGTTTGGTGTAAGAAATACCAACAAGCATTTCTGGCGCCGTTGCCGGGGAAGACAATTGTTGACAAGTGTACAATGATTACTCATGATTACACTTGATGTGATTTAACCATTACCCTTTGCAGGCTAACCTTGATCTGTTTTCTCTCTTTGATGTCAAAACAGGATAGTGTATGCGTGGATTCAACTTGCCGGAAAACTTAGTTGATAATCCCAAGTCGCTTGTAAGGAAAGTCCGACCCCGTGTCGACTCTCCCTCACAAGCAACACACCCGATAGACGAACCCACTTCATCCGCACCATCAACACTTATTGACATGGCTGATCAAACGACCCTCCGTGAATACTCTGCTCCCTCCGTTGCCAATGTTCCCGTTGGGCCCAATGTCAACGCCGGTGACGCAGGATTTGAAGTCAAATCAAGCCTAATCACAATGGTGCAGGCCATTCCCTTTTGTGGAAAGGCCACGGAGGACGCCAACACTCATCTCCAGCAATTCCTTGTGATATGCAACACATCGCAACCGCCGGAGTCAACCAAGATGCTATCCGACTTTGTCTGTTTCCCCTCTCCCTTCTTGGAAAGGCGAAACAATGGTTCTATGCCAATCGTGCCAGCATTGACACTTGGGACCGCTGTTCTACCGCGTTCCTCGCAAAGTTTTTCCCGTTGGGCAAAACCAATGCCCTTCGTGGAAGAATTTCAGGCTTCCAGCAAGCCAACAATGAAACCATCGCCAAGGCGTGGGATAGGCTCCAAGATTACATATCTGCCTGCCCACACCACGGGATGGAAGAATGGCTCATTCTTCAACATTTCTACAACATGTTGACATCAACAACCCGTGGACATATGGATGCCGCTGCTGGAGGAGCCTTCTTCTCAATGACCGTTGCTCAAGCTAAAGAACTTATTGAGAAGATGGTCTCCAATCAAGGGTGGAGCGATGAACGTCTCCAACCATGCTCTAAAGGCGTACACCCTATCAAGGAGGTGGACTTATTGTCCGTCAAGCTCGACCTCGTCATGAAGCGCTTGGACGACTTCAACACGCATGTAGTGCTCGTTCACTTGACTCACGCATTACGTGTGAGGAATGTGGCAACACCGGCCATATGGGGAAGGATTACCCCAACCACACCCATGAAGAAGCATTCTACATGAACAACATGTTGACACCAAAATTTGGTCCAGGTCCTGTTGTCAGTGGACGACAGAGTATGCAGCGGGTAGGAAAAGATTATATGCCAAAGTGGTGGCCCGCAGGATATCATGAAGCCAAAGAAATCCCGAAGACGCGCGCGTATGTGGGGTTGTGCCCTTTTTTAATTCTTTTCCTAGATTAAGAAAGAATCGACCGAGTTGTGGTCAAGCAGGAGACGTGTTTGTCTGCAAGTCGGTTGCCTTCGGTGTATAAATATAAACCCAGGTGCTTGTAATAGAACAACCAATCAATACAATCAACTCTTCGGCGCATCGCCACAATTTCTCGACGAAACCTCCGTCGACATCGGCGTCCATCGGGGCTCCGCTCTAGGCTTGGATTTCGTCAGGTAAGAGCATCGATCTTTGTTATGTCGACTTGTCCATGATTAAGATTGATGTGGCTGCTAGTTATCCGGTAATTTAGATCAATCTAGGGTTTACATTACGCATCGACTACATGGAATTGTTTAAGACCTGGTCCAATTCTTTGTTACGGTTAGTTGACTTGTCCTAGCCGCGACCTTGTTTGCCGATTGCTGATGTCGATTCCTGTTTGATCTAGTTATTCGAGTCACGGTTAAGGTGCTTAGTCGATTAAATCTGCTCTTGGTAATTGGGTAGGCAGTTTGACTTGTCCTGTCTGCTTCGCTTAGTTGACGTGTCCTCGGCGAAACAGTTGCTAAGAGTTAGATTTAATTTACTGAGTACCTGGGACTGGTAGTTGCCCATTATATTTGTACCTGTCGATCGTGTAGATCAGTTTGACGTGTCCTGTTCTACTTCACTTAGTTGACGTGTCCTCGGTGAAGCGATCGTTAGATTATGAGTATAATTAGTGGTTATTGGTTTAATCGTTCTTTCGGGGTGTTTAGCCGATTGTTTACCACGTTTAGATCTATGCTTGCATGCCTTTATTTATTATTGTTCCTGTTCAATTATAGGCCTGAACCCCTTTTGTCGATGTCGTTTTGCTTTACCATGATGCTTGTCGATAGATCTTGCCGATGGCATGCTTTGCCGATTGCCGATTCTGATGCATGCCTTGCTTTATTTATCGCGCGAGTACTTATTGTTGCAACATGTCGATTCGTTTCTAGCCGACAGCTGAGTGCTTATTTTATTATATTTTATTCACTAACATCGGCTGCGGTTACGCATCGGCCTGTCCGGGGCCGATAGTCCGGGAATTTTACACGTTTTTCTTGTCTTTGTCGATTTGCAGGGAAAATCGACTGGCACGCTCCGGAATTCACCGCGTTCCAAGTTTTGGTCCTGAACAGAGTTAAGCAAATCTCTCAGGCCACGTGTGCGAGCGGTAGAACACACATTTTACCGTCAACACACTTTTTGGCACGCCCGGTGGGACCGATCAAGTTCTTAGAAGCAGATGGCGTTCGTTCAAGCTGTTGCTGATGATGGTACTTTACTCGTTGATACAAAGGGCCAGAAGATCATGATTCCTGCACCAGTTGTTCGAGATGACAAAGACTCTTCTGAGATAACTGGCAACAATGAGTTGAACGCTTGGGAGAAGATGTCTTTGGATCAGAAGAAGCATTATCAGAGTTATCTGTACGGGTGTCAGATTAAATACTTCGACACAATCAAGATGACTCGTGGCAAGATTACATCAGTGTCAGCTCCACCAACAGTGCTAAGTGCAGAAGAATTAGCTGCATTGAAAGTTGAGAAGTTGCCAGATCGAGCTTTGGTGGAAGAAGTTATGAATGCTGCAGTTCACAATGCATTCATCAACCATTCAGGGGTGCTTGTTAACACTTTGTACAACATGCTCAAGGCACTTGCTGATGGAACCATGCAGAACGAGCCTGGATTTATGGGGCCATCATTTACTGTATCAACTACTACGCCAGCACGTCCTGCACATCCTGGTGGTCAACCCGCAGCTCAAGAAGAGACAAGTGCTACTGGTCAGCAAAGGCAACCATATGGCATGCCACCAGAGCTGTGGTCTCCAAGCTGCAGGGACTGCTCGGGTATCGGCGCCAAATCTTATTGATGCGCCGATGTCCACGCAGAAGGAAGTAGGTGGTACATCTAATGAGCCAAGGATTGGTCAAACTCCTCAGACGAGATATCATTTGGCTCCCAATGTTAATCCTGCACTATTCAACCAGGAGATACCGCAAGGTTATCATAGAGTGGCAGATTACAGTGAGCACTACAACAGGGAGCAACCTGCTCAGGTTCAGTCACAACCACAGCAATCATCTCAGATGGCTGGGGGGCAAGTACAGAATACATCAGAAGATATAGTCGCCAGGCTGGCGGAAGTCATGAAGGAGCAGTTCGATCTCAAGCCCAAGGAACAGAGCTTTATGTATCGACGTCCATATCCAGAGTGGATGGAACAAGTTGCTCTGCCACATCGATACAAGCTGCCAAAATTTTGCAAATTTTCTGGGCAAGACAATGTGTCCACAGTGGAGCACATTAGCCGATATTTGGCACAGTTGGGAGAAGCATCGGCACAAGATGCATTGAAGGTTCGTCTGTTTCCTCTGTCGTTATCTGGATCGGCATTCTCATGGTTCACCTCCCTCCCTGCGGGATCCGTGCGGAATTGGGCCGATCTGGAAAAGAAATTCCACTCTTATTTCTTCACTGGCATGGCAGAGTTGAGCATATCAGATTTGACGGCTGTTCGTCAGAAGGCTGGGGAGTCAGTTGCCGATTTTGTCCAAAGATTCAGAATCATCCGTGGCAGGTGCTATAACCTGAATCTGACGGATCGGCAAATGGCTGAGATTACTTACCAGGGTTTGCTACCTCAGATTAGAGACAAGTTTGCGCCTCAGGAAGTCGATGGCTTAGCGCAGCTCTTTCAGAAGGCGTCGATTCATGAAGGGCGTGTCCAGAATACGCCTGGCAGACAGTTTCAGGCGGCTTATGCCGATTACTCTTCTGATTCTGATGATGAAGCTGAAGTTGCTCTTGCTGAGTGGACCAGGAATAAGAAGACTGTTCTTTGCCCATGGGTCAAGCAAAAGGCAGAAGAAAAGAAATATGACTTTGACATCAATAAAGCCGACAAGATATTCGATCTGCTGCTACAAGAGAAGCTTATTCAACTCCCACCTAATCACACGTTGCCTCCAGCTTAGGAGTTGAAGAAGATCAAGTGGTGCAAGTGGCATAACACTCCCTCTCATCACACTAATGAGTGCAAGGTGTTCAGGCAACAGATCCAATCGGCAATTGAGAGTGATCGCATTAAATTCTCTGGTCAAAAGCCGATGAAGATTGATGGGCATCCTTTTCCAGTCAACATGATCGGTGGATCTGCTGGATTGATCGGCAAGTACTCAAGGAACAGAGAGAGGGAAGGCAGGAGGACTAGTGATGATGACTTCGATCCACACTGGAATTGTCCTTTCTTCCAATACTGTTGGGAGCAGGGTATGAAGTTGCCACCAATTGAAGGCTGTCCAGGTTGTAGCAGAAGATCTGGAGATTTGTACAGAGAAGTTGGTACTTCAAGCCGAGTCCCTATGCGGAGACAGCATGATCGCTTTGAAGGGAGACTAGCATCAAGGGTTTCTGTGCAAGAGAGGCTTGGTCCTGTCAATCAAGTTGAAGATTATGAAGAAGAAGATCAGGGTGAATTCACAGAAGAAGGGCAATGGTGTCCGAGTGGTATTTTTACCAAGACTCAAAAGAGAAGAGTACAGAGGGCACGTTGCCGGGAGCTGAACAAGGAAGTGAACCAGAAGGATGATCATGACAAGGGGCCCAAGTCAAAAAAGGTATGGAGACCAAAAGTCAAATCTCAAGTACATGAAGTTGAAGCTCCTGTTAATATGGTATTTATGCTGCCGCGAGAATTTAGTTCTTTGGATGTTAATGAATCGGAAGAAGAAGCTTCTGCCGAGTTGTTATTGGGTCCACAGCAGGCAGTATTTGAGAAGCCGACTGGTATTGATCATCTCCATCTGAGGGCTCTGTACCTTAATGGTTTCGTCAATGGCAAGCCGATGAGCAAGATGATGGTCGATGGTGGTGCTGCTATCAATGTTTTGCCGATGGTGACGTACAGGAAGATCGGCAAACTGCCTGAAGAGCTGACCAAGACCAACATGACGTTGAGGGATTATGGGGGCAGGAGCTCTGAAGTCAAAGGAGTCACCAATGTTGAGGTCACTATTGGAAGCAAGACCTTGCCGACGACGTTCTTCGTAATTGAAGGCAAAGGATTGTACGCCGTACTGCTGGTAGGGATTAGATTCATGCTAATTGCTGTATCCCGTCCACGATGCATCAGCTCCTTGTCCAGTGGATCGGCGACGAGGTGGAAACTATTCAGGCTGATAGATCAGTGAGTGTAGCAACTACAGACTTCTTGCCGACAATGGTTGAAAGCTTGCCGTGCATATCAGGGACTTACTGGGAAGGAGAAGCATTGGATGTTACCGATGAAGGTGTCTGCATCACGGAAGGATCGGCAACTCCGCGGTTGCTGTAGCAGTTACCAGATCTGGATGTTGATCGGTTGATGGAAGAGAAGGGAAATGCAATCGACAATCAGCCGGTCGACGAAAGAAATGGGGAATCCAGCCGAGCGCTTAATGCAAAGTATTTAAAGTAATACTACTTTGTTGGTAGGTCTTTAAAGTGTTCGGTTGATTTTTATCGGAGCCGATGTTAAGAGTGTCGCCTCTAAGATGGCCGATGCTAATGGTATCGCCCTTAGGGAAAATATATAAAGGAAAAAGCAAAGGAGCATGAAAGAAAATTATATATTACAGATTGTAAGATAGTGTTTGGTGATTACAAGCTCATGCACGTCGGGGATACAGATAATCACGAAGTACATCTAGTGCATGGATGCGGAGCTGATCAATCTCGGCTAGAACATAGTTGTCATTATCGTCAGATTCGATCTCCGCAGGAACGGATGCCCAGACGCGTTCTGAAGCTTCAGTAGAGGCGTTGAGCAAGTCTTTTTGTTGGAGCATGTTGGCATTGATCTTGGCGATGGTTTCTGCCGATGCTGATATTTCTTGTTCCTTAGCCTGCAGAGCTGCTCTCAAGTCTTCGGCTTCTTTCTTCAGCTGAGTTAGTCGATTTTCCTCCTCTGTTAGCCGTTTCTTCATGGAGTTATATTTCTCCAATTCTTGCTGTGAGAGCTCAAGAGCTTTTTCTGCTTTAGTAACAAGATGGCGTTGATGGGATTGGCGGTTGATGTTTTCTTGGGCTTGCTCATAATCAAGGCGCCGGAACTCCATGTATGCTACTGGATAAAGTGCAACCCTCAAATCCTTTGGAAGCCGATTTTGGATGGCTTCAAATCTAGCACGGACTGAACTTGCATTGCGAGTGAGATCTTCTGTGGTTGCAAAGTCAAGTCTGGCTTCCAGATCAAGAAGTTCATTGCGAACATCGATTGGTAGAGGTTGTCGATGATGTATGGCGATGATTGGCTCTACTACACGTGCCTGCAGGTACAGAGGATGGTTAGATGGTAAATTGATAAAGGGAGCAGATCGACATTTATTACCTCAGATAGATCGACATCGGCTTCGACCGGAGTAGCTTGAGAAGAAGATGCTCCAGGATCTGACTGGCTACCTCCTGGGATGTTCTGGGCAGATGTTTCAGGTTCATCGACGGAAGGGTTTGCCGATTCTGCTTCCCTTCGCTCTTGCATCTAATTGAATATATATTCAGTAAAGATATAAATGCCGATGGACAAGCCTCGAGAACAAACCTGTGGCTGAGTGTCGATGTTGAATCCCTCTGAAGCCATGCCAGCTGGCGCTTGCTGAGTACCGATGCCGATTTCCTCTGAAGCCGGCGTTTGTCGAGTCTCGACACCAATTTCTTCTGCAGTGGCAGCCGGCGTTTGTTGGGCAGTTTCAGTATCAGCATGGACTTCGGTTTCTTCAAGTTCAGTATCGGCATGGGCTTCAGGAGAATGGACTTCGGTTTCTTCAGAATTTTCTTCCGAATGGCCCTGAAAAATTGAAATAAAGGTTAGATGTTGATTTTTATTCAATTATGAGGTGATTGTACAGATAAGAAGGATTACCGGGCTACTGGGAGGAGTTGGCGCAGAGCTTGGTTGTTTCAGGAGGGCCTTGTGACGCTTGGCTGGGACTTTGAAACGAGGGCCTTGACGTTTTGTTCTAGAGGTTTGACCCTTGAGAACTTGGGCCGGTGTTGGTGCGTCAGAGCCAAGGACGGGATCTGGATGTGCAGCCACGTACACAATGCCGATTCCGCTGTTGCTTTCTGTGGGTGCATCTTCGGCATCAGACTGCAAAGTTACAGTTAAAGATTTGTCGATGAGGAAAATGATGGAAATTAAGATCGGTTACCTCTCCTATCGGTTCGGGAAGCTGAAGATTGGAGATAAAGGATGCTGTGTTGGTGCATTGGAGATGCTTGGACCATTCTGCCCACCATTGCCTAAAAAGCCTTGTACAAGAAGGAGCCAATACGATGTTGTCGATATGGCCGATGGGTAGATTCTCAGTCAAACCAAATAGCCAAGAATACTCCAGAGTCGATCCGATGACGGCACGATCTTTGACCTTATCGGCATAGAAGAGACTAGGAGGAATCTGACCGAGACCCATTTGTCTTGCGGCGAATGAAGGATTGTAGAATTCGTATGATGGTTTCTGGTGGCCTGATGCATTCAGTCCCGTCGGCAAGATGCAAGGCTTGACACAGGTCACGAAGATGTTTGCCGATACTGCATTCTGGAGATGATTGTCAGCTCGGAAGGTAAAGGGAATCTCAAAATGATCCATGACTTCAGGGTTTCCATATGGGAACCAATAAAGATGATCATTGTTGATGCCTCTGTAGAAAGCTTTGAAGTATGAAGCCAAGAGATCGGCATTCATACCAACTCCATCTATTGACACCAAAGCCTCTCCCAGTGAAGTGCATCGGCGTCCAGCCTGATCGGGGGTTGGAAAACTGTATAAATGCAAGTCTTGAAGTTGCATAGCCTTGTAGGAGTGCAGGGTGAGCCACATTTGGAGGAACCACCATGGACCACCAATATTGCCGATTGGAGTATTGTGCCAGAGCTTCTCGGCAACCTGATGAAGTGAAGAGTAGAGGGCACCAAGCAGGTATTTGCCGATAGGCAT
Source organism: Eragrostis nindensis (assembly GCA_012490785.1). NCBI lineage: Eukaryota > Viridiplantae > Streptophyta > Magnoliopsida > Poales > Poaceae > Eragrostis > Eragrostis nindensis. The sequence goes on along the minus strand of JAAXCT010000409.1, from coordinate 402,662 downwards.
TTCAGTACCAGCTGCCAGTCTTTCTGCTAAATTTTGCAGATTGGATACAGGGCCGAGTTGGGCTCCGCAAAAGAAAAAGTGTTCAAGCCACATCATCAGAAAAGCTGCGTGTTCTTTGTCTGATACTGGTCCTATGCCTCGGAAGGTGGTGATATATTTCTTCCATCCGCCGATGCCTCTGACATCAAACCGATGTGATGGTTTGACTTTCAGGCTCTGGAGACTTGCATTGGTGGATATATCCAGATCGGTAAGCATCTTAACGTCCATAAGGGTTGGAGTCATTGGTCCATGGCCGAAAAGGAAGGCATTCAGTGCATCAGACCAGAAGTAGCAGGATGCTGATAGCATTGGCTCATTCTTCTTCATGTCGGCAAGGGTGAGTTCTAAGCAGTGATCTATGCCGACGGTTGCCCATGTTGCCGATTTCGCAGCCTTCACTCTAAGAAACCATTCACGCCAGCCTTGGATCTCAGTGGGCCATGATCTGAAGCTGCCTACCCATGTCCCTAGTGCTACTGGTGATCTCTTGAAGGGCATTCTAAGGGTTTCGCTGCAAATGAAAGTTATTGGATCTGGATCGCCCATGGGTCCTAAGAAACGGTGTGTGGCGAGTTCTGTAGGGATCAAGATCTGGTTTTGCAGTTCCTAGAAATAATTGAAATAAATCTAATCAGGCAAAGAATCTAAAGAAGAATGAAGATGGCTTATGAATGAAGGGATCTACAGTACTGCAAGAACAAGCAACCCTATTCTAGTTCAAGAACGGGGATGGAGCGGAAGATTGTTACCTGGGGAACGGCAGTGGAGGAAGCAGTAAGCTGTGCCATTGTGGTGAAGGAGTATGAACTGGAAGATCCCGTGGAGCTTTTCCTTCTTGGTTCTCCGAGAGAAGCGCCGGAATCAGAAGAGAGAGAGAGAATGAGAAGATGAAGAAACGCGCCGGTGAAAGGAGGAAGAAGGATAGGTGTAGTAGATGGCATCTATTTATAGGATGGGACGTGCTGCAGGCGGCGCAATATACGAAGGGGCGTTGCAGGTATGTTGAGTACGGCGCGGGAACAATCCGGCGTATGAAGATTCCATACCCCGGCTTGGGGGGGCATGTGTTGACACCAAAATTTGGTCCAGGTCCCGTTGTCAGTGGACGACAGAGTATGCAGCGGGTAGGAAAAGATTATATGCCAAAGTGGTGGCCCGCAGGTTATCATGAAGCCAAAGAAATCCCGAAGACGCGCGCGTATGTGGGGTTGTGACCTTTTTTAATTCTTTTCCTAGATTAAGAAAGAATCGACTGAGTTGTGGTCAAGCAGGAGACGTGTTTGTCTCCGAGTCGGTTGCCTTGGGTGTATAAATATAAACCCAGGTGCTTGTAATAGAACAACCAATCAATACAATCAACTCTTCGGCGCATCGCCACAATTTCTCGACGAAACCTCCGTCGACATCGGCGTCCATCGAGGCTCCGGTCTAGGCTTGGATTTCGTCAGGTAAGCGCATCGATCTTTGTTATGTCGACTTGTCCATGATTAAGATTGATGTGGCTGCTAGTTATCCGGTAATTTAGATCAATCTAGGGTTTACATTACGCATCGACTACATGGAATTGTTTAAGACCTGGTCTAATTCTTTGTTACGGTTAGTTGACTTGTCCTAGCCGCGACCTTGTTTGCCGATTGCTGATGTCGATTCCTGTTTGATCTAGTTATTCGAGTCACGGTTAAGGTGCTTAGTCGATTAAATCTGCTCTTGGTAATTGGGTAGGCAGTTTGACTTGTCCTGTCTGCTTCGCTTAGTTGACGTGTCCTCGGCGAAACAGTTGCTTAGAGTTAGATTTAATTTACTGAGTACCTGGGACTGGTAGTTGCCGATTATATTTGTACCTGTCGATCGTGTAGATCAGTTTGACGTGTCCTGTTCTACTTCACTTAGTTGACGTGTCCTCGGTGAAGCGATCGTTAGATTATGAGTATAATTAGTGGTTATTGGTTTAATCGTTCTTTCGGGGTGTTTAGCCGATTGTTTACCACGTTCAGATCTATGCTTACATGCCTTTATTTATTATTGTTCCTGTTCAAGTATAGGCCTGAACCCCTTTTGTCGATGTCGTTTTGCTTTACCATGATGCTTGCCGATAGATCTTGCCGATGGCATGCTTTGCCGATTGCCGATTCTGATGCATGCCTTGCTTTATTTATCGCGCGAGTACTTATTGTTGCAACATGTCGATTCGTTTCTAGCCGACAGCCGAGTGCTTATTTTTATTATATTTTATTCACTAACATCGGCTGCGGTTACGCATCGGCCTGTCCGGGGCCGATAGTCCGGGAATTTTACACGTTTTTCTTGTCTTTGTCGATTTGCAGGGAAAGTCGACTGGCACGCTCCGGAATTCACCGCGTTCCAAGTTTTGGTCCTGAACAGAGTTAAGCAAATCTCTCAGGCCACGTGTGCGAGCGGTAGAACACACATTTTACCGTCAACACAACAACAATGGGTATCGTCCAAGTGAAGGTCAAGGTTTTAACCAAAACCGCCAATCTTATCAAGGAGGTAATAATTTCTCTTGTTTTAATAATAATCAGCCTTCTTTGAAAGATTTTTGGTTTATGGCCAAGCTAAAATCAACGAATCAATCAACAAACTTGCTGCCAATGATCAGAGTTTAGAAAGTTAAATTCAAAAATAGAAGGTCTTACTTCCGCTTTCAAAAATCAGTTGAGCTTTAATAAAATGATTGAAACTCAGTTAGCTCAGCTTGCTGCTTTTGTTCCTTCTGCTAGTTCTGGGCAGATTCCTGGGCAACCAGAATCTCCCATTGAAAAAGTTAATGTTATCACTACGAGAGGAGAAATGTTCTCTCGTAGGACTAACCATGCAGGGGAGAACAGGCAAATAAGAAGAGAACCTTCTACAATAAAAACTGATCCAGGCTTCCCAGTAATCTCTTGCTCAATCAAGAGATTCCACTTCGACTACGCACTGTGTGTGACCTTGGGGCTAGCGTGAGCAATATGCCTAAGGCAATCTTCGAGCAATTAAAATACAGATTCCTCACACCAACGGCGATGCGGCTACAATTGGCCGACTTATCCTTTCGCTTTCCTTTGGGGATTTCGGAAGATGTGCCGGTATTCATAAGAGGCCACATCGTCCCGGTGAACTTTGTGGTGCTTGACATGGATATTGACAAGGAAATGCCCCTCATCTTGGGACGTCCCTTCCTTAGCACCACGAAGGCTCAAATTGATGTTGGAGTTGGAGAAATCCGCCTCTACATCAATGGGAAGGAGGAAAAGTTCGAGTTTCAACCTCGAAAAGAACAATGCTCGATGATCAAGGTCAAGTATGGGCCAAACACCTCCAACATCCAAGAAGTTGAAGTGACAGCCAGGAAAACGGACAGCCTCATTGCTCTATGGAAGAGCTTGGCAAAGATTGAAAATCCATCGCAGTTTCAACCAAAGAAACCTGCAACCACGAGGCCGGGATTATGGGCCAAGAAACCCGTCCCAAAGTCCGAGAAGCCACCTACACCGCCAAAGACGAAACAAGTGTGGCAAGTCAAGGCGGAGCCCTCCACGTCCTCATCTCCAAGGACAGGGTCCGCGCCACCAAGCTAAACCCGTTGGAGAAGTCTTAGCCCGTCGGACTTTAAACGACACGGCCCTGGCCGTCAGGTTAACCGGCATTATCATTCGCCTTTTTCTTTTTTCTTTTTGAATTTTTCACCACCAATTTGCATTTGGATTTTTTCCAAACCACCTTGCATATTTTTATTCCTCCGCTGAAAATTTATTTGAATTTTTCCGCCAGCATATTTGAATTTTTCCCTCGCCATGCATTTAAAATTCAAAATTTTCAAAAACACTTTTGCGTTCAAAATGTCTCATCTTTGGATGAAATTTTTGGACCACCCTTGTATCACCTTGGAAAAGCCAAAAATATTTTTGCATGTTGAAATTTTTACATGTCGATTTTTGAATTTTTCGAAAATTTTGAATTCAAGGGAACCTTTTACTTGGAAATCTTTTTGAGCAAATAATGTTGAGGAATTTCTGGACATAGCAACCGTGGTCATCACCTATATGGCCGTTGGGGGCTATGGGCCAAAGAGGTAGGCAAGTGGGCCCCATAGGGGGTCGGCCGACCCCAATTGCCAGGTCGGCCGACCCCCTATGGGGCCGTTGGGCGCGCTCCCCTTTGCCCCAACGGTCACCTGAACCCTCCTTTATTCGAATATGGCCGTTATGGCCTGCCTATATGAAGGAGTGGCCGGCCACAAGCTCTCTCCCTCTCACACTTTCATTTCCACTCCTCAACTCACTTCACTCCATTGCTCTCAAGTTGTCCATTGTTCTCATTTGGTTCTTGCCTCCAAAATTCTGCAAAAATATTTCTCTCTTGGTTTGCTTTGCAGTTTTGTTTTGGTTTGATTTTCCGAGTTGCGTTTTCTCGCTTGCAAGAACACCGACGGTTTCATCGATTGGTTTTCACTCTCACACCCCGTTCGGAGTTTTCGTTCTTGCGTTCTTGCTCAGCCTCGCTGCAGCATGAAGCGCGCCGGGAAGGCCATCGCCTCGCTGTTCCGGTCCGGGAGCACAAGCTCGGGCTCATCTCGACCTCGCACTCGCGCCCGCACCGCCACCGAGCAAGTGTCAAGCCCTCAACATGAAGCCGCAGCGGATGATCAAGCCAACACCAAGCATCGTCTTCTCGTCGACACCGACCTCGACTTGGTGGGCGATGACGAGATGAGCGCCTACGAAGCTCTCCGACTCCGTACATTTGCTCCTACGCGAGCATTTGATCCGGAACTGCTGCAAAAGATTGGTATGGATGCTGAATTTTCTCGAGTATTTAAAGCAATAGGGTGGTATAAGTTTGCATGTGTAGATGAGCAGGGTTCCCGCTTACTTACACTACAGTTTTTATGCACCCTACGCGTGGTAGATGACGGTATTACCTTTCGGTTTTTTCAGGAGGAATATCATTTGACATGGAAAAATCTTAGTCAAAGCCTCGGCTTTAATACTCGCTGCACCATTGATGTTGATAGTTCGATTTTGGGTTACTCAAAGTTAGCTTTTTGGCAAAGAATTTCCGCATCTCCTACTTGTGAGAAACCCCGAACCAATCATATCCATCATCCTGCCTTGCGCTTTTTGCACATGTGGCTTGGCATTACCTTGTTTCCTAGAAGTGATATTAGGATTGTGCGCGAGGATGATTTGAAAATTCTTTATGCTATGGTTGAGAAAATAAAGATTGCTCCTGTTATTTTCATGATTGCTCAGTGGTTAGAAATTTTAGAATGACTGGACCAATTGAGTGCACCTCGTTGATTACACGTATTGCTGCGGGTGTTGGTGCTTTACATGATGCTAATGTTACATATATTGATACACGCCGCTCTCTTATCACCGAGGATTATCTTATTCAAGGTCATACACTTAAGCATGGTCTAAATAATTCTCTCATATTTTATTATGTCAGTTATACAAATGAATTCCCGTTACCTAACCGGGGACTTAGTTTGTATGACTGCCAAAACCTAACCACACCTCTCGAAAAAGAGGAAGCTGCACGCAGGAGTACTTCTTCTCGCAGGAGGGCGCACAGGCCGGAGCCACCCACCGACACCGGGATACCCGCACCGTAGCCCATGGCCTATGCATATGGGCCGAGCTACGGTCACGCTGGGTATGGTCCCGGTGGGTACACCACTCCACCACCGTTTGAGGCCGGCGGTTCGTCGCAGCAGGGTGCGGGCCATGCCCAATGGACGCACCCTCCACGTGCACAATGGGAGGAAATCTCCTCCGAATCGACATCCTATTCGCCGAGGTCCGGTAGGCGCCGCTCCTCCACAGCCTGAGACCACCATTTTGGGCAGCAAATGGACGCGCTCACCGAACAAATGAGCAACCTCGAGACCAAGGTGGAGGATGTCCAGTACACCCTCGACCAGCACGTCCTGCAGACTCATCAGTGGCAAGAAAGCACCGATGCCCAGCTCACCAACCTCACCAACATGAAGCAGCAGGGCCAAGCCGATATGTTGGCTTACTTTCGCCACACGGGGTTCGATCCTCGACGCCACCCATGAGCAAGGACAAGCTTGGGGGGGGGGATGCCGTACCCCCCGCTAAGGTATCATGTATCGCAACTTGTATCCTTTTATTTCTTTTGTTTGCTTGTTCTTGCACCTCTCATGAAAAATACAAAAAAATGATAAATCTGAAAATAAAATAAAAATGACAAAGCTAAAAAAAGAACAAAAATAGTCTTTAGTGTGGTTGCTAGTTTTTTGTAGTTTCTCTTTATATGCGAGTATGAGTGTTTAGCCTTCCTTATGTTGAGATGATGAATAGTTGCTCTGTTTTATCTCTCGTTTGTACCTAGTCACAACTTAGTGCTCTCCCAAGTTTTGAGATTTTTGGCTTATGCTTACCTAGAACTTGAAACATGTGGGCTGCATAATGCTTGATCTAAGTCTAAGTTGTTGTGAGATATGATATGGTAGAAATAGGGCTACGATGATCTTGTTCAAAGTGCGACTTGACTTCCGGAGTTTTTATTTTACAAAATACAAAAATGATAAAGTTCCTCAATGATCAAAATTCCTACCAAAGCCATATGTTGTTCTTACGTTGCAAGACCTTACACATATGCTGCTTGTCATTGCATTGAGCTTTATCAAAATTGTGTGACCCTAGTGAGAAGCTTGTCATACTTTCATTGATCAAGATCACGTACACTCCACCTCGCATATATTCTACATTGGAAGTTAAGCAATACCACCACACTTTCCACCCAAATAAATACTCCAAAAATTCATTGTTACCTCTCTCTCAAAATGCATCATTGGAGACATGGCTATGCAAAAGAAAGAAAAAGAATAATCCCCTGCTCATACAAAAGTAGAGCATGATGAAAAAATGGGGAATAAAAAAAGAAAAATGTTAAAAGAAAGAAAGAAAGACAGATAGCCATGTCCTCCTCAAAAATTCAAAAAAGAGAGAAGGAACAAATAAAAAAAGGAGTATATAGTTCTTCCACCTCACCACCACCATATACACACATGCACATCTTGATCAAGGTTGTATGACTTGCATTCTCCATGGATCCACTCTTTTGGTTCGGCAACATGTGTGATGCAAGTATGCCTCATATCATCCCTACCTTGAGCTCCACATACAAGCCTTAGAAGTAGGATGACAAGAGGCAACTCAATAATGCCTTGGTGAGGAATATACACTTATTGAGCGATTCGAGGGCATCATTTGAGGAACTTTGCTTTTATTTCAAAAATTTTGAAAACCTCCGGAAAATAAAAGTCAAACAATGGACAAGTGAATGGTGCTATGTTATAACCGTTCTATCTCTCAACCGCCCAAGACAAGGAAAAAGCCATACGCCCCATAAGGAGTAAGGTATACGGTGAGTTACCATACCAACTTTTTCAACTCAAAGGAGAGTATTTTCGTTGTGCGCATGGTACCTAGGAGATATGAAACATTGTAGCAACTCCTGATCAACATCCTAAGTCCTACTTCTTGCTCGGGACGAGCAAGGAGGACAGCTTGGGGGAGTTGTTGACGGTCCTTAGACCCAGTTTTTGACCGTCAATTAGCTCTATAAATAAGGAAGAACTAACACTTGTTACTTGCATATTGTTATCAAATAACCTATTTCCACGTGTACATCTAGATTTGGACGTGCAGGTGGAAAACAGGGATTTCCAGGTGTAAACAAGCACCAAGGCGACGATTCCAACACGTCCATCAAACGACGCTTGCCGTGGGAATATAATTCAAGGATTAAAGGCCCAGAACCTACCAGAATATCAACTGAGGCCACGCACCTAGAAAAGAGGCTTAAAGTCCGAGGGGAGCCAACCTGCCAAAGCCAGCCCAGGAGGGGCCAGGGCCAGGTCGGCCGACCCCTATACCTAGGTCGGCCGACCTGGCAGGGTGGCCCCCTGGGTCCACCTTTCTATGGCGGTTTGCAACCGACTTCAGGAGGTCGGTTCCACCAGCAATCAATGCCCACAATATCTGGAACCACCTCAATTCCACCGCCTTTGAGGGCTATAAATAAAGGGGTACCCCCCTCCTTTGAAGACACACAACACAAGAGGCTCATTCCCTCCTCCACACGTCCAGAGCTAGGGGCTCTCTAGTTAGGCTTAGGCTGAGTAGGGGGCTGCCCTTTTGGCTCCTAAGTCCCTTGGAGAGTTTGGGGTATATTCCCTTGTATCTTTTTACTCTCTTTGTAAGACTTATTTATTTATCAATGGAATATCTCGTTCTTGTAGTAGTAACAAAGACAGTAAAAGGATACAAGGGAATATATATATGTAGGTACGTGCAATAACATCTTTATAGAGCATCAAAACCTATGTAGGCACGATTTCAAAAATCATGCATGTCTACCAAACCTTGACACAGCCTGTGCGAAGACGCCATGGACAAAGGTTTGTGAAAACATTTATTGATCCATCTTTATAGAGACGCAATATGCATTTTTTTGCGAAATATGCGTATCTAACCTATATATTAATAATGCATATCTATAGGGGATTTTCCTTGTAGTGGGAGTGTATACCCAGAACATCTCCTTTGTCAAAAGGCCGAACCGAATGAAGCAATATATACAGTATGCATGAAACACAAGTCCAAAATCCCTTCCATCTGCCTCTACTAGGGGAGGCTTTTGAACAATTCAGGGAGTTGTCCATCTACCTGGATTCTAAGCAGTCACAGCTGAACCTGTACTAGGTCATACTTACATGGTAACGGTGTTTTCTCCTCTGTCATAGTATACTCACCAAATGCGTCATCAACAATGCACCCAGTTCATAGTTTGCTTTGGAAATCTTGCCAGCTTAAAAGTAAAGTCTTCTTTTGGCTACAAATAACAGATAGGATCAACATATGAAGCCTTCTAAAAAGAAATAGTACGCGTTTAGGCTCTTGGACTTGTTTTCTAGATCAATATCTACACATTTCTTTTGTAAGATATCCCTATCGAATCGATAAGCTGGTACATTTTTTGTGGAACCCAACCTTATGCAAATTGAGATTTCATCTGCATCGTTTCTGTGCGATCTTATTGTCAACTATACCTGAGACCTGACCACAAAAAGGGAGAGAGTGAAAGAGATCCCCACTTTGATATGCACATAAAAAAAATATTCATTGGTGATTTGAAGCTCGATTGTCATACTTAGGAAGTTTAGGCACCTATATCAAAGTTTTTGTAGTTTAGGAGCCTACAGTGGCGAAGCTAGAGATAAATTTGGGGGGGGGGGGGGGGGGGGGGGGGGGGATTGCAGGTCTCGATCTTTTTGCTAACTGGTCTGCTCTTTTTCTTGATTTTTTGCCGTCAGAATGCATAAATTGACTTGAGGGGGGAGGGGGGGGGGGCAAATAAGGAGGGTTACGGATGATTTTTCAACTTTTTTCGGGGTGTGTCCGCACCGACAGCTACTAAAGCAGCTTTGCCCTAGGTGGGGGAGGATCCAGCGCGCGCAGGTTGGCTGGATGTCTAGCGAGCCGAGCTCGGCTGCGCTTGGCTTGGTCTAGCTTGTTTGTCTAACGAGCCAGTTTGGCTTGGCTTGTTATTGAAGCGAGCTGAAAACCTAGCTTGGCTTGGCTCATTAAGCTTGCGAGCTAGCTTGTTTGGCTCAACGAGCTAGCCATTATAGATGATCGACGTAAAATTGTGGATGTTATGCTTAAATTTTTGTTGGTTAAGATGCAAGCAATAAGAGTTATGCTACAAACAGAAATTAACATCGCACTTTGGTATTTGAGACTATCAAACAATAGTCTTGAGAACTAAGATTATTGAAAAATATGACTCAGAACTAGATCTTTCTAAGCTCACTTGGCTCACGAGCTGGCTCGAGCTAGCTTGTTAACAAGACGAGCTAGATCTTTAGCTTGGCTTGTTAACATTTGCCTTCGAGCCGAGCTAGGAGCGAGGAGCTGAGACATGGAAGTTCAGCCCCCAAAGCCCCCCACCCCCCCCCCCCCCCCCCACACACACACACACTCACACACATTGTTGATAAAAAAAAAAGCTTGAAACAATGGAGTTGCCAAGGGAGGAAGAAGAAATAAAGGGCGAGCAGGAGGGAAGAAGAAGAGAGACATGGAAGTTCAGCAGCACGCGAGCAGGAGGGAAGAAGAAGAGAGACATGGAAGTTCAGCAGCACGCCCACCCCCCCCCCCCCCCCCCCCCCCCCCCCCCTCTGGTTTTTACTCTAGGTCCGCGACTAGCACCAGGGAGCGTAGATGATACCGTGTGAAAAGTTTTAGGACTGCTGATGCACTTTCCTCTAAAAGAGTAGGTTGGCTTAGGACGGTGATAGGATTAGAGATTCATGGTGATTGGAGGTCTTGTTTAAGTGTGAACTTATGTACATATCGATCGTACGCACAAAATTTTCTTTTAATCTTTTATATAGGGTGCCATTTCATAATGAGTGCATTATAAGAGATATATAAGTTGTAATATGCTAACAATATGGTGTTTCTAATTTTTGGGATCCGAGCATAAATAAATGCACATACAATAACCACTATGAACTGAAAAAGAAATCAGGTAGTACACAAAGTGATTTTTATTTCACTAGGAAGGGCTGGCTGTGCAACTGCGTGCACAATCTGGCCAGGTATTTTTATTCGAACATTCAAAAATGCCATGGGCAATGCCAGTTTTTGTCAACAGCGTGGGAGATATTAATTAGCGTTGCCTGCTCCAAGGCTTTAGTTGGATAAAACCCATTAACAGTCACGCCTCCATCAATGGAAATCGTCTGGCCAGTAATGTATGCCGAGCCAGGCATACAAAGAAAAGCAACCATAGAAGATATTTCCTCTGGTTCTCCCACGCGCCCAAGTGGAGTGCGACATAAAAATTCATCCTTCAAATTCTTATCTGAGAAAATCTGCGTAAGGAAAAAAACAGAAGTGGGGTCCTATATTGTTATTATTTTTATCATTAGTGCAGCATCCGAAGCATTTGCTGGCAGATAGAGAAAGAAGGAACTTCCATACATATCCAAACGGAACTTAGGCAGTGTAACAATCAGGACTTAGGCCTTTTCCAAATCCGCACTAGGATTGAAATTGAGTTACAAAGACACCTAGTAACATTTACAATGCAAATACTTGAAATGTTACTCTCGGTGGTTCATTGGGAATGGGCCAGGACAGATGCTTTTTTGCACACCATATTTTGTGAATCCATGATCTTAAACTGGCCAGAGATTTCACTCTAGTTTTGGATTAAAAGTATGCGCACATCATGATACTGATTTCGCAATAGGCCACAGCCAATAAAATGAGATCAGCGCCCGTGGCGTTTTTATGAAAAAATAAATAAGTTTTTCTGTATTCTGTGAAGAACACTACCAGAAACCGGATTTTTCCCTGTGTACCGAGTACTGTCAGGGAAATACCAAATCACACACAGGAAAAAGCAAAACCAATTTCCCTGATTATGCACCGATTTTTCAACGGCAGTTTTCTAAAAGGAAAATATAACAAATCAGAAATAGTTTTTTTTTTGCGAGGACCAAATCAGATATACGGTGAAGCCATTGCTCAAGTATGTGAATGCTGCGGTTGCTGTTACCGTTGCCATCATTGTTTGGCTTACTTTTGCAGTCAAACAGGGTAACTTAAGATGAAAAGTAGTGAAGTAAGACCCTACTCCTTCTGTGAGGGAAGTCTTGATGTAACCAGGGGCAACAGCGTTAGCTCTTATGTTGTCTTTGGCCCATTCGCAAGCCAAGTTCTTCGATAGCTGGTTCAGGGCAGCTATAAAGGAAACCACAACAGCTAGTTATTATGAATCATTCGCAAAAAAATAAAGCTAGTTATTATGAATGCTAGAAATTTAAAACAAACTCATATAGGAGAGATGAGAGATGGATGCTCCATAAATCGAAGGAACAACCAAGGAAGTTATATATATTTTCGTTACCTTTAGTCATACCATAAATTGGCCCACTAAATAATGATACAACTCCAGCAATAGAAGAGATGAAAACAATGGTGCCAGAGCCAGAAGCTTTCAGAGGAGGATACGCAAGAAGGCACAAACGATACGCAGATTCAAGATTAGTGGCCATAACAATGACTATTCCTTGGAGGTTCAGGATCCGGTGGGGTGTTTGGGGTGTAAGCTGCAGCAGCGGTACTTCGGCGAGGGGTCCTACATGGCGGTAGCCTCTTCGGTGTGGTGCGGTGGGCTCCTCTTATGACTTCTGCCAACGAAAGGCCGTGGTTGGGAGATCGACGATCATGTGTGCGCGGCATAAAGACGATGGTGGCATGGTGGAGGAGTCGTATAGCTACATGGCTTGCAGCGGACTGCGGCGGCCAATCCTGCATGACAGCGGTTGGTTGGCGGGGGACATCGCCGGTGATGACGGCGCTTGTGTTGAGGCTAGATGTCGGCTTCCTCCTGGGTTTCTGTGGTGATGTGGTGTTGGGCTTTGAGCGTCGAGTTGAGGTCTGCAGCCATGTTGATGTCCCAATCCAACCGGCCGGTGTTGCAATGTTTGTCGTTGTGCCCACTAGTTGGGGTCACTGCTTTCTTTTTCCTGTGTGTAGCCTTCCAAGGCTGCTTACTTGTATTTATTTCTTCTATAATTAATGAAATTGGCACTACCTTGTGCCGGTTCAAAAAAAAAAACAATGACTATTCCTCGGCAGAATGCTCCATAGCTGATTTCCTTATAGCTATTCCAGCATTGTTTACCTAAAAAGAGCACGTTAAAAATTCAATAAACATCAATGAAACATTGAAACGTTTGTGGAAATCAACAAGGAAGCCTTTCTAAAACGTGTCCACGTTATCTTTTAAAACAAAGCGTTCTTAGAACGTGTACGTACGTGTGATCTTTATGAGAATTTTGAACAGACAGATCTAATGAACTTTCACATGTCTTGTGAAAGAAGCAAAAAAAGGAAATATACGTTGAGATGGACAAAGCTTGTGCATATCGCATATGTTTTAAACCATATTTGTATTTCAAAGTAAGTAGCATGAATACCTAAATAAATATTGGAAAATGCCATGGGTTTATACATGTGAGTTTTGATTTAGCGTTCTGCATATTTTTTTGTATGGCTCCTGGTCCAGGCTGCAGACCGGGTTTGGATAGTAATCACGTTAAAAGTCAGAAAGGACACAGCAAGACCCCATTTTTCTCTTTGTTATGGAGTGGGTCTTGCCCATGTTGCCTTGGAAAGAGATTTATAACTGTATATTAAGATACTCGAAAGAAAAGAACACTATTGCAATCATTATAATGGAGTTTGATACGGATAAGGATGGACTAATGAAGCTCACGAGGATGTCAAGCTTGCCGCCGAAGTGGTCTGTGACTTCACGCAGCAGGCGCTCTCTGTGGTCCTCCCTCTCTCTCTCTTATTGTTCCGCTGCCTCACCATCAAACTACCACCCTCTCCTGTTAGGTTGATCTCCACCATCCCAATCTTTGGATTGGGCTGGACCCTATCTTGCTCCCTGATCGGGGAAGTCCATCCTAAGATGAGGCTGGTGGGCCCTGTCGCGCAGCCCTATAAAGAGGAGGTGGGGCCAGACACGCACCACGAGGTTTGTCGCCAACAGAACTCACCCCACCTCCAAACCCTAATCCGATCTGAGAGGCAGGGCTGCTGCCGGCGGGATGTTCCACCGGTGACTTCACCGTCACCCCTGCGCCGCCATTGACATCGCCGTCGCCGTCCTTGGTCAGCGACATCACCAGCAAGGTCAAGGTACGACCGTTCACAGATCATAACCCACTCGATCTACTCCTAGATGATCCACATATTTTCTAACAATGGTATCAGAGCTATAATCTTTTAATCGTACAAAATCATGAAATTATAATATTGTTATCATCGTGTAGATGGCAGTGGTGGAGTCGCCGGTGGGGCATCCTGCCGGCAGCAGCCCTCCCTCTCATATCGGACTAGGGTTGGAGGTGGCGTGAGATCTGTGGGGCGACGAACCTCGTCATGCGTGTCTGGCCCCCACCTCCTCTTTATAGGGCTACGCGACGGCACCGCGAGGAAAGGGGAAGAAAGAAAATGGAGGCTAGGGTTTCTGGGGGAGCCAGCGCCGAGTGTTTTTGTCCCTGCGAAAATGCCGCTCTGCCGTCAGATCATCTTGGAAGGCTGAGATGGAGCGGTGCCGAGTTGGGCCAGGCCACTGGCTAGCCGATGTGGGCCGCGGGCGCTGGGTCGCGAGACTGCACCGCGCTGGGCCGCGGCGTCTCGAGCGCGCGACCGCGCCCTGGTGGACCGAGTGTGGGAGCGGGCCGAAAGACCGCGTCTTGGTCCGTCCGCATGAACAGTACATTTGGTTCATTTCCAGAATGCTTTTGAATGGTGTTTGAATAGTTTTTGAATTCCTGCCAGTGCTAAACAGGATGGAAAAGAGAATGATGGGACTTAGCAAAATGTTGTCATATGATGGTCGTCTATTGATGGTCAACTCGGTCTTCTCAGCTTATCCAACATTTTCCATGTGTACTCTCTGGCCCATTTCTGTCATTGATCAAGCTGATATTTATAGAAAACACACACTTTGGGACAGAGGTGACATTAACAGGAAAGGGGGATGTCTGGTAGCATGGAACAAAGCTCTTCGTCCAAAAGAACAGGGAGGCTTGGGTATCTTGAATTTGAGAGCCTTTCATACTGCTCTGCTACTGAAGCACTTACATAAATTTTACAACCGGATGGATATTCCCTGGGTCAAGCTTACTTGGAACCACATATACAGAACCAACAATAAGCCACCTCATGAGTATGGTCCTCGAGGTTCGTTTTGGTGGAGAAGTGTGATGAAACTAGCTGAGAAATACTTCATGATTGCTTCCTGCAGAGTTGGAGATGGATCAACAGTCTCCTTCTGGAATGACTCTTGGGATCTTGGTGTATTAAAATGGCAATACCCTCAGCTGCACTCTTTTGCCCTTAACAAACAGATATCAGTCAAGAATTTCATCACAGGTAATCAGGAGAACATGTTCATGTTTCCCCTGTCCATGCAAGCATCAGACCAGCTGGATGAATTGAATGCAAGATTAGCTGGTATACATCTTGACCCCAATCAATATGATGTATGGTCATACATATGGGGTTCCAACAACTTCTATTCGCAAAAAGCATATCACAGACTGATAGGTGAGACTGATGTTTCTCCATGGTTTAAATGGATGTGGCATGCAAGTTGTCGAGGCAAACAGAAGTTTTTCTTCTGGCTGTTACTTCGTGACAGACTTAACACTAGAGATCTGCTAAGAAGAAAGACCATGTTTTTACCATGCTACAAATGTGTTCTCTGCAACACTGATGCAGATGAAACCCTGCAACACTTGTTCTTTGAATGTCCATTTAGTAGATGGTGTTGGAGACTCTTCATATTAACTGGAATACTGCTCTGCCACCAGGGGAAATGCTGCTTCAAGCGAGACAACAATTTGGATCTAGAATCTTCAGAGAAATTCTCATGGTTGCGTGTTGGTGCATTTGGTGCCATCGCAACAGTATCATTTTTGATCAGGGCTGGCTATCACTCATGAGGTGGAAGACAAGTTTTAAAGACGAAATGCAACTAGTGGTCTTGAAGGCCAAATCTAGTGTTAAGCCTTTACTTGTAGATTGGTTATGTAATATACCTTAAAATCTCTCCCAGTAGGATCTTCTTTCGGCCTGAGGCCTTGTACCATGTACATTCTCTTTTTTTAAATTTAATAGAGAAAAAAAAAAGGTAGGGGGCTCCCCTGCCGTTTGCCTCCAAAAAAAAAGTTTTTGAACCAACGAGATATTTTTTATAGAGAATAGAAAAGAAAAGAAATGCTTATGAATAGCTTTAATTTCATTTCCGCTGCAAAGTAAAAGAATAGGAAAGATATTTTTTCAGTGATATTGCTTCTGAATAGAATTGTTTATAGTTTTCGCTGCAAAGTAAAAGATCCTTCTCTAATTAATTAGAGAAGTAGAAAGATGTAATTTCAAGTTAAAATTATGATATTGTTATTTTCTGACCAAAGTTGATGATAACAATATTATAATTTCATAAGTTCTATGTTTAAAAATTGAATCTCTCGGAAATTTTGCATCAAAGTGATCAATTTTGCAGAGAACAGATAAAGATCAGAAATGCTCTTGAACTAGAGAAATGTGTTTTTTCTTGCTTCCACTGCATTGATGATGATGTTTATCTTCTTATTAAATTCAAACCAACAACAGAATATAACTGAGTTTTTATACGTTATTTCCATTTCTACCCAAAGGTGATGTGAAAATTATGTAAAAGAATGGGTTTTGAATTTAATTTGAGGAGTATAACAGATAATTAAGTGTTTTATACGTTATTTCCATTTCTGCCCAAAGGTGATGTGGAATTAATGTAAAAGAATGTGTTTTATTCTATTTTGTACCCAAAGGTGATATAGAATAGAACAGAAAGTTTACAGTTTTATTGTTTATTGTTATTGAATATTTTCTCAGACTATAGATCTTCACGCTTTCATTCTTGGAAGCGGTAAAGAAAAGAGCCGGGTACTTGTGATTGTTGACGGCTGTTAGAGCAAGAATTCACCGTCAACTATCTGCACTCTGTAACCTTAAATCCATCACTAAAGGTAGACTTAGGACTTGAAACTAATGAATTCCACGTGTCTTGGTGAATTTGTGAGTGCAGGTGTATTTCATATGAAAACGGGGAAAAGGAAGCATAAAAGGCCAACTTCGCAAACACCGAATTTCCCCGGAATAAATATATCTCCCATAAAGCCCAAAATCCCAATAAGAAGGCTTCAAGTCCACCCATAGCAGGTGGATCCGAGGAAGAGGCAACCAGAGGAGCCGACCAGAGAAAGCCCAGGCCCAGGGGGGCCAGTCACAGGTCGGCCGACCCCAATACCTAGGTCGGCCGACCCCTGTTGGTGGCCCCGCTGGCCCATCTTCCTATGGCGGTTCCCAACCGACGTACCAAGGTCGGTTCAGCCTGCAATCAATGCCATTAATGCCGGGAACCGCCTCAAGTTACCGACCTTCCAAGGCTATAAATAAAGGGGTAACCCCCCTCCTCCAAAAGACATCACAAGAATCCCAAGAGGAGAGCACCACCCCCACATATCAGGCCTAGAGCCTCTTGTACAGTAGCAGAATAGGGGAGAGGGTAAGGGAGAAGAGAGGGATAGCTTTGTTTTAGTTATTTCCTTCTCTTGTATCTTGGCGGATATTTATCTTATTAATAGTTCATCATTCGTTCTTCGTTCGTTCGTCGTTCGTTCTTCGTTCGTCGTTCATTCATAGTTCGTTTGTCGTTCTTATTCATAAGATTAGTATTCGTGGTGATATTGATCTAGCGAGCTGTTGGTATTTCTTACACCACGAATAAATCCGCAAGCGCACGGAATACCGTTGTAGCACTTCACCCGGGAGTATTCCAAGGTACCGTATTTGTTTTCCCCAAGGAACGGTGATAATCTGCAGCAAGGTTAGTTTCACCCAAGGACATACAAGAATAGCAGTAGTATAGGATTGAGAGGATGAATAAAGATCTAGCTGTCCCGCAGGACGATCGCTCTCAAGTTCTACTTGTTTACTTCGGGCACTGGTATAGACCTGGTCTGCCAAGTCACGCCAGCCTGTAGCTCTACGACGAACCCGAACGTGGAGGATTACAAGGGACGGACAGGGCTGTCACCACCTGCCGCCTACCTCTACAAACCGTGGGGCACGCTGCAAACTAAGGTAACCTCTAGCCTAGACACCACGTCTATGCCGTCGATTACTACTCTAACCCCGGTCCTGGTACCAATCTGGAAGGCTAGAGCACCCCTCTCGGAGCGATGATCCCGTAAACAAGTATAACAAGAATAACGACTAGTATGTAAAGCTCGCTAGATCAATAACATCACGAATACTAATCTTACGAATAAGAACAACGATCGTTCTATGAACGAACGACGAACGAACGACGAACGATGAACGAACTAAGAACGAACTACGAATGATGAACGAACGACGAACGAGCGAAGAACGAACGAAGAACGATGAACGAACGACGAACGAACGATGAACGAACGATGAACTATTAATAAGATAAATATCCGCCAAGGGTACAAGATAAGGAAATAACCAAAGGAAAGCTATCCCTCTCCTTGATCCTTGCCCTCTCCTCTATTCTACTACTGTACAAGAGGCCCTTGGCCTAGATGGGAGTGGAATGACTTGTGTCTTGTGATGTGCTTTGGAGGAGGGGGGTACCCCTTTATTTATAGCCCAAGAAGGTCGGTGTTGGCGGTCGTTAAACCATGTTTTGACCGCCACCCTACCGGTAAATAAATACATAACACTAAGATTTTGTGCATAGTAGTTAGGAATAATACTACTCCACAGGTTTTGGTGAATATTTGGATGCAGGAGTGAATAATAGAGAAAAGTGGGCCCAGTCAGGGAAATTCCCTGGCCGGCCGGCCCCACCATAGGCCGGCCGGCCCCACCTGGTGGCCACAGGCCCCAGGCTTTCTCCAGTGGGCTGGAAAATAATCTTCAACGTACAATTCAAGCCCAGCTCGGCAGGATTCCACCGACATTCTAGAAGGTGGGCTATTTGGGCCTTTACTTGGCCCTCAATCCAATTCTGCCGACCCCAGCAAGGAACCGACCTTCAGACCGCCTTCAGGGAGTGATCTGAAGCGTCCAGGAGCAAGACGGTGGCCAACCGACCAAAGGGACGGCCGGCCGGCCACCCCCTAGGCCGGCCGGCCGACTTTGTCGCCGCCGCCTCTCCAAAGTCGGCCAGGGTGCTTCCACCGCCTTCACAAGCTATAAATTGGACCCCTCGGCCTCCGAATCAATTCGCACCATCACACTTCATCCAAGTGTTCATTAGTTTAGTTGAGTAGTAGCTTTGGGAGTTAGAGTAGAGTAGAGTATAGTGAGAGCTCTCTCGGGCTTCCGGAGTATCCTCGGAGTTCGGTATAGTTCTTTGTATCTTACTCTTTTGAGATATTATTTTATTTATTATATAATTAGTTTTATCTTTATTTATTTCTTTCTAGTAATTCTTTTCTATTTAGTTTATTTATTCGTTAAGTAAGTGCTCGTAGAAGTCTTGTTGTGGGATTCGTGATTGTTGGAATAGCGAGTACGAGAGAGTGCCGTCGTCGGAGATGACGTCGTGTGAAATCTGTGCTTGTTCATTCTTAGATAGGACTGCTCCGTTGATCAAGAGTAGATCCTCTAGGCGGGTTGTAAGCATGGCGCTTAGAACTTGGCCTATGCACGTTTGGCACCCAGCCCCACGGAGGATGGTAGCCGCGAGTGTATGTGACAGCTGCACCGGTCTCTGTAATCCACCACGTCCGGGTTGGACTCAGCAGGGTCTTAATTATAGCATACGGTTCCCTAGGTTTGAACTAGCTTCATCGGTTAACCTAGCACGTGTGTGCCCCGAAACGACATGACTTGTATGTGTATGAGCTTAACTAGAGTAAATAATCTTTGTAGACTTGACTGCAACAAAAGTAAATAATAGATAAACATACAGGTAGCCTTAACTCTATCTCGTTGCTCTCCCAAATGTATACTACGATTTATTTTATTACCTTGGATTTGAGGATGTGTGTGCCACCCATATCTATCATGCCTATCTTACCCCCGTCTCAAGTATAGTTGATACATTATTTCTTTCTCCAAATTATCCAATGCATAGCTATTATTCAGCTTTCTTTTGCTCTACTTCCCTGCGGAAATATAAATACGATAACCCTGGAATACTCCAAGGTGAAATGCTACAATGGTGATCCGTGCGCTTGCAGAATTAATGAATTTAATTTTATCGCATAAGAACCTCCAACAAGCATTTCTGGCGCCGTTGCCGGGGAAGTAGCAGCTAGGAACTGAATAAATGCATTGAAGTTTGTGAGAAGAATAATTATCACTTACTTTTGCGGGCTTACCCTTGTCCTGGTTTTTCTTCTTGTGGAAATTTGAAACAGGACTGTGCATGACTGGTTTCGACCTACCAGAAAACTTCCACTCAGATCCAGAGCAGTTCTTGAGGAAAGTTCGAGCAAAACTCACCAAACAGATCCGCAAGAACGCTCTGGCTCTCGAATCGTCTCCTCCACCGGTTGTCAGGGCCTCCTCAA
Organism: Eragrostis nindensis; assembly: GCA_012490785.1. Lineage (NCBI taxonomy): Eukaryota > Viridiplantae > Streptophyta > Magnoliopsida > Poales > Poaceae > Eragrostis > Eragrostis nindensis. The sequence continues at coordinate 382,456 of JAAXCT010000409.1, read as the reverse complement.
TGAACAACACCATGGCCGACCCCGTTGTTGAGAAGACGATCAATGACTTCTCCGCGCCAACTACGGAGAACATCCGCGTGGGTCCCAACCCGCGCATCACCAACAAGGACTATGAGCTCAAGCCAGCCTTGATCAACATGATCTTGGCTAGTCCTTTCTGTGGGAAGCCGTCGGAGGATGCAAATGCTCACCTCCAAAGGTTCCTGATGACGTGCAACACTTTCGTCATAAAGGATGCACCTCAGGACGCCATCCGACTACAGCTTTTCCCATTCTCTCTGTTGGGGAAGGCTCTCCAGTGGTTCTACGCGAACCAAGAGTCCCTCGACACGTGGACGGCATGCTCCAATGCCTTCCTCGCCAAGTTCTTCCCACCGGGCAAGACGACTGCCCTGCGGAACAAGATATCGGGCTTCCAACAGCTCGCAGATGAGTCGACCGCGGAAGCCTGGGACAGGATGCAGGAGTACGTTCTCTCATGCCCACACCATGGCATGAAAGAATGGCTCCTCATACAGAGTTTCTACCACGGTTTGAGGCCGTCCGCTCGAGAGCACCTCGACGCCGCAGCAGGCGGCTCCTTCTTCTCCCTTAGCGTGAAGAACGCTAAGAAGTTGATTGAGAAGGTGGCGGCTAACCAGACTCATGGTGAACGCCAAGCGGCGAGCACCAAGACCCGTGGAGTGCACCAAGTGGAGACGATGGACATGCTCGCCATCAAGCTCGATCAGCTACTCCGCAAGGTGGAGTCTCCACAGGACCTGCAAGTTGCAGATTCCCGCATGACATGTGAGGAATGCGGCAACGTTGGGCATATGGGCATCAATTGCCCGAATACGAGAGAGGAATGCAATTTCCTCAACAATGGCAATGGGTACCACTCCCAGAACAACTACGGCTGGAATTCCAGGCCCGACCTCTCCTTCAACAAGAATCAGGGAGGTAACAATCGTAATCTTTTCCGTTATGAGCCCTCTATCAAGGATCTAGTTCTCGGCCAGGTCAAGATCAATGATAGCATTAGTAAGAAATTTCTTACTACCGACAAGGCTTTAGAGAGCATAGATGCCAAGTTAGAGTCGTTCAGCACTGCTCTGCAGAACCAGCTAAGCCATAACAAGATGCTAGAAACGCAAATTGCGCAAATAGCTTCAGCTATGCAGTCTCCTCGTGCGGGTAAACTTCCTGGGCAACCAGAAGTTAATCCCAAGGAGAGTGTGAATGCAATAACCATCAGGTGTGAAGAAAGCGACTTGGCTTCCGCACTCCCCAAGGATGTGATCAGAAAAGATCCCGGATGGCCAACCATTCCGTGTTTGGTCAACGACCGTTGTTTCGCTCGGGCACTATGTGACTTAGGGGCGAGCGTGAGCATCATGCCGAAGGCGATGTACGATGGGTTAAACCATCCATTATCTCCAACGACCATGAAGCTCCAGCTTGCAGACGGGTCACTACGCCTGCCCTTGGGGATTGTCGAAGAAGTTCCCGTGCAGATCAGAAATCTCTTCGTCCCCGTTGACTTTGTTGTGCTGGATATGGAAGTAGATGACAAGGCTCCTCTCATCCTTGGGAGGCCGTTCTTGAGCACCACCAACGCCAACATCGACGTGGGGGCAGGAGAGATCCACTTGGACTTCAACGGCAGGGAAGAAACGTTCAACTTCAAGCCTAAAGTTGAGCAATGCAAGCAAGTACGGGTCATATATGGAAAGGACCCAAGGAGAGTGGAGAAGATTGAGATTACTCCACCCATGCCACAGCCAGACAAGCTCATTGCATATATGAGAGACTATCTGGAAAGAGAGAATGCAAGAAGGCTAGCAAAATATTGGAGGACTCCAAGGAGGATGCCTCAGCCGCCTAACACATCTCAAGCCCCTCTTACTCCTCCGCAAGAAGGAGTAGGCGAGTCACAATCGCCCAAGAAGAGGAGAGCGAGGCGCTCAAGAAAGAAGAAGGCAGCTACGGTATCAACCGATGAGAGTACAACAAAGGCGCCTATTAAAGAAAAGGTCGCCGCCACCAACACAAAGAAGACAACCAAGGTGTGGCGGAAGAAAGAAGGAACCTCTACCTCGCCAGATTCTCCAGCGAGCGAGGTCCAAACGAGTTAAAGACATGGAGAACGTCTAGCTCAAAGACGTAAAAATGAGAGCCCTCCGATTGGGGAGGCCATCCCAATCGTTATCCTAGCTAGGCCTAGCACTTGTTTTTCTTTTCATAAATCATAAAAACAAAATAAAAATTTGAAAAATTTATAAACAACAAAAAAAATAATAATAGGATTCCTAGTGATGCCCATTAGGGGCTAGCCACTTGTGTCATCCTCGCTCTTTTTTGCAGGTCAAGAAGGAGGAGGAAGAGCCTGAATCAAGCTTAAGTCTTACAAAGACTCAAGCTTGGGGAGGGCACCCCAGGTAAGAAGGAGTTCAATACAAGCTCGAGTCTTGCAAAGACTCAAGCTTGGGGAGGACCCCCAGGTAAGTATTCCTAATTTTCTTAATAAATAAATAAACTCCCTGTTTCGAATAAATGCTAGAATCTTGGTGTTATGCTACACTTAAGGGAAATGATGATCGAGTTACAAATTAGCTTCCCATGTGTCGCATAGATGCAACCTCTACTCCTGACATATGTGTTATTTTTACTTAAGCATGATCACATCATGAGTCTTGCTTATTTCCGTGGGTTGCATTTGTTACACCAAGTCTGAGCATTGTGAATTGTGATATGGCATGATTAGGACTTGGTGCAATTTCTTAGTATGGTTTCATCCAGAGATGTTTTTCTTGAATTGCTGCAAGTACCTAAAACCCTTCTATTTTGGCACACTTCTCTTAGTGTGAGGATTTACTTACCTACCAGAGCCATATCATAATATTCGAAACAGCCCCACTCATAGCCATTTGTTTATGTATTGAGTTTTGTTAAGGTTTGATATACTCTTGAAACTAAGCACTCCTAATTTTGGTCATAATTCCTTCGCGTGTGTTTTCGAAAATTTCTCTCCACCAAATAAAAAGGGGAATGTATGGATAAATCAACCAAACATTTTTCTCAGAGTTTGCAAAACTTTTGGTCCATCCAAAATGCTCAAGAATATTTCAAAATGTTTCATTGAACCATTCAAAATTTATGGCCCCTTGCACCATGGAGTAGTCAAAAAAAAAAACTCTCCATGGTTGCATGACAAAAGTCAATGGCTATATGGTTCTTATCATAAACATCTTGAGCAAAATAAAGGACCAATGTTTTTCAAAACCCCCTTCCATAAGTGTGAGTTCATTTTCTCCCCCTCCATCACATCATTTCCTATGACCAAAAATAAATGGAGTTGCTATGTTGATTGAGACTCATTCTTTAGCTTTACAATATATGCATGACATTTGTGCATTCCTTACCAAGCTCCACATATAAAGCCTCATTTGGTAGAAGGTAGGATGAGTGAAGCTTGTAGGAATAGAACTCACATCGGAGTGGTAAGAGAAGTGCCACCCAAAACGAAGGAGAATTTTTGCACCTTGCAGCACATAAAAACTCTGGATGCATACCTGCTAGAATTGTGTACTTGTCCGAAAATGCCGTTCTAGTCTTCAATGCTGCATGACAAGGTGTGACATATAAGCCCCACGATTTTTGCAACACTCATGAATATTTTGTGCTCTCGTAAACTTACCACTGTTTAGGGAGTATGTTGTTGCATCTTTATTACCCATGGGGCGCTTCTTTGTAACTCCTGATCCGCCGGTACCCTGAGTTGAGTTTGCTCGGGACGAGCAAAGTTTAAGCTTGGGGAGGTTGTTGGCGGTCGTTAAACCATGTTTTGACCGCCACCCTACCGGTAAATAAATACATAACACCAAGATTTTGTGCATAGTAGTTAGGAATAATACTACTCCACAGATTTTGGTGAATATTTGGATGCAGGAGTGAATAATGGAGAAAAGTGGGCCCAGTCAGGGAAATTCCCTGGCCGGCCGGCCCACCATAGGCCGGCCGGCCCCACCTGGTGGCCACAGGCCCCAGGCTTTCTCCAGTGGGCTGGAAAATAATCTTCAACGTACAATTCAAGCCCAGCTCGGCAGGATTCCACCGACATTCTAGAAGGTGGGCTATTTGGGCCTTTACTTGGCCCTCAATCCAATTCTGCCGACCCCAGCAAGGAACCGACCTTCAGACCGCCTTCAGGGAGTGATCTGAAGCGTCCAGGAGCAAGACGGCGGCCAACCGACCAAAGGGACGGCCGGCCGGCCACCCCCCTAGGCCGGCCGGCCGACTTTGTCGCCGCCGCCTCTCCAAAGTCGGCCAGGGTGCTTCCACCGCCTTCACAAGCTATAAATTGGACCCCTCGGCCTCCGAATCAATTCGCACCATCACACTTCATCCAGGTGTTCATTAGGTTAGTTGAGTAGTAGCTTGGGAGTTAGAGTAGAGTAGAGTAGAGTGAGAGCTCTCTCGGGCTTCCGGAGTATCCTCGGAGTTCGGTATAGTTCTTTGTATCTTACTCTTTTGAGATATTATTTTATTTATTATATAATTAGTTTTATCTTTATTTATTTCTTTCTAGTAATTCTTTTCTATTTAGTTTATTTATTCGTTAAGTAAGTGCTCGTAGAAGTCTTGTTGTGGGATTCGTGATTGTTGGAATAGCGAGTACGAGAGAGTGCCGTCGTCGGAGATGACGTCGTGTGAAATCTGTGCTTGTTCATTCTTAGATAGGACTGCTCCGTTGATCAAGAGTAGATCCTCTAGGCGGGTTGTAAGCATGGCGCTTAGAACTTGGCCTATGCACGTTTGGCACCCAGCCCCACGGAGGATGGTAGCCGCGAGTGTATGTGACAGCTGCACCGGTCTCTGTAATCCACCACGTCCGGGTTGGACTCAGCAGGGTCTTAATTATAGCATACGGTTCCCTAGGTTTGAACTAGCTTCATCGGTTAACCTAGCACGTGTGTGCCCCGAAACGACATGACTTGTATGTGTATGAGCTTAACTAGAGTAAATAATCTTTGTAGACTTGATTGCTAGAAAAGTAAATAATAGATAAACATACAGGTAGCCTTAACTCTATCTCGTTGCTCTCCCAAATATATACTACGATTTATTTTATTACCTTGGATTTGAGGATGTGTGTGCCACCCATATCTATCATGCCTATCTTACCCCCGTCTCAAGTATAGTTGATACATTATTTCTTTCTCCAAATTATCCAATGCATAGCTATTATTCAGCTTTCTTTTGCTCTACTTCCCTGCGGAAATATAAATACGATAACCCTGGAATACTCCAAGGTGAAATGCTACAATGGTGCTCCGTGCGCTTGCGGAATTAATGAATTTAATTTTATCGCATAAGAACCGCCAACAGTCGGCAACTTGAGGCGGTTCCTTAGGTCGGTGGCATTGATTGCAGGTGGAGCCGACCTCTGGAAGGCGGTGGCGAACCGACATAACAAGATGGGCCAGGGAGGCCTCCACCACAGGTCGGCTGACCTAGAGTTTGGGGTCGGCCGACCCCTGGTGGGCCCCTCTGGGCCTGGTCTTCCTCGTGCTGCTTCCCTGGGCTGTGTTGTCCTCTGATCCACCTGCTGTGGGTGGAGTTCAAGCCAGGATATTTGGATTTTGGGCTTCAAGAGAGGAATTCTTTATTCCGGGAAAAATTGGTGTTTCCAACTTGGGCCTTTTATGCTTCCTTTTCCCCGTTTTCCTATGAATTGCAGCTGCACTCACAAATTCACCAAGACTTGTGGAAATCATTAGTTTAAAGACCTAAGTCTACTTTTGGTGATTGTTTTATTATAAAAAGCGCAGCTAGTTGACGGGTAAATATTGGGTCTAAGAGCCGTCAACAACTCCCCCACACTTAGCTCTTTGCTCGTCCTCGAGTAAAGTTGCGAGCATAAGGCGGGAGATACTCATCCTCATAAATGAGAGCCTGCACACAAGTTATTGCAAGCCACACTTTATACCTGTGAACTTTGAGGTGTCTAACATGTATTCCTTGGATGATTGATAAGTGGAACGGTCATGTCTCAAATCACCTCGCCTTCCCTGTCAAGTACCTTGGGATTTTTGCATAATTTTCAGAAATAAAAAACATAGTTTCATGCTCCTCAAGTGACTCTCTCAAGTCGCTCATGGTGTTTGTGTATTATCCTCTCAAGGGCCATGTTTTAGCCTCTTCCCTCCTTGTGTTTGATCAGGCTTTTCGTGGAGCTCAAGGTAGGGTAAAGTGGAGCATACTAGTGTCTCTTTTGTTGCTAAGTCAAAGACTGGATCCAATGGAGAAATCGAGTCATACAATCTGATCAAGATGTGCATGTGTGGTGGTGGTATGAAGTGGAAAATTATTTGTACTCCTTTTTATGGTGTTACCTTCTCTCTCTTTTTGAATTTTTGAGGAGGACATGGCTATCATATTTTTTCTTCTTTTTCTTTTTCTCTATTTTTCCTATCATCATTTTTTTCATCATGCTCTACTTTTGTATGAGCAGGGATTATTCTTTTTCTTTTTGCATAGCCATGTCTCCAATGATATTTTTGAGAGAGAAAAGTAACAAAGATTTTTGGAGTATTTATTTGGTGGATGGATGATGGAATGTTGCTCAACTTCCAGTGTAGAAGTGTAGCATGTGAGGTGGAGTGTACGTGATCTTGATCAAAAGAGTATGACAAGCTTCTCACTAGGGTCCAAGAATTTGACAAAGCTCAAATCGACAACTAGCAGCTTATAGGCTATCAGAGTATTCATGTAGAGTTCTTGGCCTTGGTAGGAAAATATAAATCAGGTGAGGAGCATCATACTATGGAATTTTTTGATTTTCATAAAGATAAATTCCCAAGGACTTGAAGGTTAAGCAAAGATCATTTTGACAAACCATATCTCACATGCCAATTATCTAGGAAAAACATGGGTTCCTAATGGTGAGGTGTTCACAAGCATTCAGCGATGAAGCGAGAAATAACAAGTGTGCAAGTCCATGAATGTGAGAGGTAGAGTTGTGGGCAAAAGATAAATCAATTATGATTTTCCCAAAAGATTAGTGCGTCAAGTTTTATTTAATTTTCAGATTATCAGAATGAACTTGACGGTGTAGCAGGCAAAAAGTGGAAGTGTGGTGCAAACTCAGGAGGCAGGAGGAGGCTGGAGCCTGGTGGGGATCATCAGGGGTCGCCCGACCCTCCTGGTGGGGTCGGCCGACCTGGCCTGGACCCCAATGGTGCTGTGTTTTCGCGTGGTGAACGCTCCTGAGTTGCCTCGTATTATTCTGGATGCTTTGGTCGTGATTGTTCCAGATATGGCGATGTCCCCCCCCCCCCACACCCCCCCCACACACACACTTGCCTTTTTGCCTGTTTCCTTCAACAACGACAAAAATATGGAAACACAAAATATTGCTCTACCGGTATGCAAGCCAGGGGAGCACTATCATTAATTGAATTTAAAACTGAACTCGCAGACGCATTACAAATTTGAAGGGAAATTGGAATGAAAATAAACTAAGCAAATTGCGCCTTCTAGCTAAATAAAAGTGGAGGATTAGATATAGAACTTTTCCTCCTTTCCTGCGCCCTTAAAGAGACGCTTAAGCTTGGAGTTGGTGCTGCGGCGTAAGTTTGCGTTGTTCTCACGCAGCTCCTCCACGGCTTCCTTTAGCTCGGCCACTTTGTTTCCAAGCTCAAGATGCGAGTCACGGAGGTCGATGTACTTAGCAAGGAGGCGGTCATAAGGTTTCTTTTTGGGCGTCTTCTCCTCCTCACTTTCGTACATACCCCCTGCCCTTTTGATAGGAGAAGGGGAAAGGTGCCTCCTAACTCTCTTGGTAGGAGTAGAGCTCATAGATTCATAGGCACCCTTCTTTTCTGCTGATGTAAGCGGCTGAACGAGCTGTTTCCCCTTCCCGCGGACGCCCGTAATCTTGAAGCGTGGGTCTCCCATCTTCTTGGGAGCAGCAGCAAGGGGAGAGTGCTCAATGTATTGATGGTGTACCACATTGCCACTCTTGGTGACTAGAGATCCCACGTACTTCTCTCCTGGACGGAGAGAGGTTCCCAGATTGTCGCGACGAGCCTTCCTTGGAGTGAGCGCTCCCGTGGTAGGATGAGGTGGAGCGGAATGACTCTTCCTCAAGACCTTCTTGGCTATGGGAGCTGCAGCGGGAGCACTTGGTGGTGGTAGGAAGGCCAAGGGTGCGGTATCCACAAAGTTAGCTTGCTCAATAGGGGAGATGGGATCAAGGATGTTCTCTAGGTCAAGTTCGCGCAAGAGTTGGCTCGTGGTGGTGGACACATCAAAATCAGGGATGCTGCTGTCCATGGTGATGTTGGGAGTGTTTTGGATGTTGGTTTGATGAAGAAGATGGGTGGTGCAAGGGAAAAGAGGGGAAATCACTAATATTTATATAGGAAACTAAGGAAAGAATTTCCCTGATTTTCCCGGAGCGGAGCAGGAGCTACATCAGTGGGATTTCTGCTTGTGAACGTTGGAGAAACAGGTGGGAGAAGTTTGGGACCGTTGTGGGTCTCACAGGGGTTGCCCGACCTGATAGGTGGGGTCGGCCGACTCTGTGTGGGTCCCACTGGCGCCCTGATTTCTGCAGTGCTCTTCTCATTCGATAATATATTGTACAATAATTGCGACGGGTAAAAATAAGAAACAGAGGATGTCAGGATAAAAGATTTAAATCAATTAGATTCATGACATCGAAATCTTTATTTGCTTCGGGTTCAAGATAAATTTTAAGACGCTGACCATTTACCTTGAATATATTACCTCTGTCGTCTTGGAGTGTGATTGCCCCATGAGTCGACGTGTTGATGATAGTGTATGGTCCGTCCCACTTGCTTCTCAATTTTCCATGCCCGAAGAGCTTTACCCTTGAATTGAAGACCAACACCTTGTCTCCAACTTTGAATTCTTTTATCCTTATTCGCCGGTCGTGCCAGCGCTTTGTACGCTCCTTGTAGATGGCTGAGTTGTGATATGCTTTGTCTCTCCATTCTTCCAACTCAGCTATCTCCATTTTTCTTCTCCACCCAGCTCCTTTCATATCTATATTCCAAGTTCTCATGGCCCAATATGCCTTATGTTCCAACTCGACTGGCAAATGGCACGTTTTTCCATAGACGAGTTGGTATGGTGACATGCCTATTGGTGTCTTGTAGGCTGTTCTATATGCCCATAATGCATCGGGTAGCTTGTTCTTCCATCCCTTCTCCATTTCCAACACTGTTTTCTGCAGGATCTGCTTGATTTGTTTGTTGGATGTTTCGGCCTGCCCATTAGTTTGGGGATGGTATGGAGTGGCAATGTTGTGCTTTGCTCCAAGCTCTCTTAGAAAGCTACGGAAGGTCTTATCAATGAAGTGAGACCCTCCATCACTTATCACCATTCTCGGAGTTCCAAACCTTGGAAAGATGAACTCGTGGAACATCCGGCGAGCGTGTTTGGAGTCGGCAGCTTGGCATGGCATAGCTTCTACCCATTTGGATACGTAATCCACCGCCACCAATATGTACTCACAATCTTGGGACTTCACAAATGGTCCCATAAAGTCAATGCCCCATACATCGAAGAGTTCGACTTGAAGGTTGTATGTGAGGGGCATTGCATCTCGTGTTGTGATGCCTCCAAATCTCTGGCATTGCGGGCATCTTCTAATGAATTCTTTTGTAGCTTCATACATGGTTGGCCAGAAGAATCCGCTCTGCCAGATCTTTGCTTGGGTACGGAAGGCACCATAGTGTCCACCATATGGGGCTGCATGGCATTTTTCAATGATTTGTGTGCTCTCGGGAGTGGGCACACATCGCCTAAGCAGTCCATCGGCGCAGACACGATAGAGGTATGGTTCATTCCATAAGTGACGGCGACTTTCATAAATCAATCTTCTTTTATCCGCCCCTGGTGGTACGTATCCTGTGGCGATGAAGTTCACAATGTCGGCGTACCAAGGGTGCGAATCCGCCACTTTCAACAGCATGTCGTCGCGTAGGGAGTCATTTATGGGTAACTCCTGCAAGTTAGTGAACTGCATACGCGACAAATGATCTGCTACAGAATTTTATGCTCCTTTCTTATCTTTAATTTCAAGATCAAACTCTTGGAGCAGAAGGATCCATCTTATGAGACGAGGTTTAGCATCTTTCTTAGCAAGCAGATATCTCAAAGCAGCATGATCAGTGTAAACAATAACTTTTGCTCCAGCTAAGTAAGATCTAAACATGTCAAAAGCAAAAACAACGGCAAGGAGCTCTTTCTCAGTGGTGGTATAATTCAACTGAGCTCCAGTCAAAGTTTTGCTAGCATAAGAAATTGCATGATGCTTTTTGTCTTTCATTTGACCAAGAACTGCCCCCACAGCATAATCACTAGCATCACACATTATTTCAAAAGGAAGCGTCCAATCAGGGGGTTGAATGATTGGAGCAGAGATGAGTGCATTCTTAAGAGTAGCAAAGGCATGCATGCAGTCATCATTGAAATCAAAGGGTGCATCCTTAGCAAGCAAGTTCGTAAGGGGTCGTGCAATTTGAGAGAAATCTTTTATAAAGCGACGATAAAAACCAGCATGACCCAGAAAACTACGAACACCCTTGATATTCACAGGAGGCGGAAGCTTTTCTATAACTTCTATTTTTGCTTTGGCCACCTCTATGCCTCTCTCGGACACAAGGTGTCCAAGAACTATGCCCTTTCGGACCATGAAGTGGCACTTTTCCCAATTAAGTACCAGGTCCTTCTCATGGCATCTCTGTAAGACCTTGTCTAGATTTTCTAAGCAATGATCGAAGGTTTTTCCATAAACAGAGAAATCATCCATGAAAACTTCCATAATTTCTTCGATCATATCAGAGAAAATAGACATCATACAACGTTGGAACGAGGCAGGTGCGTTGCACAAACAAAAGACATGCGATGATAAGCATAAGTTCCATACGGGCATGTGAAAGTGGTCTTACCTTGATCGTCGGGGTGGATGGGAATTTGATGATATCCCTAATACCCATCAAGGAAACAAAAGAAAGAATGATTTGCCAACCGTTCCAACATCTCATCAATGAAGGGCAGCGGAAAATGGTCTTTCTTTGTAGCCTTGTTAAGTTTTCGGTAATCAATGCACATTCGCCACCCCGTGACGGTTCGTTGAGGAATAAGTTCATTTTTATCATTATGAACAACCGTCATACCTCCTTTCTTGGGTACCACTTGTACGGGGCTCACCCAATCACTGTGAGGAACAGGATAGATGATCCCGCGTGTAATAGCTTCAAGACCTCTTTCTTCACAACTTCTCTCATCACATTATTCAGCCTCCTTTGAGGTTCCCTTGAAGGTGTACTTTCAGGATCCATGGGAATGCGATGGATGCAGAGAGCGGGGCTGATCCCTTTTAGGTCTTCAAGTGAGTAGCCAAGAACGGAGCGATGTTTCTCAAGCACGGCTGTAAGCTTCATGACCATTGGAGTTTGGAAACCCCAAAGGTATGAATGTTTTGGTGATTGGGTGACCATATTGATGTGACTAACATTTCCTTGTAGGATATACAAATGGTCATGTCAATGAAGTGTCGTCTCACAAACTCTATCTTATCGACGACTTGGTGATTGGTTGCCTCGACGATTCGGATCGAGAGCTTGATGGAGTCAAGGTTGAAGATGGATCAAGGCTAAGGATATGATAGACCAAGCAAGTGTTGGCTTGGTAGATGTTAGCTTGAGTCCATAGGAAAAACCGGACTATCAAGAGGGATCGAATTGGTTCTCTTAGCGCACACTAGGTTAGAGATCATATGGATGCATAGTGAGTCTCTCGAGGGCTAGGGTGGCTGAAGAGAAGAAGAGGAACCAAGGATGAAGAAGTTGGAAGCAAGGATCAAGAGTGGATCAAGTTTTCAGCTTATCCTGTAGAGACCGGACAGTACGGTCCTAGGGACCGTATGGTACGGTCTTCATTGAAGATCCAGACAGAGAAGTGAAGTCTCGGGATGCTGAGAAAATGAAGACCGGACAATGGACCGTATGGTACGGTCATGAGGACCGGACAGTACGGTCATCAGAAGATTTCCAGACAGAGAAGTTGAAGTTTCTGGAAGTGGAAGAAATGAAGACCGGACAATCGACCGGATGGTACGGTCCTAGGGACCGGACAGTACGGTCTTCATTGGAGATGAAGAAGAAGATGGAGATGCGCCTGGAAATAGAGACCGGACAGTACGGTCTGGAAGAGACCGGACAGTACGGTCCTATTGTACGGTCTCTAGTTTCGCAGGGCACTTTTGGGCAACGGCTAGTTTTGGGTTGGTAGCCTATATATAGTTGGTTGCCCGCCCCTTGAGGGGTCTCTTGGCCATTGTTGGAGTGCAGGAAACTCAGAGGGAGCCAAGAGCAAGAGAGAGAAGCACTTGAGAAGGATTTGGAGTGATCCTAGTGCTTGAGAGAGTAGCAATTGCATCCACTTGATCTCTAGGCTAGTGTGAGCTTGAGAGAGTCACTTCGGTTTGTTACTCTTGGTCTATGGCGAGGCCTAGACCGGTTAGGCGTTGGTGTTGAGCTGTCCAAGGAGATTGTGGAAGCTAACACAAGTTTGTACACGGTCTTGGAGCTTCCCGTGCGAAAGAAGCATCACTAGTGGAGCGCCCTTTGGCACGCATCACGTGCGGAGCCTTACCTCCGGAAGAGTACCCGGGATCGAGCCCGGCGGGACGTGCCCGCGACTTCACTCGGAGGGTGAAGTGTGCTCTAGGAGGGATCGCCATCGAGCGGAGGGACGGGGTCGAGACTCCGGCGGGAGTGACCCAACGTGGAGTAGGGGAAGGCGCCACCCTTCCGAGACCACGGGAAAAATCATGAGCATTCCTATCTCTATCTCCTTTACATACTAGCATTTACGCTTCCGCATTTACCTTTATGTGCTAGTAGAATTGCATGATAGGTTGTCTCTTTACTACTTGGTAGAATTGCTTGCTAGGGTGTTGCTTGTTGCATAGACTAGATTGTGTGCGCGCATCGCTTGCTTTTGTTATCACCATATCTAGTCTTGCTAGCTTCACGCCTAAAGTACGTTTGGGAGAAATTGTTGACACACCGATTCACCCCCCCTCTCGGTGCCCTTGATCCTTTCAAGTGGTATCAGAGCCTCGTTGCTCAAATAGGGCTTAACCGCCTTGAGTAAGGATGCCGAGAGATCATGGGCCGCCCCCGTTCGATGGGACCGACTATGCCTATTGGAAAGCTCGCATGCAAGCTTACCTCGAGGCTCTCGATCCTCTCGCATGGGAGGTGGTAAGTACCGGTGTCTCTCTAAGGACTCCCATTGGTACTCTTGATGTGAATCTTGCAAAGGCAAATGCTAAAGCTAAAAATGCCTTGTTTGAAGCTATCACTAAAGAGGTCTTTGCTCGAGTCAAGTCCGCGGGTACCGCTCATGAAGTATGGACACAAATTCAACAAATTCATGAGGGTTCCACGGACGTGAAAGAGGAAAGATACTATGTGCTAAAGAACAAGTATGATGACTTTGCCATGTCTTCAAATGAGCTAATCAATGATACTTACTCTCGCTTGAATGTGCTTGTAGAGGATATCAACTCTCTCGGTGTGAAGGACAAGATTGATGATGGTGACCTTGTGCGGAAGATCTTGAGGATTCTCCCAAGGGAGAAATATGGAGCACTCATCACATGTCTATTCAACACCGACATTCAAGCCCTCACAACCCACAAGCTACTTGGGAAGATCACCGCCTTCGAGAGCTACAACCTCGACAAGAAGCTTGATGAGAAGCCCTCCAAGAATCTTGCTTTTGCATCCGAGGGGTCAAGCAAGAAGATGAAGAAGGTGGTGACTCAAGATTCAAGTGATGAAGAGCTCGAAGAAGATGTTGAAGACTTGTTGCAACTTCATCCCAATGATCTAGCACTCCTCATGAAGAGAAGTAACTTCTTCAAGAGAAGATTCATCAACAAGAAAGATGCCGAGTGCTACAATTGTGGGGAGAAGGGTCACTTTGCCAAGGAATGTCCGAAGCCAATCAAGAAGAGCAAGAAGAAGACTCAAGAGTCAAGCGATGATGAAGAAGAAGACCCTAGGAGCAAGTACAAGGCAAGGAAGAGGTCAAGAAGGAAAGCTCTAGAGGCAAAGACAAGAGAAGATCATCTCGCAAGGGACTCTATGTTGGAGAGTGGGTTTCGGATGATGATAGTGATGAAGAAGAAAGTGATGATTCATCCTCCAAGGGAAAGAAAATGGCCGGTATTGCTCTCACCAACATCTCCGAGATTTTACCTCCACCACCTACTTGCTTGATGGCCAAAGATGATGATAGTAGTGAGGATGAGGAGAGCGAGTCCGATGAAGAGTTTGGTGAAGAGGATAAGCCCACATATGAGGAACTCTTGGATAGCATTCTCCTAACCGGCAAGATGATCATGAAGAAGGACAAGACCATTGCTCGGTTGGAGAAGGAACATGATGTGGCCGCTTTCCGAGTTCGTCAACTTGAGGGTGAACTTAGGGACTTATCCATCTCTCACAAGGCTCTTGATGAAGACTATGACAAGCTTGAGGAAGACCACATGAAGCTCAAGGAGAAGTCCAAGTTACTAGAGGATGAGATCAAGCACCTTTCCACTTCGCTCATGACCTTGGATGAAAGCTATGACAAGCTCAAGGTTGAACACATGAGGCTCAACGGCAAGTTCAAGGTTCTTGAGGAAGAACATTAATCCCTCCTCGAAAAGTGTAACACTTCTTCCTCTAGATCATCCATTTCCGATTCTTCATATATTACTTGTGATGGACTAACTCCCTCTCTTGAGAGCATCTCTCTTGATGAGAACATTTTGAAGGAATATCATCAACTCAAGGAGGAGAGAGCTTCGGTGATGGACGGCTTCGAGAGGCTCACAAGGGGAAGGACCATTCATAAGGAGATACTTGGTCGGAACCTTGTGAACAACCCCGGGCACAAGGGACTCGGCTCCTACCCCGCCGCCATCAACCTCATCAGCAAGGACGAGGACATTCCACCTTGGGTAGTTCCCCTCATGGCGGACGACTACTATTGTGAGAAGTGTTGCCGAGACGGCCACACTAGCAAGAATTGTCCCAAGGTGAGAAGTTCCAAGGTTTTGCCTAACGCTAACTTGTTCCATGGAAATACACACTACAAGCTCTTTAGGGACAAGAAAGGCAAGGTGAAGGCAAAGGCTCTTGGATCACCCGACAAGAGAAGGATGATGAGGAAGATTTGGGTGCCCAAATGCATAGTTGACCTTGAGAGGCCAACCAAGTGCGAGTGGGCTCCCAAGAACAAGACCTAGAAGGGTGATGGTGGTGGACCGTGCGCCACAACGACAACTCATGAACGTCCACCACAAGCTTCGAGTGCTTCATCAACAAATCTACTCTTCAAGGAGGTAACTTGTATCATAGTAGTTTCTTTTCTTGCATTTGCTTGCATGGTAGCTAGGTGCTCCTTTGTGAACTAGTATGTTTGCATTCATGCATATGTTAATAACTAAAAAGAAAAGAACATAAAAATTAGTTCAAGGTCTAACTTTCTCAAGATAGCTATGAGCATGGGGGATGCTTGAGTTGGTGGACCGATGGACTCAAGGCAAGGTTTGGCTCATAGTGAGTAAGCTTGAGAGAGGCCCAAACTTGACCTTGAGTAGGTTTCCTTTATGCGTTGTCTTAACTTTGCTTGCATATCACATGGCATGTTTACTTTCTCTTGCATTTGTATGATATGCTTGTCTCATGCATTGCATATAGGAAATCACAAAGGAGTTGTCACACTATGAGGAAGTGCTTCATTCGCAATATGATCTCACATCTCATAGAAGTGTGACTAAAGAAAAGAATTGTGCTTCATGCCCATTGAGTCTTGCTAAATGATCCTCAAGGTTAAATCTACTTGCACGGATCATAGGCAAATGGCTCATACATACCCCTCCTTTGGTTTTATTGCTTTTGGTTCTTATTGGTTGCATCTTATTTGCCGATTGAAAAATTACTATAAGCCTATGTGCAACCTATATTGGTTTATTTTCAAAGGAGTGTTTGAGAGTTCCCCTTCTAGTCCATGTTTGGTGTTTATTTGGTTTTTGAGTGAGAAACTTGGACTTAGAAGGAAATTCCTTGAAAATCAGCATTTCTGGACTAGACCGTACAATACGGTCAAAGGGACCGTACAATACGGTGTGCTTTTGCACGAGATCCTTCGAAACCTGAGGCAGAAAGGAGACCGGACAATACGGTCCTACAGACCGTACAATGCGATCTCTATAGCTTATCTGTCAGGGTTCCAAAGGAGACCGTACAATACGATCCCTATGACCGTACCATACGGTCTAGTTAATTTCATCGCGAGACTTTTTCAATCTGAACCGTTGATTCAATAACTGATCGATCTCGGCCGTCCGTTCGAATTTAGACCTAATCCTAACGGCCGGACCCGGGTTACTGTGCATCTTCTCCATTACGCCGAGTCGCCGCCGTTCGCGCCTGCTCCCGCCATCGCCCTCGCCTTCCCACGCGCGCCGCACTTCGCCGCCGCCGTCGACCTCACGCCGACGAGCTCCACGCACCACCGCGCGCCGCACCTGCTCCTCCACGCGCGCCCGCGCCCTCACAACCCTAGCAACCGCGCCGCGCCGCCGCACTCCACGCCGAGCCGCCGCCGCTCCACCTCGCCCGCGCGCCGCCGAGCCGGAGCTGGAGACGAGGACGACGGCAGCGACGCCGACGTGCTCAGCAGAGGAGCCTCTCCAGTCCGCGCGACATCAAGCAGTTCCCCTCCACGCGCGATTGCTCCTTCCAGCCGGCTTCACCGGACTTGAGCTCCTTCACCGACGATCGCCGTCGATCAGTTGAGGTCCGGTGAGCTTCTGGTTTCTTGGATTGCACAGTAGCTCGTCTCGTTTCCATGTTTCATCTAGGGTTTGAGCCATTCAATTCCTTCATCGATGAAAATCCCTAGAAAAATCGAACCTTTATTGCATTTGTCGTAAAATTCGATTAACTTCAATGCAATTTAGGTTATTTGCCTGCCATGTGTCATAGTGTTCAAGTGCCGCACTTCTTTTATCTATGACATTTTGGTTGATTGGTCGCTTTGTGTCGATTTCCGTTCCATACCATACACCTAGCTCGACACTAGCATTTCCTCGGTTAGTGGTACATTGTGTCTATTGCATATGATCTATGTACACTAGTCGATCTCCACCGATAGTCGACAATGCCGTAGTTCCCCATTGCATATTTGCCGGCATTGTGTCCTTCACCTCTGCGCTAGGACTTCATATAGATTCATGCGCTTACCTACGATTCTTGCTTGTAGTTTATAGTAGGTTATTCTATACTCATATACCCTGTCTATTCCTATCGTGCAGTGGCAGTGGTCAGCGGACAGTGGGCAGTTGACAGCAGAGCAGAGACAGTGGACGGATTGAGGGCCAAGCCCTTAGTCCTATCTTTGGCAGTCAGCCGTCAGTGGACGGGTTGGTGAGCCAAGCTCACTCGCCCTATCTTGTCTACAGCCCAGTAAGCAGAGATGGCAGGAGGCAGAGGCAGAGGCAGGGGCAGAGGTGACAGAGACAAGGGCAAGGCCAAGGCTCCAGATCCACAGCCCAAGAAGAAGAAGCAGCGGACAGGTGATCCAGAGTGGGATCGTGCCCTCAGGGCAGCAGATGTTGACCTAACTACTGGCAGAGACACAGGGTTCCGGATCAGGGACCCATCTGCAGGAGGACAGGGGGAGACTCCGAGGAGGTCTTCCAGGGCCAGAGTCACAGTGCAGCGGACTCCGTCCATCCGTGAGGTTGGTACGTCGAGGACCGCGCAGGAGCAGCCAGAGTCAGAGGCAGAGGAGAGTTCCCACTCCGGTGACGGACCCCCTGAGGTCACAGAGGCTGACAGGCAGAGGATGGCAGTGAAGTTCTGTGCTCTTGACAGGACTGCTACTCTCAGGGACGTGCTTGCTGAGGACGCACTCAGGCTGCCAGGCCCCGTCCTCAAGAAGTTCAGGAGAGTCAGTGAGGAGACTTGGGTACCTGCCAGGAGGGACCCACAGGCAGGAGGTCGCTTCTGGACCCTACTACAGCAGAGGATAGCAGCTGGGTTGAGGAGCAGACTGCGGACAGACGGAGCTAGTAAGCTCTTTGTTACTCACCAGCACTGCAGCATAGAGGCTGCCAGCAGAGGTGCCGGGACAGACTTCACTCAGCACTTGTCTTATATCCCGGGCCTCCAGGAGATCATCACTACTCTGATGCGTTGGGATTATGATATAGTGATAGATTTCTACGCTTCTCTGTGGATTGCCCCAGATCGGTCTTCTATATGGTTCATGCTCAGAGGGCAGCCCCACAGAGTGACGAGGGAGAACCTAGTAGAGGCCCTAGAGACTGTTCAGCACGAGACTAGGGTGTTTCCTCTTGCTCACCCAGGGATGGAGCCTCCCCGCAGACCTCTTGGAGGACACTTACCTTCAGACGAGGATATGAGTATTGCCTTTCCTCCACCACACCCGGAGAACTTCAGCCGAGCTCACACCAGACTCACACATGAGGGCAGAGTTCTCAGGAGTATTCTTAGCAGGACCATTGTGCCTAGGAGTGGCTACAGGGATCAGTTCTCTATCCTAGCACAGTGGGTTGTGATGTTGATGCTGAGGCACAGAGGCTTTAACTTGGTAGATCTGATACTGTGCCAGATGGAGGACGTTATTGCTGAGGGGATTGCTGCCAGACACTTAGCCTTTGCATCGCTGATCTGCTACATTCTGAGGAGGCTACAGTTGTTGTCTCAGGAGGACTACGACGAGCTGCCCAAGGTGACCACAGCTTATACTCCCTTACCTGCCTCCGACAGACGGGTTGCTACCCGGGAGTCAGCTTCGCAGGGGAGTTCTTCACAGGGCTTAGGTGACACGGCTACCGAGACCGAGCAGCATTTTCAGACTGGTAGTCATATGGAGTCCATTCCTGAGGACGTTACTCCGGACTCTAGAGCAGGACCTTCAGCCTCTGCTACAGCTCCAGCACAGACAGATGCACTTCTACGTGCAGAGCTAGCAGAGCTCCGTAGAGAGATCCGGAGTCAGAGAGAGGACAGAGAGAGGGACAGACAGATGATGGACAGCGTCATACACACTCAGAGGGAGTTGGCTACTGGCATGTCTTCGTTGTTCACTGGCTTTGAGGCGATCGCTCAGACTCTTCGTCTCTTTGGACAGGCACTGCCAGGTCTCCCGTCTTTCCCTCCTATCACCTTTCCAGGTGTGCTGCCACCAGACACAGTTCGCTTTCAGCAGCTACAGCAGCAGCAGTTTGCTCAGACACAGGGAGGACAGTCTTCCAGCCAGGGACAGTACTTCAGCACCTTACTCACGGCTCCCATCTCACCTGCTGGTGCACCTATGGTGGGGCCGTCGACGTCCACGTTTGCTGGTTTGACAGGAGAGGCAGGACCTTCTCAGCAGTACTTATCTTCACCAGGCCTCTCCATGACTCCGTCAGCTCTTCTTGCTACTACAGCTCCGAGCTTCTCACCGCTTCAGCTGACGAGTCCCTTCTTTGTGTCACCACTGCCAGCTCGTACACTCGACTTCGACACAGTAGTACAGACCGCCTCAGTGCAGACAGATTCTCTTCTTACAGCTTCACAGGCAGAGGTCGTGACTACTACAGCTGAGACAGCAGCAGTGGCACAGACAGAGTCTCCCAGGACACCTACTCCGCCTCGAGTTGTTGAGCCCTCAGCAGATCTCACTGACTTTGGCTATACTCGTCAGGAGTTACGTGAGGCTCTTGTCACAGGCACCTCTCCAGAGCAGCAGACAGCACTCCCCAGGACTCCTTCACCACCTCCAGAGTTTGAGTACACTGGCACTTCTTCTGAGCAGCCGCAGCCACAGCAGGGCACCTCTTCAGCTCCAGAGCTTTCAGTGACTACTACCACTGCACCTCCTCCAGCCTCCGATGCGTAGGACAGCAGTTTTCTCTTTCCGTCTTTCTCTTTTTGGTCATTGGTGCCAAAGGGGGAGAGAGATAGAGAGATCTTGTATAGGTCTAGGGGGAGTAGTGGAGTGATCTTGTGCTCAGGGGGAGTGTGAAACAGCTTTTGTCCAGGGGGAGATCTTTTGGTACTTCATTGTATATTCTTTTGGTTCTTCGTGGTTCTTGTTGAGCTTGATTTGCTTTTGCTTGTGTTTAGCTCATCAAGAATGCACTTGGTTTCTTTTACATACACTTGCTCGTTATCTATATATCTTGCATATTGCTCTGTCTCTAATATATTGCTCTGATATATTGCTCTGAGTTTGTGTATGTTCACCTGGATGCGCCTATTTATATCTATCTTGCCAGGTTTCCTCTTTCTGTGATGATATGTGCACTCACTTGCTTTTGCAGGAATATCTTATAATCTTATCATCACAGAGTTGTGGTCATAGCTCATGTTTTTATTCCATATATATCACCCATGTGCTCTAACTCTTTTTTGCAGGTGATACCTTTTGAGCTATGACTACCTTGTTCTCCGTTTTACTTGTTCTTCATTTCATATCCTATCTTATCAATCACTCTTGTGCTTTACATTCTCTATCTTATGATATGTGTTGTCACCAATCACCAAAAAGGGAGAGATTGTAAGCTTCATGACCATTGGAGTTTGGAAACCCCAAAGGTATGAATGTTTTGGTGATTGGGTGACCATATTGATGTGACTAACATTTCCTTGTAGGATATACAAATGGTCATGTCAATGAAGTGTCGTCTCACAAACTCTATCTTATCGACGACTTGGTGATTGGTTGCCTCGACGATTCGGATCGAGAGCTTGATGGAGTCAAGGTTGAAGATGGATCAAGGCTAAGGATATGATAGACCAAGCAAGTGTTGGCTTGGTAGATGTTAGCTTGAGTCCATAGGAAAAACCGGACTATCAAGAGGGATCGAATTGGTTCTCTTAGCGCACACTAGGTTAGAGATCATATGGATGCATAGTGAGTCTCTCGAGGGCTAGGGTGGCTGAAGAGAAGAAGAGGAACCAAGGATGAAGAAGTTGGAAGCAAGGATCAAGAGTGGATCAAGTTTTCAGCTTATCCGGTAGAGACCGGACAGTACGGTCCTAGGGACCGTATGGTACGGTCTTCATTGAAGATCCAGACAGAGAAGTGAAGTCTCGGGATGCTGAGAAAATGAAGACCGGACAATGGACCGTATGGTACGGTCATGAGGACCGGACAGTACGGTCATCAGAAGATTTCCAGACAGAGAAGTTGAAGTTTCTGGAAGTGGAAGAAATGAAGACCGGACAATCGACCGGATGGTACGGTCCTAGGGACCGGACAGTACGGTCTTCATTGGAGATGAAGAAGAAGATGGAGATGCGCCTGGAAATAGAGACCGGACAGTACGGTCTGGAAGAGACCGGACAGTACGGTCCTATTGTACGGTCTCTAGTTTCGCAGGGCACTTTTGGGCAACGGCTAGTTTTGGGTTGGTAGCCTATATATAGTTGGTTGCCCGCCCCTTGAGGGGTCTCTTGGCCATTGTTGGAGTGCAGGAAACTCAGAGGGAGCCAAGAGCAAGAGAGAGAAGCACTTGAGAAGGATTTGGAGTGATCCTAGTGCTTGAGAGAGTAGCAATTGCATCCACTTGATCTCTAGGCTAGTGTGAGCTTGAGAGAGTCACTTCGGTTTGTTACTCTTGGTCTATGGCGAGGCCTAGACCGGTTAGGCGTTGGTGTTGAGCTGTCCAAGGAGATTGTGGAAGCTAACACAAGTTTGTACACGGTCTTGGAGCTTCCCGTGCGAAAGAAGCATCACTAGTGGAGCGCCCTTTGGCACGCATCACGTGCGGAGCCTTACCTCCGGAAGAGTACCCGGGATCGAGCCCGGCGGGACGTGCCCGCGACTTCACTCGGAGGGTGAAGTGTGCTCTAGGAGGGATCGCCATCGAGCGGAGGGACGGGGTCGAGACTCCGGCGGGAGTGACCCAACGTGGAGTAGGGGAAGGCGCCACCCTTCCGAGACCACGGGAAAAATCATGAGCATTCCTATCTCTATCTCCTTTACATACTAGCATTTACGCTTCCGCATTTACCTTTATGTGCTAGTAGAATTGCATGATAGGTTGTCTCTTTACTACTTGGTAGAATTGCTTGCTAGGGTGTTGCTTGTTGCATAGACTAGATTGTGTGCGCGCATCGCTTGCTTTTGTTATCACCATATCTAGTCTTGCTAGCTTCACGCCTAAAGTACGTTTGGGAGAAATTGTTGACACACCGATTCACCCCCCCTCTCGGTGCCCTTGATCCTTTCAACGGCTATGAGTTTGGTGGTTTCTTCTTCCGAAAGCTTGTCACTTATGATGACGGGGGCTTGCGGATCTCCGTGCAAGAGAGCATAGCGCAAACCGGGAGGTAGCGCTTTGAGATCAATGGGAGGTCGTGGCGGTGGTGTGGTTTGTGGTAGCTCAAAGGTGTCCTTCGAGTCGGCTTCTTCTAAGATAAAGTCTTGTGCATCTTCTTCCAAAGCTAAACTCGGGGTCCATGTGAGGAAAAATGGCCATGACCTCTTCCACTTGATATTCCTCAAGTGGTTCATCGGAAAGAGTGTTTCGTGAGGTGGTAATTGGAATGGAGAATGACTCTTTTCCGAGGGTGAAGTTGAGGTTTCCAAATGATGGGGTACTGATGAGGAATTTTTCTATAGGATGCCCTATCATTATGTCGAAGTCTAGGACCTCGAAGACGTAGAAATCCAGGATAACCTCAAGATGATAGAGAGTCACATCTCTGACAATCCCCAAACTCTCAAGAATATGGCCTGATGGGTGCTTGAGGAGTTTGTTTGTTGATGTCCATGGTCGGTTGCCAAAGATTGACAACGCATATGTGTCGGAGAGGATGTTGGCACCAACAAGAGGGTTGTAGAGTGCATTCACCTTGGTTCCTTTGATGGAGCAGCATATGTTGGTTGAGGGAGGGCAGAGCCGAATGATATCCATGGATAGCTCATTCTCCCTCAACCATTCATCGCTCAAGATTGAAGTAAGCTCCCGAACAGTCTCCACAAGATATTCTTTTTCAATTGGTTCGGGAGGTGGCAAAGGAACAGGCGGTCTCTTTTGAAACAAATAGTTCGAGGTGTTTCCAAAATCTTCAAAAATTTCTTCCTCAAACTCAAATGGGAACTCTAGAGGTTCATTATCCTCTGTCATTGTTTGGGAATCAGATGAGGACTCGGATGTTGGGTCTACCAAGGTAGACACCTTTTGCTGTGTTTCCACAATGAGTTCCTCATCTTTTGACTCCGGCTCCTCGGGTATTTCAGCGGAAAAAGGTGTATTTTCAACAATCTTTTCTAACAAATCTTTTGCTTCTGCTATGGTCTTATGAGAAAAAGAACCACCGGCAGCCGTGTCAAGATAAAGTGCGGTGTCTTTACTCAACCCTGAATAAAAATGTTGCAAAAGAACGGGTTCTGGGAGCAATAACTCTGGACCGGAGTCTGTTAATGAACAGAACCGTATCCATGCCGCACTAAGGGTTTCTTCCTCCTCTTGGCGAAAGTTAATTATTTCCGCGCGTAGAGCAGTGATACGAGATACGGGAAAAAATGCTAGACAAAATTTGTCTCACAATTCTTTCCAATCACCGTTCACTCTCTTAGCGGTGTAAGTGTACCATTGCTTCGCCTTCCCATTGAGAGAGAAGGAAAACAATTTCCACTTTAAAGTTTCATGTGTCATGCCATTGATCAATCGGCATGCACACAATTGCTCAAACTCTCGCAAGTGTTCAAAAGGATTTTCACTTTTAAGACCAGAGAAAGAAAGTCCTTTGATTAAAGAGATAAAACTGCGGCAGAGCTCATAGCTTGTTGAAACAACAACTTGAGATGAACATGGTGGATCTAAGAGCTCGCCCCGTGGAGTGGAAAAAGATTGGATTGTGGGTGATGACTCCATGTGTGTATTCTTTTTTTTTTCTTTTCTAATTTAATTGAACGGGAAATGTAAAGATAAGTTACGAGGGCAAACCTGGTCCGCTACAGAATTAGCAACCGTTCCCCGGCAACGGCGCCAGAAATGCTTGTTGGTATTTCTTACACCACGAATAAATCCGCAAGCGTACGGAATACCGTTGTAGCACTTCACCCGGGAGTATTCCAAGGTATCGTATTTGTTTTCCCCAAGGAACGGTGATAATCTGCAGCAATGTTAGTTTCACCCAAGGACACACAAGAATGGCAGTAGTATAGGATTGAGAGGATGAATAAAGATCTATCTGTCCCGCAGGACGATCGCTCTCAAGTTCTACTTGTTTACTTCGGGCACTGGTATAGACCTGGTCTGCCAAGTCACGCCAGCCTGTAGCTCTACGACGAACCCGAACGTGGAGGATTACAAGGGACGGACAGGGCTGTCACCACCTGCGGCCTACCTCTACAAACCATGGGGCACGCTGCAAACAAAGGTAACCTCTAGCCTAGACACCACGTCTATGCCGTCGATTACTACTCTAACCCCGGTCCTGGTACCAATCTGGAAGGCTAGAGCACCCCTCTCGGAGCGATAATCCCGTAAACAAGTATAACAAGAATAACGACTAGTATGTAAAGCTCGCTAGATCAATAACTCACGAATACCCCTCTACAAACCGTGGGGCACGCTGCAAACAAACGAACGACGAACGATGAACGAACTAAGAACGAACTACGAACGATGAACGAACGACGAACGAGCGAAGAACGAACGAAGAACGATGAACGAACGACGAACGAACGATGAACTATTAATAAGATAAATATCCGCCAAGGGTACAAGATAAGGAAATAACCAAAGGAAAGCTATCCCTCTCCTTGATCCTTGCCCTCTCCTCTATTCTACTACTGTACAAGAGGCCCTTGGCCTGGATGGGAGTGGAATGACTTGTGTCTTGTGATGTGCTTTGGAGGAGGGGGGTACCCGTTTATTTATAGCCCAAGAAGGTCGGCAACTTGAGGCGGTTCCTTAGGTCGGTGGCATTGATTGCAGGTGGAACCGACCTCTGGAAGGCGGTGGCGAACCGACATAACATGATGGGCCAGGGGGGCCTCCAACACAGGTCGGCCGACCTAGAGTTTGGGGTCGGCCGACCCTGGTGGGCCCCTCTGGGCCTGGTCTTCCTCGTGCTGCTTCCCTGGGCTGTGTTGTCCTCTGATCCACCTGCTGTGGGTGGAGTTGAAGCCAGGATATTTGGATTTTGGGCTTCAAGAGAGGAATTCTTTATTCCGGGGAAAATTGGTGTTTCCAACTTGGGCCTTTTATGCTTCCTTTTCCCCGTTTTCCTATGAATTGCAGCTGCACTCACAAATTCACCAAGACTTGTGGAAATCATTAGTTTAAAGACCTAAGTCTACTTTTGGTGATTGTTTTATTATAAAAAGCGCAGCTAGTTGACAGGTAAATATTGGGTCTAAGAGCCGTCAACACGAGCTTTATTTACTAGTCGTTATTCTTGTTATACTTGTTTACGGGATCATCGCTCCGCAAGGAGTGCTCTAGCCTTCCAGATTGGTACCAGGACCGGGGTTAGAGTAGTGATCGACGGCATAGACGTGGTGTCTAGGCTAGAGGTTACCTTTGTTTACAGCGTGCCCCACAGTTTCTAGAGGTAGGCGGCAGGTGGTGACAGCCCTGTCCGTCCCGTGTAATCCTCCACGTTCGGGTTCGTCGTAGAGCTACAGGCTGGTGTGACTTGGCAGACCAGGTCTATACCAGTGCCCGAAGTAAACAAGTAGAACTTGAGTGCGTCTGTCCTACGGGACAACTAGATCTTTATTCATCATCTCAAACCTATACTGCTATCATTCTTGTTGTCCTTGGGTAAAACTAACCTTGCCGCAGAATATCTCCGTTCCTTGGGGAAAACAAATACGATACCTTGGAATACTCCCGGGTGAAGTGCTACGGCGGTATTCCGTGCACTTGCGGATTTATTCGTGGTGTAAGAAATACCAACAGTGATTCGGAAGAATGAGGGAGTATGTTCCCTCTAAAGAATGTTTCAAAAGAAAAGAATTCTTGGAAAAGAGATAGATCATTGAGAATCTTGCTTGACGGATGTCTTTCATGTACTCTCCATGAAAAGGAATTGATTCTCATCTTCAGTGATTATGATATGAGAATGCAATAAGTGATATACGTGCTTAATTTGACTAACATTGGATTAAGAATGTGTATTAAAGAATATTCGAATTTATTTCTGAATTGATGGTTAAATACGAGCCAATAATAGCATTTAAGGAATTACCCGCTTGGTGGGAAAAGTTTATGATAATGCCTGCATGGCGGGAAAAGTCTCGGAAAATACCCGCATGGCGGGGTAAATTTTGGCAAAGAAATTATCGTGTATGGCAGGAGAAAGATATGATGACTCATGTGCTTTTGAAGTATCCCACTCTGGGAGAAAGATATGGAGTAGCTCCTATGCTATCCTAGAATCGACTATGCACTTTTATGTGTAATAGTTATTAAGCACTCAATGAGTCTAAAGAGAATAAAAGTGATAGACGAACCTACAGATAAGAATGATATGCAAGTGTGACTTGCAACAGTACTATTGATAAAGAACTCTGTTGAGTTTTTAAAATGGAGTGAGGAAAAAGGTACTCCCATATGAGTTAAGAAATTATTTCATTTTGCATGAAGTAATCAGATCAATGAAGTAGATTATCGAAGTTTCCTCATTCACAAGAGTTCTGAATGGTTTTCGAAATTGTGGCAGAACAGATCACGCCACATTTCGAGGAGGAGAAATGAAAGATAATTAATAAGAAAGATACTCCCCTATACTCCAGATAATGTGATGCATATCTAAAGTGATCTATAAATGATGAATTTGATCGTCGGGGGAGTACGACGGTCAAAATGACAATAACCCTAAAAGTAAAGAGATGGCTATATTCCTGGATCTTTTGCAGTTCTGATAGGAAGATATCATAGTAAACCCGTATTCATACTAGACGAGTTTCAAAGTCAAAGATGGTGCTTAAAGCATCATATGAGAAAAGTTTTAATAGAATGAACCCAAATAAGAAAGTTTAAAGATACGTCAGCTTCGGAGAAGATGGAGTAATCTGGGGGAGCATGTTGCATGATCTATACAACACCTGTTGTTTGCTATAAAGGATCTTAGAATCAATTGCCTTTGGCAATAAAAGAAAAGTAGGACTACGTGTCCAATTCAATTATTCAAGAATGCAAAGAAGGAACATGTTATACAAGAGACCATAGAATTAGTTGCCTCTGAGCAATAAAAGAACAAACAACAGCCCTATATGAAAGAAGTGCCAATAGCTGAGGATCCTGAAGGTTTCAAAGAACAAGAAAATCTATTTTTTTGATTACCATAGAGGGCGATCCCACCTCGTTACAGGCGTTCACTTGTCTAAATGGCAAGAAGCTATGTAAGATGGAATGAAATTGATTAATCCCAATGTTTGGGATTTAGAAGAAATTTCTAATGGAGTCAAAACAGTATGCCGCTATGGGTCTACATTTTTTGAATGTGACTCCAAAGGGAATACAGATCCTCAATGGAGCCAAAACAATAGGCCATCATGGGTCTACAATATTAGACTCCAAAGGAAACATAGACATTCATAAAGAGCCGCTTGTGCAAATGGAATATATAGTAAAAGGCTTTACGCAAAGAGAAGGGATACACATTGCAATGAGACATTTTCTCCAATCTCGTGTGAGAATTCCTTCAGAATTATAATGATATTAGTGGCGCATCATGATCTGAGTTACATCAGATGAAAGAAAAGACAACATTCGCAAAGGGGATTTCTATGAAGATTATTACATGACACAAACTTAAGGTTTTGTCGTGGAAGTAAAAGAATATAAGAGATGTTATCTGAAGAAACCTCTATGGACTAGAGCAAGACTCTAGACAGTAGCTTTTAAAGCAAAGAGTCATATATTATTTTGGGTTAAAGAGAAAGAGAGGATAATTGTGTTTGTACAAAGTTATAGAATGGGAAATTCATTTCCTAATCCTGTACATGTGGAAGATATTCTACTTGTTAGTGGTGATGTCAGTCTACAAGAAAAAGTTCGTGTCCTCAAGATTAAATAGAATATTCTCGGTAGGATGTCTACCGTATAAAGATATTCACCGAGAAAGAAGAAAAGGAGTGTTAGGAATGACGCATAGGCATACTAAGAGAAAGGTCTCTAAAGTATGCATGCGAAAGAACCTACGCCTGTTCTTATAGTCAAGGGTAATAGTTTTGAGAACTTTAGTGTTCAAAGAATCGATATGAAATAGATCAAATGGATATGGTACCATATGCTTCTGCTGTTGGAAGCTTGATAGAAGAAAAATATGATATTACCCTGACACAGTTCATTTATCCGGGTTGTTTTTGGCAACATCCAGTCTAGACATAGATCACTGGAATGGAGTTAAAGATAACGGCCTCATGTTAAAAGAAACAAGTGCTCTCAAAAGTTGTGAGTACAAAGATAGAATGTGCTCTCAAAGGGTTGTGAGTACAAAGATAAAACTGGTGAAATGTGTAGGGAAATCCACAATTGTCGCTAACTTCACACTTGGAGTTTTTGTGTGGAAAAGCTCCAAAGAATGTAACAATTGTGATCAATGTGATGCAAAGACATGATATAGTATGATATGAGGCTGAGGTATAGGCAAAATGATTGAGGAAACCTGTACCCGGAATTGATAATGGTTGACAACAGCAATAACCATTTAAGTATTTTACTTCTATGACAACGAGTCAAGTGTGGTGCAAAACACATTGGCACATAGTTATGCGTTGTAAAGGAGAAAGTCCGGAATTATGTTGAAATGCTTGGAGCATAAAAGTAAAAGACAAGTGTTTTGCGGATCCGTTTATTAAAGGCTTTACCGTCCAGTGTGTTCGGAGAACACACAGTCGACATGGATTTATGGTATAGCCTATGAGTTCCGGACAAATAAAGGGCCTAAGAGGAACAGATTTGGTTTCAAAACAGAAGAGTGTGTTGTAGCTGTTGATTCTATCGGCGATTGACCGTGATGATGAGGCATGCTCTACACATTAATCTGTGATGGAACGAGTACTTTGAAAAGAGTTATTTCAAAGTACAAAGTTAAAAGTATAAAGATTTGATCAAGGGGGAGATTGTTAGGTTGATCTCCACCAGCCCAATCTAAAGATTGGACTGGACCCTATCTCGCTCCCTGATCGAGGGAGTCCAGCCTAAGATGAGGCTGGTGGGCCTCGTCGCGCAGCCCTATAAAGAGGAGGTGGGGGCCAGACACGCACCACGAGGTTCGTCGCCAACAGAACTCACCCCACCTCCAAATCCTAATCCGATCTGAGAGGCAGGGCTGCTGCCGGCGGGATGCTCCACCGGTGACTTCACCGTCGCCCCTGCGCCGCCACCGACATCGCCGTCGCCGTCCATGGTCGGCGACATCACCAACAAGGTCAAAGTACGACCGTTCACAGATCACAACCCACTCAATCTACTCCTAAATGATCCTCAGATTTACTAACATCTCCTAGCCTGCAGAAGATCCTCTCTCCCTCACACAGATTCCAACAATCGAGCAGACACATAGGTGGTCTACCGATCGCTGATAAAAATATGCTCTGGTCCGAGAATCTTAGAACATAGCACGTACATAGGTCAAATCAATAAATGCACCAAATTATATTTCCGTGGCCTGTAGTGTAATTGCAGTAGCTAGCATATTCTAACAACCACTACAAAATGATCTCAGCAAAGAGGAAGGGATAGAAGAACCAAGCGTTGTACTAGCACGTACGCTACGTGGTGGTCCATCTTGGAATAAATAGGGATGAAATCATTTTAGCTGCAAAATTTTAAAGGAGATAAATATATCTATTGGAGTTAAATGTACCGGTGGCCCGATTTCAGATCGTGCCTCATTCCGCCATATGCTGGTGCGCTCAACTAGGCTCGCTGAGAAGCCGGCCAGCGCGCATGCCATCTTGAGCATCTCGATGGTGGTCACTTGCCTCATGGACTTCCTTGGTGAGAAGCTACTGACATTCCTGACGGCGGAGACAAGGTGCCCATGCATGCTACTGAGCGAGTTGCCAAGGCAGAGGGCTCATGTGTGAGAAAAATAGGAAATTCAGAAGCCTTCATGCATTTTCCTAAAATCAAAACCGGTCAATGGACCTTGAGTGAACGGTTTTGATAGTTTGGGGACCCGGATATGCGGTTTGAGAATTCGTAGACCTAGATGACACACCTGAAATAGTTGAAGGACCGCCTGTGCATTAAACTCTATTGAGTTATATGAGCGAAATAAGGATGGAATAAAGACCCAAAAGAGATCTGCTGTAAGATTACCATTCTATAGAAAAGGTATGATTATAAGCATTGACTAGATTTCGATCTCCATTTCATTGACGTGGTGCGAACAAACAATACAAAAAGTATGTGTAGGCCGAAAATTCAACGGACTGGTTCTGAAGTGACCATTTTATAAAAAGTATAGTATGATTAAAAGCATTGACTAGATCTGGCCTCTGGGTTGTGTCAGTGTGAGTCCTATAGTACCATTTCATTGACTTTATGTGCTTCATCCTTTTCCAGTTTTTTGAACTTACCATTTCATCGACTAGATCTGGACCTCGGATTGTGTGAGTCGTATAGTGTCTGTAAAAACAACTCTTAAATGTAGTTGACTTGAGGTAATACCCTTTAGTTCGATGCCCAAAAATACTACTCCGTATTTTTAGAGGCGCATTTGAGAGGCGCACAAAGACCAAGCCGGACGTTAATTGCCTCCAGACTAGGTGCTATTCTCCTAATTACCCGGCAACACATTAATCTAGACGCGGCAAACGTTTCGGCTCTATGCAAGGGACCCGCACGTCAGCGAGTGGACAGCATGGCTCAAGACTGATCGTGCGCGTCCTGTGAAAACGGAACACCCAACAGCCGCGTAATTAGGACTTCAGTAATCCAACATTTACGCCGAACGAAGCGCCCCCACGAAATGCGCCCATGTATTGCGAATTTTTTGCTGGGCCAAATGCGCCCCTAAAAAACGGATGGAGGGAGTACTAGTTGCCACACTATTTACTGCTAGTTGCCAACACGCAGTGCAATCAAACGGTTAATACATCTAACTAGAATTATATCTGCATGGATAGCAGTATTAAATTCACTGGCGTAACAACCACGGAATGATATCTGCACGGATATATACCATCGAGCGGTTATACTGCTACTGTCAGCATGTACTCTATTTTTTTTTTTTTTTGCGAGGGAGCATATACTCTATTTATTTGATGTGGTAGACCTTGGAATAATCGGAACGAATAATTTTAAAGGAGAAAAATATATACAGTAGTCTGATCTGAATGAAACAAGGACACAGTAGATCCAAGAGATCAGCCGGTGAAGTTACCATTTTATAAAAACGTTAAGATTATAAAAATTGGCTAGATCTGGATCTCTCCTTTTTTTTTCTTTTTGGGAATCGATCTGGATCTCGGGTTGTGTTAACCGTATAGTACCATTCAATTGACTTGGCAGCAAGTGATTGGGCGTCTGTTCATCTTTTTTTTGTAAAAACAACTCTTACATGGTGCACTTGCGGTGATACTCTTTCCTGTCAAAAAATACTAGCGCCCGTAGTGTTAGGCTGACAGCAGCAAAAAGAATTCGGCCTCCAGCAGCGTTTTTCCTCGCATGTAGCCCTAGGTCGACGCACGGTGCGTTTCGGTCAACATGTCGGCTTTTGTCAGCACTTGCGTCATCTCGGATGCTATGGCTAAGCTGCCTGCCACTTGCAGAGTCCGTCTCCACCTGCGTTGGCTTTCACAGAAATAGGGAAAACTTGAAAAATTTTGCAAAACGAATAAAGTTTAAAAATTTGTAAAAACAGTAGACGAAAATTAAATACGAATGGTGGAAGAAATTATTGAATACATGATTGTTTGGTCGGCCAAAAAGATGTAGGAAGAATTTCAGGAAGACAAACAAAGGAAAAAAATACAAGCTCTGAGGCAGAATTGGATCACCCATTACGCGTGTCGAGCTCTGTTTACCTGATAGGTGTGCCACCTTAATTAGAACCGGTGGCTAGGCTTCATTTTGATATTCAGTCATTCCTCATGCAGCAACTCAAGCTAAGAGAAAAACCGAGGTCAAGGTGAGGAATTGTGGGAAATTTCGGACATGACAGAGGAATTGAGAACCTTAAAGTACAACTTTAAAATACCACAATACTACTAAGAGAACCTTAAAGTAGTACAAAGCCTATATGAATGGTTGGATTTTAAAAAATGAACGGTTCACGTCGATTTCATTGCACCGTAAAGGTTCTCGGGGAATTGCCCGTACCCTAAATGATGTCACGACACAAGTGTTACAAAATTGTTAATTAAACGGGCATAACTGAGTGCACCAAGTTTCCTAGTACTTTTTACCCTCCAGAGAGGTGTCACGAGGGAACTGAAATTGGATTATGTATCACAATTATTAAAACAAAACAATAATTGACTCTCAATCATTCTAGAAATATATTTAGCCAGCATTCTACGATACAGCATGCACTTCAATCATTTAATGAACACAAGTATAATTATTATGTCTTGGTGGACAAAGTTAGAATTCCATTGGCATAACAACTACAATGATTATATCAGCAAGGCATTGCACCAATCGTTGTACTACATACCAGCATATATATATATATATATATACATATATATATATATATATATATATAGGGCAGCGCTAATTCACACCCAGGGTGTGAAATATTATATCACACCCCAGACCTATATAGGCTGCACCAGGCGTGTCGTACCCCATTTCTGAAGTACTTAGTGTTTACCGTATCAGTCCCTGGATCAGTAGCTGATACGACACTTTCACAGAATGCTTCACAGCAAATACTTTATTTATATTACCGAGAGTCATTACAAGCCTTTTAATACATAAAGGTCTTTGTACAGATGAGGCGAGCAGCCTCAGCACACACAGACATCACGCTCAAAGGCTGACGCAGCAGCCAGAGCCAACACTAAATCTAGCGGAAGACGACAAGGCTCCACTCCTACAGGCACCGCTTGAGCGAAGGCCGAACTCTACTCTTCATCGGCATCAGCTTGGAAGTCATACTCAGGTTCCTCTTCGGAATGATTTAGGCAAGGGTGAGTACTTAAGGTA
This sequence comes from Eragrostis nindensis, assembly GCA_012490785.1. Classification (NCBI taxonomy): domain Eukaryota; kingdom Viridiplantae; phylum Streptophyta; class Magnoliopsida; order Poales; family Poaceae; genus Eragrostis; species Eragrostis nindensis. Next base: position 349,227 of record JAAXCT010000409.1, on the reverse strand, counting down.
CTCAGCAAGCCTAACGCAAGGGTTATGAATATGCAAGGGAATATCAAAGGATAGGCTGAGTTTTATCGACAAAGCGAGAAAGCCAAGTTTATGCAGGGTTGTTTTGAAAACAAAGTATTTCGCAAATCTAATCAAATATCTGTAGAGATTAGTGGGGTTGGGCGGCCCTGGGGGAGATGCAATCCATCCCGCCAGTTCCTCACTTTTATCACTGGCCGACAACCAGCACACGGCTCCAAACCGGCGTTTTCCAAAAACACACCAAGGGAACTCACGCGGAAAGTCTAATCATAGTGTGGCCGATGCTTTCGCGTTGTCCAATACCGTGGAACACGGCTTTCCGGAAAGATTCTTAACCTTGGCCAAGGGTGCACAAATTTCCCCACAAGGTGGTCCAGTCCTCCCTATCGTCATAGTTTGGACTGTCCCACTAAAGGTTCCATACCTACTTGGTACCACCACGGCATCCCCCACGGACATCACCAGGGGCTTCACAATCATAAAAAATATGGCCAGTCATAAATGCCGGATCTCGAACACCCACCAACGAACGAGTCTTCTCCTGGGACTCCGTTGCAATCTCCTGCCTCCGGGGGGTACCGGGTGAGTACTAGTAGGGTGTGGTTCCAATTCCCATCCCATACTGGGCTTGTGGCTGCGCGAGAGGTGCTAGGCAAAGGCGGCACAAGAACCGGTCCTTATACGACCGAACCAGGCATCTTCAATAGCCAATCCACGAGTGGAAGGGCGTCCCAGAGATAGCCTCCCCACTGAGGACTACCTCGCCTGGTCCCGCCAAAAAAAAAAAACATCCCTCACTAGGGTTGCACTTATTATTAACCACCCAATTTCACATTTACACACACCACCAAGACACACGCATTTACACGAAAATCACGTGAGCAATATTAATTAAACACATGTGAAAGTCCTAAGCAGCGAGCATATCAACAACTCATTAATTAACTTAATGATGTTGATTCCTAGGGGTAACAAGGATACAGGATATAATCAAGTCAAGGCAGGCAATCAAATATTGCATAGGACCATTCTAGCATTTAAATTCATTTAAATACCATGCAATTTATTTATAAACAGCTCTAATTAGGATATTTGCAAACATAGGATCAATATGATCAATGGGAGTTAGACTTGCCTTCACCGAATTCTTCTTCCTCTAAATCCTCGTAATCAGGATCCTCAGCTTCTTCGTCTTGATTATCTATCGATTTAAGAGAATAAATCTACCGTTTGCAATCAAATTAACAAAGCAATAAATCCAAATAAAATCCAAATTAAACCGGATAAGAGTGGATTTTGGTGGCACTGGATAGATTATGATTTTAGATGAATTTTGGCGCAAGATTCGCCAAAATCGGAATTAGAATGAAAAAGATATGGATTTTTGAAGTTTGAATGAATTGATTCAATTGAGTTTAGCTTGATTAATTTTGTATGTGAGATACATAATTAATCAGAGGCTAGCAAGTGTTGGAAGGTGTTTAGGAAGTGACAAAGTATTTTAGGAATTTTTGGGAATTTTTCTGTTATTGGAAATGTGGTCGAAATGATTTTCTGTGTACAAATCTGGGTGCGCGTAGCAATTTCTAGTGAGTTGTTTCACTGACTGGTGGGCCAAAGGGCCCAGCGGGGTCCGCGCTCCACTGTTTGCTGAGCCAAGTCCACAGAATAGTGGACCGGGCTGCGAAATACGGCGGTCCACGATGCGCCGAGTCCGCCACGCAAGCGGGGCGACTCGGTCGTGTGGGGCCCAACCTGCTGACGCGGCTGCCACGTCGGGGGGTGCGACGGGGTCAAAGGGGCGTCGGCGGTGGGGCGCGCACGACGGCGCGGCCCGGGCGACTCGCCGGCGACGAGCAGCGAGGGGTAAGGAGCGACAGCGCGGGGCCCTAACGACTCTACACGCGACGGGGAGTCCTCCATGGCGTGACGTCGTCGACGAGGAGGTCCAAGGAGGTGGCGCGGGTTCGCCGGCGCCCGTGACTGCGGCGGCGCGCGAAGGAAAAAGGAAGGGGAAACGGGGGTGTTCGTGGGGCTCGGCTGGCGCGCGCGCGAGGTGCGCGGGAGCATGGTGCCGGGTGCGCTGCCCTGCAGGGCTCGATGTGGCCAAGAGAAGGCCGGCGGGGAGCTCCCACGGCGGCGGCCTACCGGAGCTAGGGGAGGAAGCAGACGCACTACAAGGTGAAGCGAAAGAGAAGGCGCATTGGAGAGAGGAGAGGACGGGCGTGCTCACCGAGCGCTCGCCTGAGCGGGTGAAAGACGGCGAGGGACTAGCACCAGAGACAAGCACGGCGACTAGGGTTGGCCGGTGATCTCCTCGCATGGGATGTGGCTGCACCAATGAAGGGCACTAGGAAGTTAAGCATGCATCGGAGCTTTGCATTCGACGAAGAAAGGGGAGCGGGGCTCACCGGAGAAGGGAAAAGGGCTCGCCGGGGTTCTTGCCGGAACTGAGAGAGAAAGGGGGGAAAAATAAGAGAGAGAGCTCGGGAGTGGAGTGGAGTGAAGAATGGCATGAGAGAGGGAAGGAGAGGGTCTGCCCCTTGCTTTATAGCCGCCAATGGCGGTTCACAACAGTGTGCGGAGGCGGTTCCTGGCGAGATTTTTCCTCGCCGGAGTTAATGCTCGATTGACGCGCGATGGCGGTTCTCGTTCGTCGAGAACGGGGATGACGGCGGCGCGGTGCTTGTGCAGTGACGCGGACGAGACAGAACGAGAGTTGAAGCGGCTGTAGATGACGTTCGCGGAGTGGAGCTCGCCGAACTCTGGAGGAGCTTGGCGCGCGCGTCAAGGAGTCGGGGAAGGATGATGGGACGCGCCACTAAGGCGGTTCCGCTCTCGCACGTGCTCTTTGTGGCGTTGAAAAGACAAGGCGTCGACGGCCGGCAGCGCGGAATGGGCTCCAGCGAGATTTTCGCCGGCGACGCGAGGTGGAAGACGGGGACGCGGGCCCCACCTGGCGGTGAGACGGCGGAAAAAGAAAAAGGGAGAGGCGAGCGGGCTGGCTCGGGTGGAACTGGGCCGGGATCGAAGCGGCCCACGCGGGAAAGGAAAAAGAAGAAAGGAAAGGGAGAGAGTTTTGGGCCGGCCGGGAGAAAAGAAAGAATGGCGGCCCGAAAGGAAAAGGAGATTTGATCTTTTGCTGGGATTTGGATTTGAATGAATTTCGAATTCATTCAAAAGGAGAGATTTAAAACTACCACTCAGACAAACAAGGAAAGCTCAAGAATGCTCATGGTGCTGTTTATGCATGTTTAAAAATTCAAAAGCTTTTGGTTTCGCTACTAACTAAGCTAGTAAATTAATTTTAATTGGAAAATTTTAAAAAGTTCAAATTTTTAGTGGTTTTTGGTAACGGGCAAAAACACGGGTCGCTACAACCTACCCCACTTAAAGAGAATCTCGTCCCCGAGATTCCGGCTCTTCCTCGAACAGGTAAGGAAACTCTCGCTTGAGATCATCTTCTCTTTCCCATGTTGCTTCTGCCTCGGTGTGATTACTCCACTGAACTCGACAAAACCTTATAGCATTCCTTCTTGTTAGTCGAGTTGCTACATCCAAAATCTTAATTGGCCTTTCCTGATATCTGAGATCTGGCTGTAAGTCCATCACTTCTGGAGGGACTATTTCTTCTGGCTTTCTCAGACATTTCTTTAATTGTGACACATGGAAAACATCGTGCACATCTGCCATTTCTTCGGGAAGCTCGAGGCGATATGCCACGGTTCCTATCTTCTTAAGTACCTTGAAAGGTCCAATGTACCTCGGCGCCAACTTTCCTTTTATCTGGAATCTCCTGGTTCCTCGGATCGGTGACACTTTGAGATACACATAATCTCCAACTTCGAAGTTCAAATCTCTGCGTCGGGTATCTGCATAACTTTTTTGTCTGCTTTGGGCTGCCTTTAAATTTTCCCTGACCAGAGCTACTTGCTCTTCTGCATCTCTGATAACTGCAGGTCCGAAGAAAGAACGTTCCCCAACTTCTGACCACATCAGCGGGGTTCTGCATTTTCTGCCATACAGTGCCTCAAATGGTGACATCTGTAAACTGGCCTGATAACTGTTGTTATATGAGAACTCTGCAAAGGACAAATTTTTCTCCCAATCTTTTCCATAGGCTAGCACACATGCTCTTAACATGTCTTCCAGGATTTGATTCACCCTTTCTGTCTGACCATCGGTTTGCGGGTGATAAGCTGAGCTATAATCCAATCTTGTCCCAAGCAATTTATGCAAACTTTTCCAGAATATCGAGGTGAACTGTGTGCCTCGATCTGACACTATTCTGCGAGGAACTCCATGCAATTTGAGCACATTGTCTATGTACAGTTGAGCATAATGATTTCCCCTGTATACTGTCTTCACAGGTATAAAGTGTGCCACTTTTGTCAGTCGATCCACAATAACCCATATGGAATCATATCCTTTTTGGGTACGGGGTAACCCTATGATGAAATCCATGCTGATCTCATCCCATTTCCACTCTGGAACATGGAGAGGCTGTAACAATCCTGCAGGTCTCTGGTGTTCTGCTTTTACTCTGCTGCATATATCACAACGTGCAACAAATTCTGCTATGTCTCTTTTCATTCCTGACCACCAATATTTCTGCTTCAGGTCCATATACATTTTGGTGCATCCAGGATGAATAGAATATGCTGAATTATGAGCTTCATCCATAATCAGCTTCTGATATCCACCAGTTTTTGGCACACATATTCTATCCTTGTACCATAAGGTGCCCTGATTATCCACTAGAAATCCAGGGGCTTTATCCAACCCTGTCATTTTCTTTAACTCATTGATTTCTTCATCTGACTCTTGTGCTGTTCTGATTTGCTTTTCCAGAGTTGGTTCCACACATAAGGTGTTCAGGCGGCCTGGCTTAGCAAAGTGAAGATTTAATTGTTTGAATTCTTCCGCAAGCTCAGGGCTTCGTCTCCGCATCTTAATCCCATTATTCTGAGATTTGCGGCTTAATGCATCTGCAACCACATTTGCCTTTCCAGGATGGTAGTGAATTTCTAGGTCATAATCCTTTATTAATTCCAACCATCTTCTCTGTCGGAGGTTTAAATCCGGTTGTGTGAAAATATATTTCAGGCTCTTGTGATCCGTATATATTTCACATTTATTGCCAATCAGATAATGCCTCCAAATTTTGAGAGCATGCACAACTGCTGCTAGTTCCAAATCATGAGTAGGATAATTTTGCTCATATGTTTTCAACTGCCTTGATGCATATGCAATCACTCGGTCATCTTGCATAAGCACACATCCCAATCCTTGTCGAGATGCGTCGCAATATACGACAAAATCTCGGTGTATGTCTGGTAAAGCTAATACTGGGGCTGTGGTCAACTTTTTCTTTAATTCCTGAAAACTTCTCTCACAGGCTTCAGTCCATTTAAATTCTTTTCCCTTCTGTGTCAAAGCTGTCATTGGTCTTGCTATTTTTGAAAAATCTTTGATGAATTTGCGGTAATAACCAGCTAGACCAAGGAAACTTCGAACTTCTGTCACAGTGGTTGGTTGCTTCCAATTAAGGACTGCCTCAACTTTGGCTGGATCCACTGATACTCCTTCTTCTGTCAGAATGTGACCAAGAAATGCCACTTTATTTAACCAAAATTCACATTTGCTGAACTTGGCATACAGTTCATGAGCTCTCAATTTTTCTAACACAATCCTCAAATGCTGCTCATGCTCTTCTGCACTCTTGGAGTAGATAAGTATGTCGTCAATGAAGACAACGACAAACCGATCTAACTCCTCCATAAACACCTTATTCATCAAATTCATGAAGTATGCAGGTGCATTTGTCAATCCAAATGGCATCACTGTGAACTCATACTGACCATATCTGGTGACGAAAGCTGTCTTGAGAATATCACATTCTCTGATTTTTAACTGATAATACCCAGATCTCAAATCAATTTTGGAGAAATATTTGGCTCCTTTCAGCTGATCAAATAAATCATCGATCCTGGGCAATGGATATTTATTCTTGATAGTGACTTCATTCAAAGAACGGTAGTCTATACACATTCTGAGACTGCCATCTTTCTTTTTAACAAAAAGAACAGGTGATCCCCATGGTGATGAACTTGGTCTGATAAATCCTTTTTCCTGCAACTCTGCTGTTTGTGCCTTTAATTCTGCTAGCTCGTTTGCTGCCATTCTATACGGTCTCTTTGCTATTGGAGATGTGCCGGGTATGAGGTCAATAATGAATTCTATGTCTCTGTCAGGTGGCATGCCTGGCAACTCTTCTGGAAACACATCAGGATATTCACAGACCACTGGCACTTCCTCCAACGGTTTTGCTTCCATACTATGAACCATTGGTGCAACTTTTGACCTTTTTGGTTCACATACCACTTTAATTCCTTTGTGGTTTACCAGGGTAACTTTCCTGGTGTCACAGGCTATATTGCCGTGGTGCTTACTCAACCAGTCCATCCCGAGGATAACATCTATCCCCTGGGATTCTAGGACTACTAAGTTCGCTAGGAACTCTACCCCACTTAAAAGGATCTTAACCCGTGGGCATCCCAAATAACTTTTGGTCTCGGCCCCGGGAGTCCGGATTATCAGGGGTTGTTTTAGCATGACAGTTGGCAAATCATTTGCGGCAACAAACTTTGAAGAAACAAACGAATGCGAAGCTCCAGAATCAAATAGAACGGTTGCAAGAATGGAGTTGACGAGATACTCACCAAGAACAACATCAGGAGTGTCCTCAACTTCATCTGCATTAATATGGTTAACTTTTCCTCGGCCAAAGGATTGATTATTCCTCCGCTGCTGTCCAGAGGATTGCTGCCCATCACGACCATTTCCAGAAGCTGCAGTTCTGGCACTGTTTGGTTGATGCTGCTGAGTAGGAGCATTATTCTGGCTCAAATAAGGGCATCTAGCGATCATGTGACCAGGCTCACGGCAGTGAAAACAAGTCCTCTTATCATTATTGTTAGGTTGAACAACACTGGAACTGCTCCTCTGCTGGCTACCAGAATTTTGATTGCGGTAGGACGGTGCTGAGCTTGGTTGATTGGACGCTGAGGTCCTATACTGCATAGTAGACTGATATTTTGGCTTCTGAAAATTATTATTAAACCTTGGCTTCTGATTTCTCTCCTGCTGCTTAAACTTTTGCGCATTGAATTTGCGCTTCCTATCATGATCAATGTGAGAGTGAGCATCTTCCAACAAAAGTGCACGGTTCTTGAGAGTGTTGAAATCAGGATAAATATGAGTAACCAGCTGCACTTTCAATCCAGGATTAAGTCCTTTTCTGAAGCGATCCTGCTTCTTCTTGTCAGTATTAACATCATCAGGGGCATATCTGGCCAATTTCATGAATTTCCTGATATATTGATTTACTGTCATCGCCCCCTGTTTCAGAGAGCGGAATTCATCAGCCTTCATTTCAATCACACCCTCCGGGATGTGATACCTCCTGAACTCCTCCTGGAATTCCTCCCAGGTAATAGCATCTGCATTCTCTGCACCCTCACGGTAATTATCCCACCATTCTCCTGCTGCTCCCTTGAGCTGGTGAGATGCCAGAAGAACTTTTTCTCTATCATCAGCATTCACCAAGTGTAATCTCTTGGTGATATCACGCAGCCAATCATCAGCTGCCAGAGGATCTTCCTCAGTACCCTCGAAGGTCGGGGGCCTGAGTCTCATAAATTCTGACATTTTACTCTGCTGGCCTGGAGCTCTATCCATGAGTCCCTGTGCAATGATTTCCATCAGGCGAGTCTGATTATCCATCACAGCCACTAGATTAGTGACTGGTGCTGCGGGTATTCTTCCGCCTCTTCCACCACCTCTTCCACCACCTCTTCTACCGCCTCTACCACGATTCTGTTGTCCTTCACTTCTGTTCTGGTCATTATTTTCTCCCACCTCATCCTGTATTTCCTGCTGATTTTGACTCACTTCTTCTTCTTGGTAATCCTGTTCATTGTCATGTCTGCCTCCACCTCTACCTCCTCCTCTACCTCTGCCACGCTGATTATTTCCACCTCTACCACGTCCACGCCCTGCATTGTGGACGTCATTCTGCTCATCTTCTTGAGCGTTACGCTCTCGGCGTTGACGCTGCTGAATTCTGGCAGATCTTTTGGGAGGCATCTGATGGAGATATTAGCAAGAAGGTGAGATAAGATACTCAGGCGATTAACTAAACTACGAGGCGATACTACAAACTACGAGGCAAACAAACAAGATAAATGGAAAAGGAATTCCAAAGATCTTGCAAGCACACATACAAGATAAAACCGGCATCATTACATCATTACAGCAAGCCTATTCACAATAACAAGGTTCGATCATACATACCCAAGTCCTTTTATTTATATACAAGGACTCGACGATCTACAACTCGACCACAGGGCGACCCTGACTCGCAACTACTAGGATACACTACTGACACACCTGACACTACTAGACACTACGACTCGTGGCAACGGCTGCCACTACAAGCTAGCAAAAGCTACTCCACGGCGCCAACTCTACTGCTCAGGCGTCGAAGCCACGGTCCTGGCGCCACTCGGCGTAGAGGTCGAACGGGTCCTGGGTGAGGTCGACGGTGCCAGTGCTGACCAGCCTGTAGTACTTGTCGAGATCCACGTCTCCAACAAGGCGAGGTGCTGCTGGCGCCTCTGGTGCGGGCGAGTCGATCACCACAAACTCGTCCATATCCATCTCATCGTCAGTGCCAGTGAGATCGATGACGTTGTCCGCCACCGACTCACTCCCTGACGACACGTCCACAACGGGCTCGTCCTCCATCGGCTCCTCCTCGGAGTCTCCGACGGTCTCAAGGGCGGCCTCAAGCTCTGCTGCCCAACGGGCAAGCTCCTCGGAGTCGTCTGCCGGCTCAACCTCAGGGGAGTCCACGGTAGTGTCTGAACCTGCAAGGGTAGTGGAGTCCTCCTCCGTGTCGGTCGGGCAGGCGTAGTGGTAGTGTCCGTGCGGTCCTCCCATCCTCACTGTGAAGTGGCGGCGGGGTCCTCCGTGCTCCTCGCGGCAGTACCTGTAGTGGCTGTTGAGCTTACGGATCAGGTACATCGCATCCTCCTCCCAGAAACGACGGGTGTAGTCCAGGGTCCACTGCAGACGGTCTCTCTCAGCCTGGCAAGCAGCAAGCTGAGCCTGTGCCTGCGTAAGCTGAGCTCGGGTCTCTGCCAGACGGCGCTGGTCCTCGCCCCACCTCTCGGCAGTCTGCTCGAGAACGCGGGCGGTCTGGGCGCGCTGCGCCTCCAGCTGGTCTAACTCCTGACGAAGGTCCTCCATCTGTTCAACAAAATGTTGAAAGACGGGTAAGTACCGGTGAAAATAATTTTATAAATAGAAATAAGGTAAGGGAGATTTTATAAAGTAAAACTTTACAAAATATCGCACTCATCTCACTCGATTCCAACCTAGGGTTTGGCCTACGGACAAGCATTGCTCTGATACCACTCTGTCGTACCCCATTTCTGAAGTACTTAGTGTTTACCGTATCAGTCCCTGGATCAGTAGCTGATACGACACTTTCACAGAATGCTTCACAGCAAATACTTTATTTATATTACCGAGAGTCATTACAAGCCTTTTAATACATAAAGGTCTTTGTACAGATGAGGCGAGCAGCCTCAGCACACACAGACATCACGCTCAAAGGCTGACGCAGCAGCCAGAGCCAACACTAAATCTAGCGGAAGACGACAAGGCTCCACTCCTACAGGCACCGCTTGAGCGAAGGCCGAACTCTACTCTTCATCGCCATCAGCTTGGAAGTCATACTCAGGTTCCTCTTCTGAATGATTTAGGCAAGGGTGAGTACTTAAGGTACTCAGCAAGCCTAACGCAAGGGTTATGAATATGCAAGGGAATATCAAAGGATAGGCTGAGTTTTATCGACAAGGCGAGAAAGCCAAGTTTATGCAGGGTTGTTTTGAAAACAAAGTATTTCGCAAATCTAATCAAATATCTGTAGAGATTAGTGGGGTTGGGCGGCCCTGGGGGAGATGCAATCCATCCCGCCAGTTCCTCACTTTTTATCACTGGCCGACAACCAGCACACGGCTCCAAACCGGCGTTTTCCAAAAACACACCAAGGGAACTCACGCGGAAAGTCTAATCATAGTGTGGCCGATGCTTTCGCGTTGTCCAATACCGTGGAACACGGCTTTCCGGAAAGATTCTTAACCTTGGCCAAGGGTGCACAAATTTCCCCACAAGGTGGTCCAGTCCTCCCTATCGTCATAGTTTGGACTGTCCCACTAAAGGTTCCATACCTACTTGGTACCACCACGGCATCCCCCACGGACATCACCAGGGGCTTCACAATCATAAAAAATATGGCCAGTCATAAATGCCGGATCTCGAACACCCACCAACGAACGAGTCTTCTCCTGGGACTCCGTTGCAATCTCCTGCCTCCGGGGGGTACCGGGTGAGTACTAGTAGGGTGTGGTTCCAATTCCCATCCCATACTGGGCTTGTGGCTGCGCGAGAGGTGCTAGGCAAAGGCGGCACAAGAACCGGTCCTTATACGACCGAACCAGGCATCTTCAATAGCCAATCCACGAGTGGAAGGGCGTCCCAGAGATAGCCTCCTCACTGAGGACTACCTCGCCTGGTCCCGCCAAAAAAAAAAAAATCCCTCACTAGGGTTGCACTTATTATTAACCACCCAATTTCACATTTACACACACCACCAAGACACACGCATTTACACGAAAATCACGTGAGCAATATTAATTAAACACATGTGAAAGTCCTAAGCAGCGAGCATATCAACAACTCATTAATTAACTTAATGATGTTGATTCCTAGGGGTAACAAGGATACAGGATATAATCAAGTCAAGGCAGGCAATCAAATATTGCATAGGACCATTCTAGCATTTAAATTCATTTAAATACCATGCAATTTATTTATAAACAGCTCTAATTAGGATATTTGCAAACATAGGATCAATATGATCAATGGGAGTTAGACTTGCCTTCACCGAATTCTTCTTCCTCTAAATCCTCGTAATCAGGATCCTCAGCTTCTTCGTCTTGATTATCTATCGATTTAAGAGAATAAATCTACCGTTTGCAATCAAATTAACAAAGCAATAAATCCAAATAAAATCCAAATTAAACCGGATAAGAGTGGATTTTGGTGGCACTGGATAGATTATGATTTTAGATGAATTTTGGCGCAAGATTCGCCAAAATCGGAATTAGAATGAAAAAGATATGGATTTTTGAAGTTTGAATGAATTGATTCAATTGAGTTTAGCTTGATTAATTTTGTATGTGAGATACATAATTAATCAGAGGCTAGCAAGTGTTGGAAAGTGTTTAGGAAGTGACAAAGTATTTTTAGGAATTTTTGGGAATTTTTCTGTTATTGGAAATGTGGTCGAAATGATTTTCTGTGTACAAATCTGGGTGCGCGTAGCAATTTCTAGTGAGTTGTTTCACTGACTGGTGGGCCAAAGGGCCCAGCGGGGTCCGCGCTCCACTGTTTGCTGAGCCAAGTCCACAGAATAGTGGACCGGGCTGCGAAATACGGCGGTCCACGATGCGCCGAGTCCGCCACGCAAGCGGGGCGACTCGGTCGTGTGGGGCCCAACCTGCTGACGCGGCTGCCACGTCGGTGGGTGCGACGGGGTCAAAGGGGCGTCGGCGGTGGGGCGCGCACGACGGCGCGGCCCGGGCGACTCGCCGGCGACGAGCAGCGAGGGGTAAGGAGCGACAGCGCGGGGCCCTAACGACTCTACACGCGACGGGGAGTCCTCCATGGCGTGACGTCGTCGACGAGGAGGTCCAAGGAGGTGGCGCGGGTTCGCCGGCGCCCGTGACTGCGGCGGCGCGCGAAGGAAAAAGGAAGGGGAAACGGGGGTGTTCGTGGGGCTCGGCTGGCGCGCGCGCGAGGTGCGCGGGAGCATGGTGCCGGGTGCGCTGCCCTGCAGGGCTCGATGTGGCCAAGAGAAGGCCGGCGGGGAGCTCCCACGGCGGCGGCCTACCGGAGCTAGGGGAGGAAGCAGACGCACTACAAGGTGAAGCGAAAGAGAAGGCGCATTGGAGAGAGGAGAGGACGGGCGTGCTCACCGAGCGCTCGCCTGAGCGGGTGAAAGACGGCGAGGGACTAGCACCAGAGACAAGCACGGCGACTAGGGTTGGCCGGTGATCTCCTCGCATGGGATGTGGCTGCACCAATGAAGGGCACTAGGAAGTTAAGCATGCATCGGAGCTTTGCATTCGACGAAGAAAGGGGAGCGGGGCTCACCGGAGAAGGGAAAAGGGCTCGCCGGGGTTCTTGCCGGAACTGAGAGAGAAAGGGGGAAAAATAAGAGAGAGAGCTCGGGAGTGGAGTGGAGTGAAGAATGGCATGAGAGAGGGAAGGAGAGGGTCTGCCCCTTGCTTTATAGCCGCCAATGGCGGTTCACAACAGTGTGCGGAGGCGGTTCCTGGCGAGATTTTTCCTCGCCGGAGTTAATGCTCGATTGACGCGCGATGGCGGTTCTCGTTCGTCGAGAACGGGGGTGACGGCGGCGCGGTGCTTGTGCAGTGACGCGGACGAGACAGAACGAGAGTTGAAGCGGCTGTAGATGACGTTCGCGGAGTGGAGCTCGCCGAACTCTGGAGGAGCTTGGCGCGCGCGTCAAGGAGTCGGGGAAGGATGATGGGACGCGCCACTAAGGCGGTTCCGCTCTCGCACGTGCTCTTTGTGGCGTTGAAAAGACAAGGCGTCGACGGCCGGCAGCGCGGAATGGGCTCCAGCGAGATTTTCGCCGGCGACGCGAGGTGGAAGACGGGGACGCGGGCCCCACCTGGCGGTGAGACGGCGGAAAAAGAAAAAGGGAGAGGCGAGCGGGCTGGCTCGGGTGGAACTGGGCCGGGATCGAAGCGGCCCACGCGGGAAAGGAAAAAGAAGAAAGGAAAGGGAGAGAGTTTTGGGCCGGCCGGGAGAAAAGAAAGAATGGCGGCCCGAAAGGAAAAGGAGATTTGATCTTTTGCTGGGATTTGGATTTGAATGAATTTCGAATTCATTCAAAAGGAGAGATTTAAAACTACCACTCAGACAAACAAGGAAAGCTCAAGAATGCTCATGGTGCTGTTTATGCATGTTTAAAAATTCAAAAGCTTTTGGTTTCGCTACTAACTAAGCTAGTAAATTAATTTTAATTGGAAAATTTTAAAAAGTTCAAATTTTTAGTGGTTTTTGGTAACGGGCAAAAACACGGGTCGCTACAACCTACCCCACTTAAAGAGAATCTCGTCCCCGAGATTCCGGCTCTTCCTCGAACAGGTAAGGAAACTCTCGCTTGAGATCATCTTCTCTTTCCCATGTTGCTTCTGCCTCGGTGTGATTACTCCACTGAACTCGACAAAACCTTATAGCATTCCTTCTTGTTAGTCGAGTTGCTACATCCAAAATCTTAATTGGCCTTTCCTGATATCTGAGATCTGGCTGTAAGTCCATCACTTCTGGAGGGACTATTTCTTCTGGCTTTCTCAGACATTTCTTTAATTGTGACACATGGAAAACATCGTGCACATCTGCCATTTCTTCGGGAAGCTCGAGGCGATATGCCACGGTTCCTATCTTCTTAAGTACCTTGAAAGGTCCAATGTACCTCGGCGCCAACTTTCCTTTTATCTGGAATCTCCTGGTTCCTCGGATCGGTGACACTTTGAGATACACATAATCTCCAACTTCGAAGTTCAAATCTCTGCGTCGGGTATCTGCATAACTTTTTTGTCTGCTTTGGGCTGCCTTTAAATTTTCCCTGACCAGAGCTACTTGCTCTTCTGCATCTCTGATAACTGCAGGTCCGAAGAAAGAACGTTCCCCAACTTCTGACCACATCAGCGGGGTTCTGCATTTTCTGCCATACAGTGCCTCAAATGGTGACATCTGTAAACTGGCCTGATAACTGTTGTTATATGAGAACTCTGCAAAGGACAAATTTTTCTCCCAATCTTTTCCATAGGCTAGCACACATGCTCTTAACATGTCTTCCAGGATTTGATTCACCCTTTCTGTCTGACCATCGGTTTGCGGGTGATAAGCTGAGCTATAATCCAATCTTGTCCCAAGCAATTTATGCAAACTTTTCCAGAATATCGAGGTGAACTGTGTGCCTCGATCTGACACTATTCTGCGAGGAACTCCATGCAATTTGAGCACATTGTCTATGTACAGTTGAGCATAATGATTTCCCCTGTATACTGTCTTCACAGGTATAAAGTGTGCCACTTTTGTCAGTCGATCCACAATAACCCATATGGAATCATATCCTTTTTGGGTACGGGGTAACCCTATGATGAAATCCATGCTGATCTCATCCCATTTCCACTCTGGAACATGGAGAGGCTTGTAACAATCCTGCAGGTCTCTGGTGTTCTGCTTTTACTCTGCTGCATATATCACAACGTGCAACAAATTCTGCTATGTCTCTTTTCATTCCTGACCACCAATATTTCTGCTTCAGGTCCATATACATTTTGGTGCATCCAGGATGAATAGAATATGCTGAATTATGAGCTTCATCCATAATCAGCTTCTGATATCCACCAGTTTTTGGCACACATATTCTATCCTTGTACCATAAGGTGCCCTGATTATCCACTAGAAATCCAGGGGCTTTATCCAACCCTGTCATTTTCTTTAACTCATTGATTTCTTCATCTGACTCTTGTGCTGTTCTGATTTGCTTTTCCAGAGTTGGTTCCACACATAAGGTGTTCAGGCGGCCTGGCTTAGCAAAGTGAAGATTTAATTGTTTGAATTCTTCCGCAAGCTCAGGGCTTCGTCTCCGCATCTTAATCCCATTATTCTGAGATTTGCGGCTTAATGCATCTGCAACCACATTTGCCTTTCCAGGATGGTAGTGAATTTCTAGGTCATAATCCTTTATTAATTCCAACCATCTTCTCTGTCGGAGGTTTAAATCCGGTTGTGTGAAAATATATTTCAGGCTCTTGTGATCCGTATATATTTCACATTTATTGCCAATCAGATAATGCCTCCAAATTTTGAGAGCATGCACAACTGCTGCTAGTTCCAAATCATGAGTAGGATAATTTTGCTCATATGTTTTCAACTGCCTTGATGCATATGCAATCACTCGGTCATCTTGCATAAGCACACATCCCAATCCTTGTCGAGATGCGTCGCAATATACGACAAAATCTCGGTGTATGTCTGGTAAAGCTAATACTGGGGCTGTGGTCAACTTTTTCTTTAATTCCTGAAAACTTCTCTCACAGGCTTCAGTCCATTTAAATTCTTTTCCCTTCTGTGTCAAAGCTGTCATTGGTCTTGCTATTTTTGAAAAATCTTTGATGAATTTGCGGTAATAACCAGCTAGACCAAGGAAACTTCGAACTTCTGTCACAGTGGTTGGTTGCTTCCAATTAAGGACTGCCTCAACTTTGGCTGGATCCACTGATACTCCTTCTTCTGTCAGAATGTGACCAAGAAATGCCACTTTATTTAACCAAAATTCACATTTGCTGAACTTGGCATACAGTTCATGTGCTCTCAATTTTTCTAACACAATCCTCAAATGCTGCTCATGCTCTTCTGCACTCTTGGAGTAGATAAGTATGTCGTCAATGAAGACAACGACAAACCGATCTAACTCCTCCATAACACCTTATTCATCAAATTCATGAAGTATGCAGGTGCATTTGTCAATCCAAATGGCATCACTGTGAACTCATACTGACCATATCTGGTGACGAAAGCTGTCTTGAGAATATCACATTCTCTGATTTTTAACTGATAATACCCAGATCTCAAATCAATTTTGGAGAAATATTTGGCTCCTTTCAGCTGATCAAATAAATCATCGATCCTGGGCAATGGATATTTATTCTTGATAGTGACTTCATTCAAAGAACGGTAGTCTATACACATTCTGAGACTGCCATCTTTCTTTTAACAAAAAGAACAGGTGATCCCCATGGTGATGAACTTGGTCTGATAAATCCTTTTTCCTGCAACTCTGCTGTTTGTGCCTTTAATTCTGCTAGCTCGTTTGCTGCCATTCTATACGGTCTCTTTGCTATTGGAGATGTGCCGGGTATGAGGTCAATAATGAATTCTATGTCTCTGTCAGGTGGCATGCCTGGCAACTCTTCTGGAAACACATCAGGATATTCACAGACCACTGGCACTTCCTCCAACGGTTTTGCTTCCATACTATGAACCATTGGTGCAACTTTTGACCTTTTTGGTTCACATACCACTTTAATTCCTTTGTGGTTTACCAGGGTAACTTTCCTGGTGTCACAGGCTATATTGCCGTGGTGCTTACTCAACCAGTCCATCCCGAGGATAACATCTATCCCCTGGGATTCTAGGACTACTAAGTTCGCTAGGAACTCTACCCCACTTAAAAGGATCTTAACCCGTGGGCATCCCAAATAACTTTTGGTCTCGGCCCCGGGAGTCCGGATTATCAGGGGTTGTTTTAGCATGACAGTTGGCAAATCATTTGCGGCAACAAACTTTGAAGAAACAAACGAATGCGAAGCTCCAGAATCAAATAGAACGGTTGCAAGAATGGAGTTGACGAGATACTCACCAAGAACAACATCAGGAGTGTCCTCAACTTCATCTGCATTAATATGGTTAACTTTTCCTCGGCCAAAGGATTGATTATTCCTCCGCTGCTGTCCAGAGGATTGCTGCCCATCACGACCATTTCCAGAAGCTGCAGTTCTGGCACTGTTTGGTTGATGCTGCTGAGTAGGAGCATTATTCTGGCTCAAATAAGGGCATCTAGCGATCATGTGACCAGGCTCACGGCAGTGAAAACAAGTCCTCTTATCATTATTGTTAGGTTGAACAACACTGGAACTGCTCCTCTGCTGGCTACCAGAATTTTGATTGCGGTAGGACGGTGCTGAGCTTGGTTGATTGGACGCTGAGGTCCTATACTGCATAGTAGACTGATATTTTGGCTTCTGAAAATTATTATTAAACCTTGGCTTCTGATTTCTCTCCTGCTGCTTAAACTTTTGCGCATTGAATTTGCGCTTCCTATCATGATCAATGTGAGAGTGAGCATCTTCCAACAAAAGTGCACGGTTCTTGAGAGTGTTGAAATCAGGATAAATATGAGTAACCAGCTGCACTTTCAATCCAGGATTAAGTCCTTTTCTGAAGCGATCCTGCTTCTTCTTGTCAGTATTAACATCATCAGGGGCATATCTGGCCAATTTCATGAATTTCCTGATATATTGATTTACTGTCATCGCCCCCTGTTTCAGAGAGCGGAATTCATCAGCCTTCATTTCAATCACACCCTCCGGGATGTGATACCTCCTGAACTCCTCCTGGAATTCCTCCCAGGTAATAGCATCTGCATTCTCTGCACCCTCACGGTAATTATCCCACCATTCTCCTGCTGCTCCCTTGAGCTGGTGAGATGCCAGAAGAACTTTTTCTCTGTCATCAGCATTCACCAAGTGCAATTTCTTGGTGATATCACGCAGCCAATCATCAGCTGCCAGAGGATCTTCCTCAGTACCCTCGAAGGTCGGGGGCCTGAGTCTCATAAATTCTGACATTTTACTCTGCTGGCCTGGAGCTCTATCCATGAGTCCCTGTGCAATGATTTCCATCAGGCGAGTCTGATTATCCATCACAGCCACTAGATTAGTGACTGGTGCTGCGGGTATTCTTCCACCTCTTCCACCACCTCTTCCACCACCTCTTCTACCGCCTCTACCACGATTCTGTTGTCCTTCACTTCTGTTCTGGTCATTATTTTCTCCCACCTCATCCTGTATTTCCTGCTGATTTTGACTCACTTCTTCTTCTTCTGGTAATCCTGTTCATTGTCATGTCTGCCTCCACCTCTACCTCCTCCTCTACCTCTGCCACGCTGATTATTTCCACCTCTACCACGTCCACGCCCTGCATTGTGGACGTCATTCTGCTCATCTTCTTGAGCGTTACGCTCTCGGCGTTGACGCTGCTGAATTCTGGCAGATCTTTTGGGAGGCATCTGATGGAGATATTAGCAAGAAGGTGAGATAAGATACTCAGGCGATTAACTAAACTACGAGGCGATACTACAAACTACGAGGCAAACAAACAAGATAAATGGAAAAGGAATTCCAAAGATCTTGCAAGCACACATACAAGATAAAACCGGCATCATTACATCATTACAGCAAGCCTATTCACAATAACAAGGTTCGATCATACATACCCAAGTCCTTTTATTTATATACAAGGACTCGACGATCTACAACTCGACCACAGGGCGACCCTGACTCGCAACTACTAGGATACACTACTGACACACCTGACACTACTAGACACTACGACTCGTGGCAACGGCTGCCACTACAAGCTAGCAAAAGCTACTCCACGGCGCCAACTCTACTGCTCAGGCGTCGAAGCCACGGTCCTGGCGCCACTCGGCGTAGAGGTCGAACGGGTCCTGGGTGAGGTCGACGGTGCCAGTGCTGACCAGCCTGTAGTACTTGTCGAGATCCACGTCTCCAACAAGGCGAGGTGCTGCTGGCGCCTCTGGTGCGGGCGAGTCGATCACCACAAACTCGTCCATATCCATCTCATCGTCAGTGCCAGTGAGATCGATGACGTTGTCCGCCACCGACTCACTCCCTGACGACACGTCCACAACGGGCTCGTCCTCCATCGGCTCCTCCTCGGAGTCTCCGACGGTCTCAAGGGCGGCCTCAAGCTCTGCTGCCCAACGGGCAAGCTCCTCGGAGTCGTCTGCCGCTCAACCTCAGGGAGTCCACGGTAGTGTCTGAACCTGCAAGGGTAGTGGAGTCCTCCTCCGTGTCGGTCGGGCAGGCGTAGTGGTAGTGTCCGTGCGGTCCTCCCATCCTCACTGTGAAGTGGCGGCGGGGTCCTCCGTGCTCCTCGCGGCAGTACCTGTAGTGGCTGTTGAGCTTACGGATCAGGTACATCGCATCCTCCTCCCAGAAACGACGGGTGTAGTCCAGGGTCCACTGCAGACGGTCTCTCTCAGCCTGGCAAGCAGCAAGCTGAGCCTGTGCCTGCGTAAGCTGAGCTCGGGTCTCTGCCAGACGGCGCTGGTCCTCGCCCCACCTCTCGGCAGTCTGCTCGAGAACGCGGGCGGTCTGGGCGCGCTGCGCCTCCAGCTGGTCTAACTCCTGACGAAGGTCCTCCATCTGTTCAACAAAATGTTGAAAGACGGGTAAGTACCGGTGAAAATAATTTATAAAAAGAAATAAGGTAAGGGAGATTTTATAAAGTAAAACTTTACAAAATATCGCACTCATCTCACTCGATTCCAACCTAGGGTTTGGCCTACGGACAAGCATTGCTCTGATACCACTCTGTCGTACCCCATTTCTGAAGTACTTAGTGTTTACCGTATCAGTCCCTGGATCAGTAGCTGATACGACACTTTCACAGAATGCTTCACAGCAAATACTTTATTTATATTACCGAGAGTCATTACAAGCCTTTTAATACATAAAGGTCTTTGTACAGATGAGGCGAGCAGCCTCAGCACACACAGACATCACGCTCAAAGGCTGACGCAGCAGCCAGAGCCAACACTAAATCTAGCGGAAGACGACAAGGCTCCACTCCTACAGGCACCGCTTGAGCGAAGGCCGAACTCTACTCTTCATCGCCATCAGCTTGGAAGTCATACTCAGGTTCCTCTTCTGAATGATTTAGGCAAGGGTGAGTACTTAAGGTACTCAGCAAGCCTAACGCAAGGGTTATGAATATGCAAGGGAATATCAAAGGATAGGCTGAGTTTTATCGACAAGGCGAGAAAGCCAAGTTTATGCAGGGTTGTTTTGAAAACAAAGTATTTCGCAAATCTAATCAAATATCTGTAGAGATTAGTGGGGTTGGGCGGCCCTGGGGGAGATGCAATCCATCCCGCCAGTTCCTCACTTTTTATCACTGGCCGACAACCAGCACACGGCTCCAAACCGGCGTTTTCCAAAAACACACCAAGGGAACTCACGCGGAAAGTCTAATCATAGTGTGGCCGATGCTTTCGCGTTGTCCAATACCGTGGAACACGGCTTTCCGGAAAGATTCTTAACCTTGGCCAAGGGTGCACAAATTTCCCCACAAGGTGGTCCAGTCCTCCCTATCGTCATAGTTTGGACTGTCCCACTAAAGGTTCCATACCTACTTGGTACCACCACGGCATCCCCCACGGACATCACCAGGGGCTTCACAATCATAAAAAATATGGCCAGTCATAAATGCCGGATCTCGAACACCCACCAACGAACGAGTCTTCTTCTGGGACTCCGTTGCAATCTCCTGCCTCCGGGGGGTACGGGTGAGTACTAGTAGGGTGTGGTTCCAATTCCCATCCCATACTGGGCTTGTGGCTGCGCGAGAGGTGCTAGGCAAAGGCGGCACAAGAACCGGTCCTTATACGACCGAACCAGGCATCTTCAATAGCCAATCCACGAGTGGAAGGGCGTCCCAGAGATAGCCTCCTCACTGAGGACTACCTCGCCTGGTCCCGCCAAAAAAAAAAAAAATCCCTCACTAGGGTTGCACTTATTATTAACCACCCAATTTCACATTTACACACACCACCAAGACACACGCATTTACACGAAAATCACGTGAGCAATATTAATTAAACACATGTGAAAGTCCTAAGCAGCGAGCATATCAACAACTCATTAATTAACTTAATGATGTTGATTCCTAGGGGTAACAAGGATACAGGATATAATCAAGTCAAGGCAGGCAATCAAATATTGCATAGGACCATTCTAGCATTTAAATTCATTTAAATACCATGCAATTTATTTATAAACAGCTCTAATTAGGATATTTGCAAACATAGGATCAATATGATCAATGGGAGTTAGACTTGCCTTCACCGAATTCTTCTTCCTCTAAATCCTCGTAATCAGGATCCTCAGCTTCTTCGTCTTGATTATCTATCGATTTAAGAGAATAAATCTACCGTTTGCAATCAAATTAACAAAGCAATAAATCCAAATAAAATCCAAATTAAACCGGATAAGAGTGGATTTTGGTGGCACTGGATAGATTATGATTTTAGATGAATTTTGGCGCAAGATTCGCCAAAATCGGAATTAGAATGAAAAAGATATGGATTTTTGAAGTTTGAATGAATTGATTCAATTGAGTTTAGCTTGATTAATTTTGTATGTGAGATACATAATTAATCAGAGGCTAGCAAGTGTTGGAAGGTGTTTAGGAAGTGACAAAGTATTTTTAGGAATTTTTGGGAATTTTTCTGTTATTGGAAATGTGGTCGAAATGATTTTCTGTGTACAAATCTGGGTGCGCGTAGCAATTTCTAGTGAGTTGTTTCACTGACTGGTGGGCCAAAGGGCCCAGCGGGGTCCGCGCTCCACTGTTTGCTGAGCCAAGTCCACAGAATAGTGGACCGGGCTACGAAATACGGCGGTCCATGATGCGTCGAGTCCGCCACGCAAGCGGGGCGACTCGGTCGTGTGGGGCCCAACCTGCTGACGCGGCTGCCACGTCGGGGGGTGCGACGGGGTCAAAGGGGCGTCGGCGGTGGGGCGCGCACGACGGCGCGGCCCGGGTGACTCGCCGGCGACGAGCAGCGAGGGGTAAGGAGCGACAGCGCGGGGCCCTAACGACTCTACACGCGACGGGGAGTCCTCCATGGCGTGACGTCGTCGACGAGGAGGTCCAAGGAGGTGGCGCGGGGTTCGCCGGCGCCCGTGACTGCGGCGGCGCGCGAAGGAAAAAGGAAGGGGAAACGGGGTGTTCGTGGGGCTCGGCTGGCGCGCGCGCGAGGTGCGCGGGAGCATGGTGCCGGGTGCGCTGCCCTGCAGGGCTCGATGTGGCCAAGAGAAGGCCGGCGGGGAGCTCCCACGGCGGCGGCCTACCGGAGCTAGGGGAGGAAGCAGACGCACTACAAGGTGAAGCGAAAGAGAAGGCGCATTGGAGAGAGGAGAGGACGGGCGTGCTCACCCAGCGCTCGCCTGAGCGGGTGAAAGACGGCGAGGGACTAGCACCAGAGACAAGCACGGCGACTAGGGTTGGCCGGTGATCTCCTCGCACGGGATGTGGCTGCACCAATGAAGGGCACTAGGAAGTTAAGCATGCATCGGAGCTTTGCATTCGACGAAGAAAGGGGAGCGGGGCTCACCGGAGAAGGGAAAAGGGCTCGCCGGGGTTCTTGCCGGAACTGAGAGAGAAAGGGGGAAAAATAAGAGAGAGAGCTCGGGAGTGGAGTGGAGTGAAGAATGGCATGAGAGAGGGAAGGAGAGGGTCTGCCCCTTGCTTTATAGCCGCCAATGGCGGTTCACAACAGTGTGCGGAGGCGGTTCCTGGCGAGATTTTTCCTCGCCGGAGTTAATGCTCGATTGACGCGCGATGGCGGTTCTCGTTCGTCGAGAACGGGGATGACGGCGGCGCGGTGCTTGTGCAGTGACGCGGACGAGACAGAACGAGAGTTGAAGCGGCTGTAGATGACGTTCGCGGAGTGGAGCTCGCCGAACTCTGGAGGAGCTTGGCGCGCGCGTCAAGGAGTCGGGGAAGGATGATGGGACTCTCCACTAAGGCGGTTCCGCACTCGCACGTGCTCTTTGTGGCGTTGAAAAGACAAGGCGTCGACGGCCGGCAGCGCGGAATGGGCTCCAGCGAGATTTTCGCCGGCGACGCGAGGTGGAAGACGGGGACACGTGCCCCACCTGGCGGTGAGACGGCGGAAAAAGAAAAAGGGAGAGGCGAGCGGGCTGGCTCGGGTGGAACTGGGCCGGGATCGAAGCGGCCCACGCGGGAAAGGAAAAAGAAGAAAGGAAAGGGAGAGAGTTTTGGGCCGGCCGGGAGAAAAGAAAGAATGGCGGCCCGAAAGGAAAAGGAGATTTGATCTTTTGCTGGGATTTGGATTTGAATGAATTTCGAATTCATTCAAAAGGAGAGATTTAAAACTACCACTCAGACAAACAAGGAAAGCTCAAGAATGCTCATGGTGCTGTTTATGCATGTTTAAAAATTCAAAAGCTTTTGGTTTCGCTACTAACTAAGCTAGTAAATTAGTTTTAATTGGAAAATTTTAAAAAGTTCAAATTTTTAGTGGTTTTTGGTAACGGGCAAAAACACGGGTCGCTACAAGGCGCCAGCCCAGTTGGTTCGTGAGCCTGGTTTTTTCTGCTAGTTTCCCGGTTTGCCGCACCGTTTTTGCCTCCTGGTTTCCAATTTGCAGCACCGTTTCTTAAAGCTGCCAGGCTGTCGTCTCCTGAGTTAAGTGAGCCACGTTGATGCAAATTGGAATGCCCAGCCGCCAAAAAGTACTAAAATATTTAGAATGCCTAGCCGCAAATTGGAAAGTATTAAAATATGTGGAATGCCCAGCCGCAAAAGTTTCTGATAGGTCATTTGTATTCTAGCTGGTATCTTAAAATATCTGGAGACTGGAGAAATCTACGAGCTACTTTGGGATGATGGCATGGGCACGAAGCATAATATTTTGAGCGCAAAATATATCTGAGTAGATTGAGCGGAAAATCTGAGTTCATTTGAACTCGTATTTCTGCAGAAGAACCCAAACTGTTAAAATTTTACAATTGCGTAAAAGGAGATTTGGGACTAATTTGTCGGCACATCAGTTCATAAAAAATACACAAAGTAGCTGGGGTGAATTTTACGACATTTAGAGTGTAAAATCGAGAAAGATATGATGGGGAGCATTTTAGAACCTATCTGTGAACATAATATAAACATGAGTGAATCTAGTTTCATCTTTGGGTGAGAGGTATATCTGTGAATGTAAAACATGAGTGAATCTAATTGCAAAAAGAAAATCAAACGAACGAATTGTAATCAATCCGAAACAACAAAATTCATATGTATTTGGCAATAGTAAATAGATTTTTATGATCACATAATTCTGGTACTAAAAACTGCTAGCTCGGATCATAAAAACTACAAATGCATTTGAGAACTATAATGACACAGTCCTAGTTTTCTTCTTTTGAACCACAGGCATGCAACTCTTCTGGCCACTTCAAAGGTGCTTGTTCTTTTTTTTTTTATCACAGTACAACTCAGAAAAGGTGCTTGTTCTTATGACACAGTCCCCTATTTAATAGTCAATCATTGTGATCGTAAAATGTTAGTAATTGGTATAGAAATTTGGGGAGTATAGGTAAAGTCCTCGCTTTAACATTTAGCAACAAAATGAACTCAAAACCCTATATGTATAAATTATATGATCATAAATTTTAACCAGTAGGATTGCAAAAACATCAAACTGTGGTCATAAAAATCTTCATGAGACTTTGCAGTTGTCATCGAGCTAGAAACATGCAAGTCCAAACATGCTAAATTATTCAGATGACAAATATTTTCAAACATTTACAGCTTGGATAAATTGTATACATTGCTTTCGTAAATTAATCTTCCATTATGTGTGATCAGAAAATGTCACCCAGTTAGATCACAAAAAGAATACATTGCTTTCGTAAATTGTATCCAAGAAGTATCTTTTTCATAGGACAATTTTTGTTAGAAAGATATGAAAACATGCAGTCTAAGATGATTAATTATTTAGATCACAATTTTCAAACATTTACAGCTTGGACAGATTTGGTTTGAAATTACTCCTCTACCTTTTGTGATCATAAAATGTTACCCAGTGAGGTCACAAAAACAAATATATTATTTTCATAAATTGTATCCAAAAAATATATTTTTCAAAGAACAATACTTTTTTGCAAATAAGACAAACTATTGGGACCAGGGCATTCAACCCTCCTATCTATCATCTCCATGATATATGGTCGTAAAATGTTAAGCGTAAGATCGCAAAAACAAATAAGGTCTGACCACAAAGCCTTCAAAAAGAAAAGAAATGCTTATCCGCGAACTTGAATTCAACTAGTCATATAAGCATCACGTTCAAATCCAGTCTTCATCAAACAGTGTGGTCACAAAAAAAAAATTAAAGAAAGTGTAATAACAAAGTTTCCGTGGAGAATATGTGGTTGATCAAGAAATCAAAAAATATAATCATGGAGCAAAAACATACACGTGTCTAATCATAAAATGTTCATGCAGGAGGTATGGAATAGTCAGAAAGATTAAGATGTGACCACAAACTATAATCATAAATCATGACAAGCGGTCATAAAACGGTACACTTTGATATATCACTAGAAAGGTGTTGCTCTCAGAGAGAACGTTACAAAAATACTACCCCTGTTTTCCATCATACATATTGGAACGTGTTTGCAGCTAGTCGTAAGAGGTTCTGTTTTAATCAATCTTCATTAGTTGCAATCATAAAATGCTAACACTGCAGTCACAAAAAGAAATAAGTGTGATCATAAAGTCCCGTGGAGACTGTAGTGTGATCATAAAGTAATCATGGAGACTATGTAGCTGAGCGAAAACACATGCCTGTCCAATATGATGTATCATTCAGATGTCAAATATAATAGAGTATTTACAGTTTGTAACAAATTAGTATTTCATCTACCATCGTCTATGACCATAAACAGTTACAGAGTGTGATCACAAACACAAGTGCGTCCTGTCGTAAATCATATAAAAGAATTACAATTTTTGTGAGCGCACAGCTTTATTGCTGAGAAGACAAACTGACACTTAAGCATACAGTGATCCAGCATCTACTTCCAGTATTATGCTTTAAATTGTGCTTCTCTTGTAGAGCGGACTTCCCCCTTCCTGTTTCTTCAAACCTATAGAAATTGCAAGTAATCAATTGGTTCAACAAATAGATAAAATTGTTATGACATGTGAGCTCAATGTGAGGTCGATGCCCAGCTCCAGAAAAAGTCACATGCCAGTGAGCAGGGAAAGGTTGCTAATGCAAAATGACGAAATAATTTGACACGTGAGGGCAACCAAAAGTAGAATGTTTAGTTATAAATATAGATTTCTTGCATGAAACGTAAAGGCAACCAGAAGTAAAAAATCACATGGTCGTACCACACACAAAGATCGACACAGAACCGAAGAAATTTAGGATTTATTCGATCCAATCTCTGAAGCAGAACAAAAAGAAAGAACAGGGGCAATAAAACATGAACAGGGCAAGAGATACGTACTTTCCTGGTTCAGACCCGGAAGCCTGTGACCTCCATCCCAGCTGCAGATGCGATGCATCAATGGATCAATAGATGTGAATTTCGCACCTCACGTTTGTGCTGGCGATGACCAGCAGCCAGGGGTTCTCTGGCCGTGTGGCGCGGGCCATTCCTTCTATCTAACGTAAGCACAAAATCAAGAGAAAAACAACAAACAAGAACAGGGAACTGAAACATGGATAGGCAAGCCATGCGTACCTTGCTGGTGTAGACCCCTAATCCGTACGCAGAATAGTATATGAGGTTTCGATCTGCCCAAAAAATGCATTAGAGCGCGAGAATCTTTATGGGAATGAAAGGAGATGCAATTTGACTAACAAGAGGGTGAATTGATCAGCCACATCGATAGCTTGGTTGCAATCTGCATGGCACCTGCTTGACCTGGGCGTGGAAAGGAAATTTCAAGATCCTGTCAGCGGGCAAGCTACAGGAATTGGGTAAAGTAATGGACGTTTACCTTGCCAGATGATGAACCAACCGCCACCGCCATCGGGGACGACTCAACCGCAGCTGCCGTCCGGGATGAACCAGCAGCATCTCCACGCCAGGAAGGAATGAGCCATTAGGAAAACACCTCCGTCCAGGCCAATATAAACCCATAATCAAAGCAGTCATTAGGGGACAATTTGGAAAGCATTAACTATCAATTAATACCTTCTAAACGGACGTGTTGGTTTGGTTTTTTTTTTCTCTCAGGTTTTTTACCGGTTCGGTGAAGGGCGTGGAGGTGGGCTTTTCACTGATGCGTGACGTGGCAGGTTGGGTTGACTGGGGTGTGAAATATTATTTCACACCCAGAGAGTTATATAGTGTACTATATATATATATATATATATATATATAAGTGGATATTGGATATTGGATAGATGGCCTTCTCGGATTTCCAGCTCTTGTAATATTTGAAGCAATTGCTATGCCGGACAGTACGTTTTGGTACCGGAAAGGAAATATTGACAGAAGAATTTCTCCAAGAAAAATATGGAAAATTCTTGTATGGTTTATTCGAGCTGTTTAAAGATCTCGGGATTTAAATTTTTTTTTATGTTAGGCAAGAACAATAAATTCCTTTTCAGTGTTGTTACATTTTCTATACATAGAAAATGCAAGAAATATCAAGTCAGAAGTATAAAGTACGAATAAATACAGACAAGAATATAATTCCACCTTTTTCAATTGATCAAATTTCAAACATAGATGGCGAAAGGTGTAAAAAGCAGTTCGGAAACCTGATCTTTTTGACAAAACATGACAGAAAATATAATGTGACTATGTGAAGTTGGATCTTTTGAAATTAAAGATAAGGAATCACCAGTTGAAATATTGGTTGAACTGCTCGAGTCATATGTTTGCTTGTGTCACTAAATTACTGGATAAAACTGAACTTTATCTTCAAATGAAGCATTCTCCCCGTACTCCATCCAAAGATCACGACAAGGAGGCACATCTTTCAATATCGTTCACATGAATTTTGCGTGCTATTACCGTTCTTAGAAACGCTCAATTGTAGCATAGAGGTCCTTTTACTTTATTATATATAACATCTAGTTTTCGTCGAGAGCCAAGGGGTTGAGCAACGTGTTTTTTTTGTTTGAAAAAACTGAATAGAAGCTTCACGATTCCGACGGTTTGTCGAGGTTTTAGAGCCTCGATAGATTATAATGGTGAACACGAGACACAAGGTTTAGACAGGTTCGGGCCTCCCGGAGGATAATAACCCTACGTCCTGTATGTCATGGTATTATATTGATGTGTTTTAGGTGGAGCCCCTGCCCGCCTTATATATCCGGGGGATCAGGGTTACATAGAAAGTATCCTAGTCGGTTACAACTCGGAATTACTTGGAGTACAAGACAAGAGTCCTGATCTATCTGGCCTACTAGGTGCACCTTCCTTTTAGAGTCATGGGCTACTCGGTCTCTTCTGGGCCAGACCGACTACCCTTGTCAGGTTACTCGGCCCTGCTGGTCATGAGGGTACCCGGGGGTCATGGTAACGACAGTAGCCCCCAAGTGCTTTTTGATTGATCTTGATTGCTTCCCGACTAGGCTTCTCTCCATATACGAGTAGATCTTCAGGTTGACTGATAAATTAAAAAGGACTTAACCTGAAACAAGTTTGTTGTAAATTGAGATACCTGGCCCCGAGTAACTCAGGGGCGGCAGGGCCTTAAATTAGGCATATTATCGATTGACACCCAATACTGAACTGAGTCAAAGAATACTAAACTGAGTCAAAGAATTGGATGAATCTGAAAAATAATGGCCGACTCAGTCGGTTACAGCTTCATAAGAGATCCATAAAGGAATTTGTATAAAAAGCCAGTTCTCAGAACTGACAAGATCCATAATGGAATTTGCGATGAATGCACGTAAGTGCATCATATAGATGTAGCCCCCGAGTTACTGTGCAATTCATAGAATTGGACAGAAACTCAAAGCAAGCATAAACCAAGATATACTGTCTTGATCCGAGTGAATAAGTGCATCATATAGATGTGACAAAAAATTGCATCCATAAGATGTTGAACTCCCGATCTCTTGTGCACAGGACTGCTTAAACAATCGATCAAGGTGAGTCTTAGCCAAGAATTTGTCGTTCCGGACTAGTAGTCTAGGTCCATCTGTCTCAGCTCAGCCGAGGATGATTACAACCCGTATTTATATATGGATGCACGCCAGCGCATCTATATATATAGATGTAGCCCCCGAGCTTCAGCTTAATTGAGGCAATTAAGTTGAAGGTCAAGGAAATTTCCAGGTAATCATCCGACAAAAAGTCAAGGACAAAGCAACCCGTGTGCCTGGCATAGAGCCGAATAAATTTGATGGAACTCACGCAAGTGAGTCCATATGGACTAGCCCCCGAGTCTGTGGACAATTGGAACAATCGTGTACAGACTCAAGAGAGACTAGAAAAGCTTAATCATTAAAAATGAAAATGAAGCCAAAAAGGCCCAGCCAATAAATAGCCGAGTAGATTTGTTGGACTCACGCAAGTGAGTCCATATGGACTAGCTCCCGAGTCTGTGGAGAATTAGCATAATTGTATACAGACTCCAAGAAGAGAAAGTCATGAAGTATATAAGATGAAGCCATAAAGGCCTGGCCAATAAACGGCCGAGTGATCAATGATACAGTAGCGCTGCTGTTGTCGTAGATGTGTCCGACTGAATGAAGTCAAGGACATAAACAATGAGCTGGCTGTTGGCCAAGTGAAAATAAAAACTGAGAACTAATGACCAAGTGATTCTGGCCTGGCTGTTGGCCAAGTGAAAATAAAAACTGAGAACTAATGGCCGAGTGATTCTGGCCATGTAGTAGTCTGGCCAAGTGATTCTGGCCTTAGTGGTCATGGCCACACGAGCTCAACATGATGCTGGGCATGGCCATGTCTTCATCATTATTGCAGCCTTCCTTGCGTAGATCCAGCTGCCGATTGATTTGTGTTGCCCGGGATAATAGCCGAGTAATTGTTGTCGAGTAATGGTGCCTGCCTAGCTTGAGCAGCAGCTTTGTGTTCATGCGAGCAGCTTCAGCTGTGTAGCGACGAGCAAGACTAACACCGGTGCATGGCGAGCTCCATCCATAGCATCAAGATGAACAGCAGTAGGTCAGGACGAGCTTTGATGTGTGCTCCGGCCATGTTGACTGCATTCTCCGATGGCAAGGAAAGCTCTAGCCGCAACGACGATGCATGCTCTGTACGCGATGGCGAATCCTGAAGGAACTCGCAGCTTCATAGCAATTGTCCTCTTGTAGCAGCAGGTGGTCTGCAAACGGTGCAACAGAAGCCCCGACTGGACGAGATGAGATCTTGGGCTGTGATGGCGTGAGGCGAGCCCCGGCCATGCTGCAAGGCAGACGGGCGGCGCGCGACCACGGCAAACTCGAGCCATGCAGTGAGGCAAACTGTGGTGCGCAACCACGGCAAGCTCAAGCCTCGAGTCACACGGCGAGGCAGACGGGCGGCGCGAGATGAGGCCAAGAGCGGTGTAGTCACGACGAGTTGGAGAAGGACGTGAAGCCCGAAGAGCATACAGCCTGTGAGCTAGCTCGAGCAGCGCTTGGCGGCCAGCTCGTTGAGCAGTAGCATGAACGACCTCTCGGCCCTTGGAGCGACGCGTGATGCTTGACGTAACGACCTTGTTGTGCGATGCAACAAGCTTGCTTGATCCTTGGAATGAGTCACTTCATTAGCCCAAGTGAAGGACTAGTATGTGCTTAGTATGAATGTATCATCAACACTTGCACGTATTGGTAGACTGACGTATGCTGAAGATAAAAACACAAGCTTGATAGCTTCCTCCGAATATATTAATCCACCGATTGTAGCCATCGCAGCCTTCGGTAGATATATGTGTGTGTTTATGCTAAATACGTTGCTTCATTGCAGCAGCTGATGCGCAGTAGTATGGCTCGACATCAACATGTGTGTTGGCTGAGTAATCATGACAACTTGCTCGGGACGATAGCCGAGTGATGATAGATGTAGCCAGGTTGGCCTTTATCACTATAGCAATTGACGTGCCTCAGTGATCTTCAATAAAATTTCTCTGCCTGAGCAGGTATAGCTGTGGTAGCTGGACAGTAGTAGCTGAGTGCGTTGTGCACCTTCCCGAGTGCTATTGTATTAGCCGGGAGTTTGTAGAAGACTTGTAGAAATCCTTGAGAGTAGCAATTCCCGAGTGGCGTCAAGCCCCCGAGCGTAGAAAATACGCTCATGAACTCGAAGAAACTTGTGTGATGAATCCCTGTGTAGAGAAAACAAAATAACAGATTATGTAGTAATCTGTAAAAATATCAAGTATATGACCGTAAAAACAGGGTTGTTTTAATCATCATAATTTGATAGTGTGAAGCGGCTCAGCCGTTCTTTTCAACTCTGATAACCAAGTATTGTCCTATGTTTATGCACTCTTAGAACTTAGCCGGCCCTATATGACGTGGGACACTGGGTCAACGCACGTTTAGGGAGACGACGGCGTCAGTTAGAGCTTCACAATCGGAATTACTATGGCATACAGAAGTCTACAAGATTGACATAAGTCGTAAGATTAAATGAAGATGAGTGTTCGTCAAGTGAGCCTCTATGACTGTATTCAGAGACCGATTGCCGCCTTATGTTTATGCACTCTCAGTCGGAGCTTCACAATCAGGACAGACAAGGCTTACTTAGTCATATAAGAGATACTCAAGACATAACTCGTAAGGTTAATACAGCCCCCGGCTCTGTATGCAGTAAAATGTACTGGATACAGAGTCAAGACCATAAAGGGAGGAAACTGTATTTAATTGTTGATATGAAGACTCATAAAAATGAGGAGTGTGAGACACTCGGATAATGATAATAATTAAATAAATGACTTAGCTTGTATGATAAGCTGTGTCGTTGTTGCAGCGCCGAGTTGGATACATGATCAGTCGGACGACCAGGAAGTGAGTAGCCAATGCCACATGCCAAGTAGACGTATGGCCGAGTGGCTATCGTCATGGCCAAGTGGCTGGTGCCATACGCCGAGTGATCGCCGCAGTACATCGAGCGGCGGAGAGGTTGTCATTGCACACCTGTTCTCATGGAAACAATTGGTGCAGGCAATATATACAAGATATAATCCATAAAAAGCAAATCATAATTGAATTGCCAAGGAGTAAAGTAGTATCGAAAGCATAAGTAAGAATATAAAGATTTCTTCTCTGTATGGCCGGAGCAGTTTGAGTTGCTGATGGCAGGAGACCAATATGAAGCGCCAACCCATGTACTGGGTTGTACTGGGTGCTGACCACGGTAGGCGAGTGGCAGCTATTACACGCTGAGTGAATGTTGCCGTACGCCGAGTAACCGCCGTAAGCAGTGACAGCAGTTGTGGCCAAGTTATCACCGTGACACGCCGAGTAGTTGCCATGCATGGCCGGCAGGACCAGGCGACTTTTGCTTTGGTACACCGGAGTGCATCATCGCCGAGTGGTGATAACATGGCGCAACAGCTCATGTGACCTCGTACAATAAATTCACATGAAGAGCAGATTAAATTGCATAGGTTAGCAATAAACAAAGGATTAAAGCAAACATGGATGAGAAAAATATGATAGAAAATTCTCTGGATCCATGCAGGTTGTGTTCACATAGCTGTGTTGCTAGTACGTGTTCTCCGCCTTGGGACTTGCATATATTAGCAGTCTAGATTTTGCCAATTAGAGGAAACAACTTCAATGATTAATGAAATCCGGAGAGATGAATAGACAATATCTGGGTATATGCCGACAGTTAAGATCCAGATGAAAATCCTGACGACGGCTGGATATTCCGATAAAATTCCAGAGATGGATTTCCAGATAAATAGGCCAATGATGGCAACTAAATATTCCAACACTTAATAACATCGTAGATGAAAATCTTGATGATGAATGAGTGGATATTCTTATGACCAGTAAAATTTCAGATAAATATTCCAATGGCCAAATAAGTGACGGAAGTCAATATTTAGAGATAGAATGTATGGAGTCCAGAAAATCAATAACCAGAAGTCCAGAAGTAGAAAAATATCCAGAAGTCTGATGTTTAGAGCTCCCAGAAGGCTATTGATGTTGAGAAATCCAATAATATAGGACGCCATTATTGAGAAATCCCGAAAGCCAATATTTGTAATCCAGGTGGCTCATATTGAGAAATCCAGGCTAATATTTATAACATTGAGAAATCCAGATGGCCAATATTGAGAAATCCAAATGACCAATATTAAGAAATTTAGATGGCTAATATAATTCCAGAAATCCATAAAGCCAATAAAATGCAAGTAATCTCTTGTAGTCGCTGAGTAACTGTTGTGGCAGAGAAATCACCGCAATGCATCAAGTGACCGGGTGACCGTGGCAGTGTTGCCATTGTGGCCGAGTAGCCGGGGGCGTGGCTTTCTGACCAAAGTACATGAGGTTGCGCGATCGCCGCAAACGCCCGAGTTTGTCCTGGAGAAGTTGCTGACCATGGGAGCTTGCTGTGTATCATGAAGTTGATGCAAGACAGCCGTCAGTCGTCTTCTTCCAGATGCTCGGTGTTGTCTACAACTATGGCTTCTAAAGCGTCAGGCTGCGGCTATAAAAGTTTAGTCGACAAGGGAGCATGAGTGTCCCTTTTGATAGAAGGTGCTGCATGACATATTAATTGAAAGGAGTATCAATCAATAATAAAAGATTAATAATGAAATAAGAGTAGTTAAGGAAATAATTTTCCCGTGACTCCATCAAGTGATTGATGTGGCCGAGTGACGGCGTTGTGGCCCAGCAGCTCGGGCGGCTTCCTGGATCGCTAAGTCGTCTAGTCGGGAACATCTGACGAACTAAAATCCAGGCTGTGCCAAGTTCGTTTTTGTTCCAGTTTCCGCTCATGCCAAGAAAAAGGGAATCACGTAAGAACATAAATTACTCCAGCGAGCAGTTGATTAGGAATAAAATAAGAAAAGAAGGAATAAAAAAGGAAGGAATCTTCCTGTTTTGCAGCTGTTGCCGTGAATATCTTTGGGGGAGTTGAGTCGGACTCAAGTTCCCAAAGCATAACTTGTTCCCGATATGCACCGATGATCTCTTCGAGTCCCGCGGCTTCTCGGAACTCGATGCATCTACCCAGCGACCGTTGCCTTGGGCTTGATGCATGTATCTCGGCTTGATCTTTCTCCACGCGCGGCATGTTCTGCAGCTGCCAGCTTTGGTGAGGACAGGCCTCAGGACTTGCCGGGGAAGACGGAAACTGCTTGGACGCTGGTCGCCGTGACGTCGCTCAGTCCTGATTCCGACACGTCAACTCGCCGAGTTGATTTGACGCACTGAGCCACCGTGCGATCAGCTTGATCTGATCTTGATGATACTGAAGTTGTCCATCGTACTCGACGAAGGATTCCAGTGCTCCCCCTTCCTGGCGCGCCACTGTCGAGGTTTTAGAGCCTCGATAGATTATAATGGGTAGCGAAGGAACCAAGAATACGATGGTGAACACGAGACACAAGGTTTAGACAGGTTCGGGCCTCCCGGAGGATAATAACTCTACGTTCTGTATGTCGTGGTATTGTATTGATGTGTTTTAGGTAGAGCCCCTGCCCGCCTTATATATCCGGGGGATCAGGGTTACATGGAGAGTATTCTAGTCGGTTACAACTCGGAATTACTTGAAGTACAAGACAAGAGTCCTGATCTATCTGGCCGACTAGCTGCACCTTCCTTTTAGAGTCATGGGCTACTCGGTCTCTTCTGGTGGATGATAACAACACGGCTGGAGGATGACGGTGGTGGAAGCGCCTGCTGTCCGGAGGTACGCGCTGCTTTTGTCAATGGGCGACTCCGAATACATCAGGGAGGCACACGGCGGCTACTTCAGCATCTTCGTCGGCGCATTTGGCGGCAACGGCGACAAGTGGGAGTCCTTCCGCGTGTTTGACGGAGAGTTCCCGCCGCCGGACGAGCTGGACGGGTACGAGGGCTTTGTCATCAGCGGCAGCCCTAGCGATGCCCACGGTGACGAGCCCTGGGTCCTCCGCCTCTGTCACTTACTCCAGACGCTCCACGACATGGAGAAGCGTCTGCTCGGTATCTGCTTTGGCCATCAGGTAGCCTGTTTTACTTGCCACAAATGTCAAATTCGACATTACAAAGTGGTGGAACACCACGTTTCTTTTTTTTTGAGACCACGTTTCAGGTCACGTACTGACGTTAAACGGTCTACCATATCACCTCTCTTGTCATCCGCTTTATTTATATTCGTTGGTGCATGGTATAAACTAGGGAACAAATACACAATTTAGGTGTATACTTTTTTTCCAAACGAAGAATTGACCTATTACTTGATGATATGAGGTAAATAGGCCACTCGTTTATTCTCAGTCTTTAATATCTGCGGATATCAACGGTCCATGCTAATTTGGGAAACTAGCCACTCAGTATATGATTGATTGTGCGGCAGTTTGTGCGTACATAATCTTACTCTTTTTTTTTTTTGGCGTGTAACTTAGGTTTTGTGCAGAGCACTTGGAGGCCGTGTGGGCAAGTCAAGCAGCGGATGGGATTTAGGAGTGAGAACGGTGATCCTCAACGAGGAAGAGCTGAAAGGCTTGGAATTTGCCAAAGGTTTCCAGGAGCTACCGACAAGTGCTTCGGTAATCGAGATCCACCAAGACGAGGTGTGCGCTTATACTGCTTTGTGGCATCCAGTATATTTATAGTTTTACAATTATTTAGTTACCAGATACATAAGCAAACAATTAATCTAGGTATTGGAGCTACCACCGGGAGCCAAAGTGCTCGCCTACTCGGAAAAGACCGGTATCGAGATGTTCGCCGTCAGAACAAATGTCCTCGGAGTCCAGGGGCACCCGGAGATGGACATGGAGATCATGCACCACATCTTTGACATCTTGGTTGGCGGCAACACCATCACTGTGCGCAATTCCGTAACCCATTAATAAATATAGGATAACTTTTACATATGCAAGTTATCTACTTAACCGATTCTTCATTCATATTAGTTTCTCTGGAATGACAGAGCTGTGCCGCAAACGAGGCACACAAAGCGACGGAGGACCGGGAGCCTGACAGGGAGCTCTGGACCGGCCTGTGCAAGCGGTTTCTCTGGGGATAAATGGTGGAGACACAGATAGTGCAAACTCTTGGCTTGTGCGTCACTCGCGGGCTCATCATCTGACGCTACAACATAGTCATACATTAAGTCTATTCTCGTTTGAATGAAATATCACGAACGTCACCATTACTAACATGTTTTCTTTTGCGGAAATTTCATCACTATAAAAAATATGTTTAATCGGTTTTCAAAATAACTTAAATTTCTTTCAAGTTCAATCAATACTGAATATATATTTGCTAATATGTTTTAAACATACATTAAGTCTATTCTATGTTTGAATGAAATATCATGAATGTCATCAATGCTAATATTTTTCCTTTTGTGGAAACATCATCAATATCAAAATGTCTTAAGGGATCACCAGTGATTACACCCAACAAAATATGCCCTCAGGTTTCATATTTTTCTTGTCGTTAGGGCAAAAACTAGCAGGCCTGTCCTAATGACAAGAAAAGAAAACAAGAGGGAGTAAGATAGTTATCATGGACCCATAGTTAGGGGCGGGTCTAATAACAATAGTGGCCATAAACAGACTCTGGCTTCTCCTACAAGTTACACGAGGTGAGCCACAACAAGCATGTAGTCTGGTAAAAGAGGAAGTATTTCGACCAACAATAGATATCCTTGCACGCCAGGATACCGATGTCAATTCCAGGATATACTAGAATAAGATAGGAAACCCAAAATCATCGTTGGAATCTTCGTTCATTGCCTAGAAGATCTCATCGGAGAGGCCTCATCCATGGTCTTGTTGCTGATCTTCAGCAAGGAGATCAGCTCCGAAATCTTCAGTGAGCCTTGAGAGATGACTTGATGGGTCACTTGGCAGAGGCCTTGGCCCCGTCGGAGGCCTCATCATCATTGGAGGAGATGTGCCAGTTGAGGAAGAAGACGATGAAGAGGAAGAGAAGGAAGTGGTGCCAAATGATGATGAGGTGTCACAAGAAGAAGAGGTGGCGACCGCAAAAATGGAACAGGCACCAAAGGGAGGACAACAAAACTTGAGGGCTCGTCTGGATTGAAGGAAAATTTTTCCTTTTGTAACAGCCCAAAATTTAAATACAATAAAATTCACTCAGAAATTGAACTTTTTAGATTTATAGGTAATTCCATGTTTTTACAAAAATAAACCTCATTAAAGTAGTCCAATAAATAGAATTTGAGAAATTTCTAAAATAATAGTTCATGCTCAAGTGCTTGTTCTCTTTTTCCATTTATCTGGATTTTATTTGGTGTTTACTTCTCTCTCCAAATTTGAATTCTATTCAAATTTGTCCGAACTCAAAACCGGGGAAATGTTCAAACATTTCTTTTCCGGGCTCTCCTTTCTCTTTTTCCTTTCTGCCAGCCCAGCCCGCCGTTTCCTTCCTTTCCCTTTTCTTTTTCCCGAGCAGGCCGCTTCCTTCCGTTCTTTCTTCCCTGGCCCAGCCCGGTCCGGCCCAGCCGCTGTGTCGTCTTCTCCAGCACGCGCCTTCCCGAGCTCGCCAGCGCGGACGCCACCGCCCTCTCTCCGCTCTCTTTGCTCTCTCCCTCTGCCTTTCCAGCGCATGTATGAGCGCCTCTGTAACCACTCCTGCTCGACGTCATCCTGGCTACTGACCCGTCTCATCGCTGTACGGGGCGGCGCCGCACCATTTAAGCCAGGGATGGGGGCGCCGGATTTTCCGCTCTCACAAGCACGAGGACGAGCTCGCCAGCGACGACCGGAAGCGCTGTCTGCCTTCGCGACCAAGGCGCCGACCTAGTTCGCCGCGCCGCAACTTGGACCAATGCGAGTCGGCCACGCGCACCCCACCGGAAAATATCTCCGCCGATGAACACCGGCGAGCTCCGCCCTCCGTCCCGATTGGCTGCACCTCCGGCCAGCTCAGCGTACGGCCTCGCCGTGCCCATACCGCGCCGCAATTTTGACCAATCCTCGGCCCCTGCGCCAAGCCACGCCTTCAATGCGCCGTCAAGTCGCGTCGCCGGGAAAATATCGCCGCCGGCGATATTTTCTGTGAGCACCGCCTCCTCGCGCCTATAAATAGACTCGCACACTCCTGCACAGCTTCCCCATCACCACCACTCCATGAATCCAGCTGCGCATTGCTCCAATCGCCGCCGATCCCCTTTCGTCTCCCTCTCCGGCTGCCGTGCTAGCTGTTCCGGTGAGTTCTTCTCCCCCTCTCTGTCTCTCTGGCATCGCCATCACTCCCTTGTTCGATCTCGAGCTCAAACCCTAGCCCTCCTAAACCCTAGCCCGGCGCGCACCGAGCGCCGCCGTTCGCCGCCGCACGAGCTCGACGACGGCCGCCATCCCGGCCACGTCTCACTCCACACGCATGCGCATCATCCTCGCCGTGACCCCGCGCACTTCCTAGGCAACACGCACTCGTGAAAGCACACACTCACGTGAAGGTGCATCGCACTCCGCCGCCGCGCTCCACTCCGGCGAGCCCGCGCCGCCGCTCCGGTGCTCGCCGTCGACGACAAGCTCGACCCTAGCTCCGCCTTCGCATCCTCTAGCCCTGCAGCGAGATCTCGCCGTCCCTCCACCCTAGCAGCCGGCGGCGAGCCCTCCGGCGAGCCACCGCCGCGCACAGCGCAGCGCCGCCGCACGCTGACCCAGTCGCCGCTGTCCGACGTGGCGTCCATGTGGCGTCCACGTCAGCCCGTGGACGCCACCACTTAATCTAGTCAGCACCCCCTCTCTCTCTTTCTTCCATGCACCCGGTCCACGTGAACCACACTCACATACACCTCCGGTCCACAGAACTCGTACACCTAGTCCACAACACAGTAAACCGGGGTGCACTATGCAGACCGGTCCCGCATGTCAGCCTCTGTAGCGCATGCTTTTCTGCTAGGAACACCCAGCTAGTGCACATAGGATCCTATTTCAAGGCGTTCCGTTTTTAAAAAAATTCCAGAAGAATTCACAAAAATATCTTATATTCTCTAGATTATTTAGCCACCTTTTCCCAACCTCAGAAAAATATAATATTCCCAGGATAAATAGGAACCTATAAGAGAGTTAATTCCTTTTCTTTATACCATAATTCCACCCTTCTAGATTCTTTTAATAGATTCTTTTCCCTGAACTTCCTATTTAATTCAATCCTATCCATTCATATCAATCCCAATTCTATTTATTTGACTATTTAATTGGATTTTACTTGGTTGCACTTATTTTATTTTGCGAGTTACTTATTCGTAGGTAAATTGCGTAATATAGCTAACGAGGAATTCGAGGAGGAGCCTGAGGACCCGGATTACGAGGAGGAGCACGAGGAAGAGTTTGAAGGCAAGTCCTAACTTTCCTTGATCATTTTGATCCTATGATTTATAACCACATCCTATGAATGGCCTGTTTTAACTGCTTATATATATGATGCATACTTATTTTATTATTTGAAATGTTGTGTTAGTTATGAACCTATTAGGGTAGCAATCCTTGATATTGATGTCTGTTACCTTGATAAACCTAGGATGTTTCCTTCATTATGCTATAATAATGCTGGATTATTGCCTTGATATTAGATTGCTTAGGGATTTCTACAACTATCTAGTTGTTACACAATATTCATGACTTTTGGTGAAATGTGTGAAAATGTGTGCTTGGTGTGTGTGAGTAACAAAATGGGAGGGTAATAACCAACTAGTGTGTTGGGGTGAAGTGGGATATTTTCAGGCAGGGGCGAGATGGTGATCGGTGATTAGCGATAGGTGGAAGATGCTCGCCTCGGCCGGTTAAGGATCGGTTCTTGTAACAATCAACCTGGTGAACCCCGTGCAACCACCAGATCCTGTTATGGGCAGGACTTGACCCTAACTTTCTGGTGCCTACCACTTGATCCACCTAGGAGGCAGTAGCGCAACGAGCAACCAGGAGCAGACACGATATCTTAATTGGTCGTTGTCCGACTTGGCCATTGGGCCATTGACTACTTATAGTCGCATTATAAGTCCCTGGGTCAGTAATGGCTCGTGGGTGGGATTGTGGGGACACTCGGGAAAGGTGGGTTTCGCTATGTTACTCTCTTGCTAAGAGCGATGTAGTCTGTGGGTAAAGATGTACACTATTGGCTGTGCTTATCACTCAAATTTTACCGCCAACACCATTCAATAAAAGCCATCAAACAAGGATAAAACGAACATTCTTTATTGCTAATGGCTCTCCACAAGTTTGTTGGAGTATTTGAATGCAGGGAGCAATATGGAGAAAAATCAGAGGAAAAGGGGGCCAAAGCCCACCGGCCGGCCCAATCATAGGCCGGCCGGCCTACTCAGGCTCCCGATGGGATCAATCTTCCTTCCAGAGGCCTTTTGCTGCTCCCTCACGTGGAATTCAAGGCCCAACCC
Source organism: Eragrostis nindensis (assembly GCA_012490785.1). Classification (NCBI taxonomy): domain Eukaryota; kingdom Viridiplantae; phylum Streptophyta; class Magnoliopsida; order Poales; family Poaceae; genus Eragrostis; species Eragrostis nindensis. Next base: position 309,118 of record JAAXCT010000409.1, on the reverse strand, counting down.
AACAAGAGACAACCGACATTCTAGAACATGGGCTTTTGGGCCTAAACGTGAAGGCCACTCCATTTCTGTCGCCCCCATCAAGTAGCCGACCTCTGAACCGTCATCAAGAGCGAATCTGAGACGTCCACGCAAAAGACTGTGGCGAACCGCCATAATCTATGGCCAGCCGGCCACCCTATTAGGCCGGCCGGCCTACCTTTGCGCCACCGCCACTCCATCTTCGGCTACAAGATGCACACCGACATGAGGACCCTATAAATACCCCCGGCTAGCTTCAGAGCAACTCGCACCTGGAGATACACTTGAGTTAGTCATTAGTGAGTAGCGAAGCGCTGCTGGTAGTGAGTGAGTGAGTGAGAGGCTAGGAGAGTGAGTAGTCCCGGAATGCCGGGACTCTACTTCTTCGGCGCCTCGGGTATGCTCCTCGCCTGGGAGTAGTCGTTCGAGTCTTCCAGGTCGGGTAACATGTAAGGAGATTATCGGTCGGGCAATAAAATAAGGTATTCTTCTCTATTTATTTATGGGTTTCAGGTATGCTTTAAATATTTATTTATTTATTGCATAGACTAGCTTATTTGGATGTCCTCGCTAGTTGTGACGATAGGTGTAAACGTGGTGTTTAGACCTAGAGTTATCCCTGATTTGCTCTTAACCCCACGGATGATGGTAGCCGCGAGTACGTGTTATAGGCGTACCGGTCTCTGTAATCCACCACGTCCGGGTTCATGTCTGTAAGGCTTTCAATAGCAGGCGGATTCCCAAAGTAGTTGAACCTAATTCTCGGGTTGCTGCTTTGGCACGTTTGTGCCCGAAATAGATAATAGAGAAAGGACCATACCAAGTTGCCCAGCTGTATAGCGCCTTGACATTAGATTACCTGGCCAGAAGACCTTTTTATTTATTGTTGCGCTCTTGCTCCCCTGTGCCACCTTGATCGGATAATAATTTATCTAGGATAGAGTTATTAGTACACTGTTCGTTCCCTGTGGATTCGATACCCTAGGAATACTCCTTGTGGTGAAAGCTACACCGGTATCCGTACGCTTGCGGATTAATTTCTGTTAGGCCTTAGGACTGCCAACAAGCTTTCTGGCGCCGTTGCCGGGGAATGGTAAGCTGTGCTAAAACTCGAACCTAGAGTCGTCCGTTTAAGGTTTTTTATTTTCTTTTCTTTTTGTATTTTGTTTTGTTTTTCTTTTCTTTTGTTATCATCGCACCATGGACGCATCATCGATCTTCGACGCCTCTGCTCCGAAAGGAGCACTATTGGAGCCTCCACCAGCTTCCAAACCAATCACGGCTTCAAGCTATGAGTTTCGACCAGAGCTGATTGCATTGGTAAAAGGATCTGTGTTCCATGGGGAAAATCATGAAAATCCGTACACACACATACGCCACTTCGAAAGACTCTGGTCCACAGTGGTGACATCTGGTGTCCCGCAGGACAGTTTTAAATGGATATCATTTCCATTCTCCATCACTGGTGAAGCAGAACTCTGGTATGACAGGCATGTGAGTGAAGCAAATGGAGACTGGATTACCCTCGGGAAGATCTTTTGCCTCAAATATTTCCCTCTCTACAAAGTCATTGCTCTTCGCAAGAAGATCATTGCCTTTGAGCAGGGCAGTAATGAGTCATTAGGAGCTGCCTGGGACCGCTTCCTGACTTACACTCACCAAGGGCCAGATCTAGGAATTCCATCTCCGATCCTCCTTCAACACTTTGCAGCAGGACTTACTCCGAATGGCCGTAACTTCTTGGATACAGCCTCAGGAGGATCCTTCTTATACAAGACAGCTAAAGAAGGGTTCGAAGTTCTTGGAAAGATCCTCAGCAACCTGGACTCCTATGAAGCATGTGCCCCTGAAAAGCCAACAGAAGAGACACATGCCATAGTTGAGGTACCTTCAGCCAGCCCACCAGAGGAAAAGAAGGAAGAATGTGTAGTGCAACCCCAAACAGAACCTCCTCAACCACAGCCAGCTCCAGCGGCAGCACAAGATTTATTCTATGTCTGCCCGTCGAATCCAACATTATTTCAAGACAGCCAAGTTCTCCCCGAAGGTCAGAAACAAGTTGACTCCACACTCCCTCTCCTGCCATATGAAGAGGAGGTGGACCTGTCCAGGTTTTGGAGACACAAGATTCTACCCTGCGGAGAAGAATTGTCATGTCGACAGGGCTGAACTTGATGAGCCAGATTTGGAGGATAAAGCAGAGCAAGAAGAAAGGCTACAACAATTGTCTGCTATCTTCAGCGAGGATTGGCTCCAAGAGACTGAATGCTCAGGCAAAGTGGTCAAGATAGATCCAGAGCCTGATAGCGTTCTAGTCACATGTAAGCGAGTGCAGCAGATTAAGGCCAGCTACGACTTGAAAGCCAAGATAAATATTCTGTCTAGGCAGCAGGCCCAAATGCTGACAGTTGCACCCTTCAGCCTGATTCCATCGAAGAAAAGGCTGATTTACCAGAACAAATGCTATCAAGCTAAAGGCATTTGGCAAGGATTGAAGGTAGAAGTGAATGGGCAAACCTTGCTCATGACCTTCCACGTTTTCGAGATACCTGACCAAAGCCTCTTCCTAATTGGGACCCCAATTGCACCCCTCACGAGGATAAAAAGTGCACAAGAAGAATTGGATGTGCCAATGGGAAAGAAAAGCTTCTCCATCGACTTCAGACGTGCTCTTAACACAAAGGCGGAAGCAGAATCTGAAGAGGTGAGTGAATACACGGCCATAGAGGAAGCTGCAGCCGTCGAATTCTTAGAAGCTTCACAGCATGATATCGAGGAAGACGAAGATCCTTCCCCATTTGTTCCACTAAACAGGCAAGAAGAGACAGCTCCAACACCCGTAGAGCTCAAACCGCTGCCTCCAGGTCTCAAGTACAGTTTCCTCTTTCAAGATCAAGGGACGCCTGTCATCATCAGTGACAAGCTATCCGAGACGGAAGAGAAGGAACTAGTAGCCGTGCTAGAGAAATATCGATCAGTGATAGGCTACTCACTGGCAGACCTCAAGGGAATCAGCCCAGAATTCTGCACACATCGGATCCCAATGGAGCCTGACCATAAGCCCGTTCGTGAGCACCAACGACGTCTAAACAATGCCATGAGAGAAGTAGTAAAGAAAGAAATTTTGAAGCTTCTCAAGGCAGGGATTATCTACCCCGTTCAAGACAGTCAATGGGTCAGCCCGGTTCAAGTAGTGCCAAAGAAGGGAGGGATGACCGTTGTGCAGAATGAAAAGAATGAGCTGATCCATCAGCGTACAGTGACAGGATGGAGGATGTGCATCGATTACAGGAAGCTTAACAAAGTGACCAGGAAAGATCACTACCCACTCCCGTTCATTGACGAGATGCTCGAACGGTTGGCGAAGCACTCATTCTTCTGCTTCCTCGACGGTTATTCAGGGTACCATCAAATACCTATCCACCCTGATGACCAAGATAAGACCACCTTCACATGTCCATATGGCACCTTCGCCTACCATCGGATGTCGTTCGGATTGTGCAACGTACCAGCCTCATTCCAAAGGTGCATGATGGCCATCTTCTCCGACCTGGTCGAAAAGATAATGGAAGTATTTATGGATGATTTCTCAGTCTATGGGGAAACATTGGGGCGATGCCTCCAGAATCTCGAGAAGGTACTCCAGAAATACAAAGAGGCGGATTTGGTTTTGAATTGGGAGAAATGTCACTTTATGGTGACAGAGGGAATTGTCCTAGGACATAAGGTCTCTGCCCGAGGGATTGAAGTTGACAAGGCCAAAGTTGAGGTAATTGAGTCACTTCCACCCCCGAGGAACATAAAAGGGATCCGCAGCTTCTTAGGACATGCCGGTTTCTATAGAAGATTCATCAAGGACTTCTCCAAGAAGGCTCGACCTCTCACCAGTCTTTTGGCTAAGGATGCACCGTTTGTCTTCGACAGCAAGTGCATGGAGGCATTCAATAAACTGAAGCAAGCTTTGATAACAGCCTCCATTATCCAGCCGCCCGATTGGTCTCTCCCATTCGAAATCATATGTGATGCAAGCGACTATGCCGTAGGGGCAGTGTTGGGGCAAACCAAGGATGAGAAGCATCATGCTATAGCCTATGCTAGTAAGACTCTCACTGGACCACAACTCAATTATGCAACCACTGAGAAAGAGCTACTAGCTGTGGTCTATGCCATCGACAAGTTCAGATCGTATTTGGTTGGAGCAAAGAATTTGATTTGGAAATCAGAGACAGAAAAGGAGTAGAGAACACAGTGGCAGATCATCTCTCACGACTACATACGGAAGACCCTGACGGGTTGCCCATCAACGACTATTTGAGAGATGACATGTTACTTAAGGTAACAAGCACCGACCCTTGGTATGCGAATATCGTCAACTACATCGTAGCAGGATACATACCACCAGGGGAGGATAAGAAGAAGATCATCAGGGACAGCAAATTTTACCTTTGGGACGATCCATATCTCTACAAAGTCTACACCGATGGTCTACTAAGAAGATGTGTACCTGCCTGTGAAGCGATGCAAATCATTGAAAGATGTCATTCATCAGCCTTCGGCGGTCACTATGGAGCATTTCGTACTAGTGCTAAGGTATGGCAAAGTGGTTTCTACTGGCCAACCATGTATGAGGACACGAGGGAATATGTGAGAAGATGTTCACGCTGTCAGAAAGTGGGAGAAATCAATGCCCGTGATGCTATGCCCTTAACCAACAATCTTCAGATCGACATCTTTGATGTTTGGGGCATAGACTTCATGGGGCCCTTCCCTAACTCTGAAGGGTATGAGTATATACTTGTGGCAGTGGATTATGTCTCAAAGTGGGTGGAAGCTATGCCATGCCGGAATGCTGACTCCACACACTCCAAGAAAATGCTCCAAGAAGTCATCTTCCCACGATTCGGCACACCCAGAGTGCTAATAAGTGATGGGGGTTCACATTTTATTGACAAGACCTTCGGAAAAATGTTGCAATCACTCGGCATCGAGCATAGAGTAGCAACCCCCTATCACCCGCAGACAAGCGGTCAAGCGGAGACATCCAACAAACAAATCAAGAACATTCTCCAGAAGACCGTCAATCAAATGGGCAAGAATTGGAAGTCGAAGCTGTATGAAGCACTGTGGGCTTACAGAACAGCATACAAGACTCCAATAGGCATGACCCCATACCAGCTAGTATATGGGAAAACATGCCATTTGCCCGTCGAGCTCAAATTCAAGGCTTACTGGGCGATCAAGAAATGGAACATGGATTTGGACCAAGCCCAGATTAAGCGACAAATACAAATCGCCGAGCTCGAAGAATGGAGGGAGAAGGCGTACCACAGCTCCAAGCTCTACAAGGAGCGTACGGAGGTGGCACGACAAGCGCATCCGGGAGAAGCACTTCACGCCAGGTGATAAAGTACTCATGTTTAACTCTCGCGTTAAATTATTTGGTCATGGTAAATTAAAAAGTAAGTGGGATGGCCCCTACACCGTCGTAGAAACATCTAACCATGGGGCCGTCACTCTCCAAAGTGATGATGGGGAGCACTTTAAAGTAAATGGCCAGCGCTTGAAAATCTTTCTAGAACCCTCCATGCCGGAACTCGAGGAAGTAGATGTTCTTGAGTTCGTCCCGACTTGAAAGTCCATCATCTACGGTCTAGCCCCGACCTTAACCGAGCCCTGTTTTTGTTTGTTTTCACCTTTTGTTTTCTTTAGGAATAAATAAAATAAAAAGAATTACCAAAGATAAAACCAAACAAACTTCCTTTCACATCATCGGTTTTATGACTTTTTTATTTCGCAATCTCTCCTTGCTCACAAAAATTTTATTAAGGATGCTCTTGTATATTTTGTTGTGAGGTTTGATATATGCGTAAATCTTGACCTCTATCTTCTCATGATTTTCTCGAGAATCTTACTTTGCCTTTCAAACTGATTGTCACAAATTCTCCTGAAAAGCCTATTAGAGCCAAATACAGTTAGATTTTTATAACTCCTCAAAAGCTAATCTTTTTGCGTTAAGTTTGATTAAGGCTTAATTCTCCAAAGTTGCATGCACTCCTCAGAACCTCAGTCATACATCATATCCATATGCAAGTGTCCCCTCCACTTTATGGTATAAAACATTCCCTGATCAATTCCATCAAAAAAAATTATCTATATGCTCATTGCCCCATAATCAAAGATGAAAAGGAGCCCTTCTTTGCCTCAAGTATCATGGGAACCCCTCTTCTCAAAAAAAAAAAAAGAGAGAGAAAGTTCCCCCTCAAAAAAAAAAAAAGCGAAGAGGTAGAATGGCTACTTTATTTCTGGGCAAAGCATAAAGAAAAATTCAGCCACAAAGAGTGAGTCATCATGTCGCTACCATATGCATCATCTTTTTCTTGACTGAGTTATGAGGATGTGCAACGCACTTTCTAGAATTATTCCTTAATTTTACAATACATGCAAAAGATTATGCTCTCCTTACCGAACTCCAGATATAAGCCATATCAGAAAATAAGGAAAGCATTCTGTTTTGAGAGAGGACAGGTTTTTCCACCACTCTGAGTGACTCAGAATTTGAGAATTTTTGTGACATGATGGGAGAAGGGAAGAGTTTGGAAACCCGAGGGATCTTTGGGATTGAGAAGGGTCTTTGATTTTTCGCTATTCAACCTTTCAACTTCTCAAGACAATGAGTTTTAGCCACTCCACATAGTGAGCCTGAGGAAATTGTTGAGATATCTTTGTCTTATCACCTTGATGATGTCTTTTTCTTTGGTTCAATCTTTTTGCTCGGGACGAGCAAAGATCTAAGTCTCGGGGGGATGTTGGCGGTGCTTATCACTCAAATTTTACCACCAACACCATTCAATAAAAGCCATCAAACAAGAATAAAACGAACATTCTTTATTGCTAATGGCTCTCCACAAGTTTTGTTGGAGTATTTGAATGCAGGAAGCAATATGGAGAAAAATCAGAGGAAAAGGGGGCCAAAGCCCACCGGCCGGCCCAATCATAGGCCGGCCGGCCTACTCAGGCTCCCGATGGGATCAATCTTCCTTCCAGAGGCCTTTTGCTGCTCCCCCACGTGGAATTCAAGGCCCAACCCAACAAGAGACAACCGACATTCTATAACATGGGCTTTTGGGCCTAAACGTGAAGGCCACTCCATTTCTGCCGCCCCCATCAAGTAGCCGACCTCTGAACCGTCATCAGGAGCGAATCTGAGGCGTCCACGCAAAAGACGGTGGCGAACCGCCATAATCTATGGCCGCCGGCCATCCTACTAGGCCGGCCGGCCTACCTCTGCGCCACCGCCACTCCATCTTCGGCTACAAGATGCACACCGACATGAGGACCCTATAAATACCCCCGTCTAGCTTCAGAGCAACTCGCACCTGGAGATACACTTGAGTTAGTCATTAGTGAGTAGCGAAGCGCTGCTGGTAGTGAGTGAGTGAGCGAGGCTTGGAGAGTGAGTAGTCCCGGAATGCCAGGACTCTACTTCTTCGGCGCCTCGGTATGCTCCTCGCCTGGGAGTAGTCGTTCGAGTCTTCCAGGCCGGGTAACATGTAAGGAGATTATCGATCGGGCAATAAAGTATGGTATTCTTCTCTATTTATTTATGGGTTTCAGGTATGCTTTAAATATTTATTTATTCATTGCATAGACTAGCTTATTTGGATGTCCTCGCTAGTTGTGACGATAGGTGTAAACGTGGTGTTTAGACCTAGAGTTATCCCTGATTTGCTCTTAACCCCACGAAGGATGGTAGCCGCGAGTACGTGTGACAGGCGTACCGGTCTCTGTAATCCACCACGTCTGGGTTCATGTTTGTAGGGCTTTCAATAGCAGGCGGATTCCCAAAGTAGTTGAACCTAATTCTCGGGTTGCTGCTTTGGCACGTCTGTGCCCCGAAATAGATAATAGAGAAAGGACCATACCAAGTTGCCCAGCTGTATAGCGTCTTGACATTAGATTACCTGGCCAGAAGACCTTTTTATTTATTGTTGCGCTCTTGCTCCCCTGTGCCACCATGATCGGATAATTTATCTAGGATAGAGTTATTAGTACACTGTTCGTTCCCTGTGGATTCGATACCCTAGGAATACTCCTTGTGGTGAAAGCTACACGGTATCCGTACGCTTGCGGATTAATTTCTGTTAGGCCTTAGGACTGCCAACATACACCTCTGCAAAGTTAAAATCTATCCGGATAGCCGTGTCGCGGTCACAGACGTGCTATGGTTGAGTTCACAAAGATTAGTCTTACTTACTCCTTGAAGTGTGAGTGGGCGGTAGTTTGCCCGTGCTTTGGAAGTGACAGTCGGTACGGCCGTGCGCCCGAAGGCTCGCATAAAATCTGGGAACTGGCGGGATCGACATATCTCCGCCAGGGCCAACCTACTTAAACATGACAAACTTTTTCCTTATACAAAATTTTTGCTTTTAAAATGAACCCTGCATTAAAATAAGCTTTCTGCTAAAATATAAGCCCTATAGCCTAACCTTTCATACAGCCTTACATGCATCTATAACCCTTTGAATAGTGTTAGGACTTGCTGAGTACCTTATATACTCACCCTTGCTTTAATCATTCAGAAGAAGATGTCCAGTATGAAGACGGTGGTGACGATGAGTAGGATTCGCGTTCATCGCCCAAGTTGCCTGCAGTAGTTGGACTCTCCGCTTTCCGCTTTATATTGTTAGTTTGTGGCCAGGCCTGCCGGCCACTCTGGTATTGTAATTTGAAGTCTTTGCAAGACTTTTGTGGTATTGTAATAATAATCGGAGTATGGACTTGGTATTATCTTTGTTTTGTGCATATCAACGACTGATCCAGGGATTGGTACGGTAAGCACAGTGGATTCCAGAAATGGGGTCCGACAGAGTGGTATCAGAGCCGTACTTGGCTGAAGGACGCAACCCTAGGAGGAACCACCGCTGAGAGTTTCTTATCTTGACATAAAAACTATTTTACGAATATTCATCCATATCTTACCTCTCTTTTCCCTCTAAGTCTATTATTAAATGAATTATAAAATTTCCTCCTTGATCTGTTCTAACATCTCCAAAATGGTTTGGCAGATGGAAGAAGGTCCTTGGACTTGGTCTTATGCTAATGAAGACAGTGGTTTTCCTGCACTCCTGGCCGACATCATGAAGAAGATGGGATACATTCGAGCCCCGGATTATCATTGGCAGGAAACCGTGAAGTAGGGAGCACCGATCTGCACGATGTGTGTACATGTTGATGGAGTCCCTCCCCATTCTGACATACAGCCACGGGTTGGGAAGGTGACGGGCGCAAGGTTTGAGGATACTCTGCAGATGGCCACCCGAGGGGTTTTACTAGAGCTCTGCGAGAAGAACATCGGCTTCAGCGGAACCACTCCTTTCAAGTATTTCCCTGTGAAGGATGTGGATAATGAAGTCTGGAAGCATCGTGTGGCTACACATGAGGGTCCCACCCAGACAATTGAAGATCCTACTTTGGCTGCCACCGCCCGATATTTGTTAGCCCTGGACAACTTATATGAAGACCACGCCTATGAGTGGGGCAAAGCTCATAGGCATGCAATGAGAGCAGAAGAGAAGATCAAGGACTTAGAGAGGCAACTGGATGTGGCTCAGAATCAAGCCATAGAAGCTGAAGAGCGCGCCAACCAAGCCCTGAAGACAATGGCAGAGAATACTCAGCGCAATGCCCAGGAGTTGGAGGCCCTACACAAAGTGGGGATATGTCGAGGCGCACGCACCAGGCAGACTGCAAGGAAGCAGAACTACGTTGCCTCCACCAGTGGTGAGCGCCAGCTACCCCCTACAGCCCCGGTTTTGGATGCTGCTGCTCGAGGAGCAATCTCTCGTCAGGGACCTATAGATGATGAGAGGAACAGATCTGAGGATGATGATGAGAGTGATGATGATTCACATGGCTCCGACCACTCCGATGGACCTGATGACCAGGATGGAGGTATGGATATCTCTGAAGGTGAAGAACCAGAGGAAGATCCAGAAGAGGACCCAGAGGAGCCACCTCAGGAGGATGACCAGGTAGATTCCGCCGCACCGATGGTAGAGGACGCCGCTCAGGTGTTGAAGAGGCCCCAGAAGATGCTGAGCCTGACAGTGGGTTTACCTTCCATAACCCGTTCATAATCAATGATGATGACTTCAACCTCTACGAGGAGTTGCGCAGGGATCGTGGGATCAGTGGTTGAGTAGTTTCTAGCAGTGTAGTGGTGTCTTGGAGCTTTTGGTACCAGTAGCTAGCGACAGCTATCCTAGTAGCTAGTAGTGTCTTAGTAGAATCCTAGAAGTGGGTAGTATCCTAATAGTTTGTATGACTCGTCTGTAGTATGCCTTGTATAATACACCTTATCTAATGAATAAAAGTTATCTATGCTTGTAATCTAGAGTGTTTGTGTGTAATTGCAAGTTTCTTGGTTCTTTGGTTGAGTGCTTGGGTGATTCAAGAACAATCTAACTAAATAACTACCTAATAAATAGAACTAAAACCTTAGTACCTGCCTCAACTTCCGTCTTACCCTCACTTATGGAAACAGGATGCCGCCAAAGAAGAAGTCTGCTGGCATTGAAGCCCGTCGTGAGCGTGATGCAAAAGCTGCTGAAGATGACAATCGTAATGAACAGACCAAAAGGGGTAGGACATCCACTAGAGGAAGGAAGAAGACGAACCGCCGTAATCAATCACCACGAAGGAATGATAGGAGAAATGAGCGGGGCAATCGTGAGGAACATGAAGGGAGTCGTCACGATGAGAATGACGGAGATCGTGAGGAAGAACTGAACCAGAACAATACTACTAGGAATAACCAAGCCAGGAATCAGAGACCGCCACCGCCGCCGCCACTCACTACTCTTGCAGAGGTGATGGCAAATCAGACTCAACTTCTGCAAGCTATCGCCCAAGGGATGAATCAGCAGGGCCATGGACCTCCACCTAAGTTCAAGATGACCGAGTTCATGAGGCTTAGGCCACCTACCTTTGACAGTACTGATGATGACCCGCTAGCAGCTGATGATTAGCTTCGCAACATCAACAAGAAGCTTAACTTGGTCACTATCGACGCTCATGATAAAGTGATGTTAGCATCACATCAGCTTGTTGGAGAAGCAGGAGAATGGTGGGACAACTACCGTGTAGCAGCAGCAGACCCAGACACTTTCACTTGGGATGAATTCCAGCAAGCCTTTCGTGACTACCACATTCCAGAAGGAATCCTAGAAATGAAAGCAGATGAATTCCGCTCCCTGAGGCAAGGACCAATGACAGTGAACCAGTACATCAAGAAGTTTATGAAGCTGGCTCGCTACGCTCCAGAAGAAGTGAATACTGACAAGAAGAAGCAGGATCGCTTCAGGAAAGGTCTCAATGGCAGTTTGAGGACACAGTTGGTGACTCACATCTACCCAGATTTCAACACTCTCATGAATAAGGCTCTGTTACTTGAGGATTCCCGCTCCTACCTGGATAATGAAAGGAAGCGTAAGTTCCAGGCATAGAAGCACAAGCAACAGGAGAGGTCGCAGAGGCTTAAGTTTGGACACCAGCAGAAGCAGAGGAACCAGCAAACCATGCAGTATCGCACTCCTGCAGCAAGCCAGCAGCAATCCAATCAGATATACCGTCGGCAAAGTTTGAACACCCAGCAGAGGGGTAGTACTCAGGACTCTCAGGCACCTGTCAAAGGCAGGGCATGCTTCAACTACAGGGACCCAGGCCATATGATTGCTAATTGCCCCTACAACAACAACAGACAGCCACTTGTAGTGTCAAACAATTCAGGAGCCCGAACCGCAGTGTCTGGAGTTGGACGTGGTGGACCCCAGGCTTCTGGTCAGCAGAAAAGGACTCAATCTTTCGGACAAGGACGGGTCAACCACATTGATGCTGTGGATGCCGAGGACGCGCCAGACGTCGTGCTCGGTAAGTTCCTTGTCAATTCCGTACTTGCCACAGTTCTCTTTGATTCTGGAGCTTCGCATTCGTTCGTTTCTTCGAAGTTTATTGCTGAGCATGGACTACCAACTGTTTTACTTAAATTTCCCCTGATGACAAAATCCCATGGGGCGAGGATCAAATGTCAACTAGAATGCCCTCGGGTTAAAATCCTTTTAAGTGGGGTAGAGTTTCTAGCAAACCTAGTAGTCCTTAGATCAAGTGGAATAGATGTTATTGGACTGGTTAGCGAAGCATAAAGGGAATATATCTTGTGCTGATCGTAAAGTCACTGCAACAAATCACAAGGGAATCACCATAGAGTGTCAGCCCAATCTAATGACTTCAGAACCAATGGTGTGCCACATGGAAGCTAAGCCCTTAGAAGAAGTACCAGTGGTTTGTGAATACCCTGATGTCTTTCCCGAGGAGTTACCTGGAATGCCGCCAGACAGGGATGTTGAGTTCATCATTGACTTAATCCCCAGAGCAACTTCAATTGCAAAGAGACCTTATAGGATGGCAGCAAATGAGTTGGCTGAGTTAAAGGAACAAATAAGAGAGTTACAAGAGAAAGGTTTCATTCGACCTAGCTCATCACCATGGGGAGCACCTGTTCTGTTCGCAAAGAAGAAGGATGGTAGTCTCAGAATGTGCATAGACTATCGTTCTTTAAATGTGGTAACCATCAAGAATAAGTATCCACTGCCCAGGATCGATGACTTGTTTGATCAGTTGAAGGGAGCCAGGTTCTTCTCTAAGATTGACTTGAGGTCAGGTTACTATCAGTTGAAGATCAGAGTTAGTGATATCCTGAAGACAGCATTTGTAACTCGGTATGGTCAATAGGAGTTCACTGTGATGCCATTTGGATTACCAATGCCCTAGCATACTTCATGAATCTAATGAATAAGATTTTCATGGAAGAGTTGGACAAGTTTGTCGTAGTCTTTATTGATGACATACTTATCTACTCTAAAAGTGCCGAAGAACATGAGGAACATCTAAGGATTGTATTGGAAAGACTAAGAGACCATGAGCTTTATGCAAAATTCAGCAAGTGTGAATTCTGGTTACAAGAAGTCGCATTCTTGGGACATATCATAAATGAAAAGGGAGTAGCAGTGGATCCTGCAAAGGTGGAAGCAGGGATGAATTGGAAACAACAAAAGAATGCCTCTGAAGTCAGAAGTTTCCTTGGATTAGCAGGGTACTATAGGAGATTCATTGAAGGTTTCTCCAAGATTGCAAAACCAATGACGGAGTTAACAAAGAAAGATAAGAAGTTTGAATGGACTCCAGCATGTGAGAAGAGTTTCCAAGAGTTAAAAGAGAAGTTAACAACAGCCCCAGTGCTTACCTTGCCTGATATACACAAGGACTTTGTGGTATATTGTGATGCATCTCGACAAGGACTTGGATGTGTTTTGATGCAGAATAACAAAGTTGTTGCATATGCTTCGAGGCAATTGAAGGTTCATGAGAAGAATTATCCTACCCATGATTTGGAATTAGCAGCCGTGGTACATGCCTTGAAAATTTGGAGACACTATTTAATTGGGAATAAGTGCCACCTTTACACTGATCACAAGAGCTTAAAGTATATCTTCACTCAGACAGAGTTGAACTTGAGACAAAGAAGATGGTTGGAATTGATAAAGGACTATGACATTGAGCTGCAGTATCACCCTGGAAAGGCAAGTGTGGTTGCGAATGCATTAAGTCGTAAGGCTTACTGCAACAATCTGAAGGTAGTTACAACAAACCAGGATTTGATTGATGAGATGAACCAATTAAACCTGCAAGTTGTAAATCAGGGATATGTCAACACTTTGTGTGTCAAGCCAACTTTGGAAAATCAGATCAGAAGAGTTCAAGGAAAAGATGAGGAAATTCAGGAAATAAAAGAAAAGATTGGTGAAAACAAAGCCCCTGGATTTAGGATGGATCCCAGTGGAATCTTGTGGTTTGAGGATCGGATTTGTGTGCCCAAGACCAGAGATAACGACTTCAGACAGCTCATCATGAATGAAGCACACAACTCTGCATATTCCATTCACCCCGGAGCCACCAAAATGTATCAGGACTTAAAGCAAAAGTACTGGTGGGTTGGAATGAAAAGAGATATAGCCGAATATGTTGCTCGTTGTGACACATGTAGAAGGATCAAGGCGGAACACAGTAGACCCGCCGGATTACTACAGCCTCTACCCATCCCAGTATGGAAGTTTGATGAAATCGGAATGGATTTTATTGTAGGTTTGCCCCGATCCAAGAAAGGAAATGATTCAATATGGGTGATAGTAGACCGACTCACAAAAGTAGCTCGCTTTGTTCCTGTGAGGAAAGCGTTTGGTGGTGAAAAGTATGCACAGTTATATGTGGATCACATACTCAAGTTGCATGGAATTCCAAGTAGGATCGTGTCAGATCGCGGTCCCCAGTTTACTTCTCGGTTCTGGAAAAGTTTACATGCCTTACTAAACACAAAGCTCGACTGCAGTTCAGCTTACCACCCACAGACTGATGGACAGACAGAGCGTGTAAATCAAATTCTCGAAGATATGTTGAGAGCATGCGTTCTGACGTATGGAAAAGACTGGGAGAAAAGCTTGTCTTTTGCAGAATTCTCTTATAACAATAGTTACCAAGCAAGTTTGCAGATGGCACCGTTCGAGGCACTATATGGCAGGAAATGCAGAACACCTCTGATGTGGTCAGAGCTTGGAGAGCGATCTTTGTTTAGACCTTCTATCATCAGAGATGCCGAAGAGAAAGTTGCAATCATCCGTGAGAATCTTAAAGCTGCACAAAGCCGACAGAAAAGTTATGCTGATACCCGACGACGGGAACTTGCCTTTGAAGTGGGAGATTATGTGTACCTTAAGGTATCCCCGATATGAGGTACTCGTAAGGTTTCAGATTCAAGGTAAGTTAGCTCCGCGATATATTGGACCCTTCAAAGTACTCAAGAAAGTGGGAGCAGTGGCATACCGTCTCGAACTTCCACAGGAAATGTCCGATGTGCATGACGTCTTCCATGTCTCGCAATTGAAAAAGTGTTTGAGAGTGCCAGAAGAGCAAGTACCACTTGAGGCTATGGATCTCCAGCCGGACCTACGCTATCAAGAGCTACTAGTAAAGATATTGGACGTCGTGACTCGCCAAACAAGGAGAAATGCTGTAAGATTCTGTCGAGTCCAATGGAATAACCACACTGAGGCAGAACCTACGTGGGAACGTGAAGATGACTTGAAGAAGGAGTTTCCCTACCTGTTCGAAGAAGCTTCCGAATCTCGAGGACGAGATTCCCTTTAAGTGGGGTAAGTCTGTAACAGCCCAAAATTTAAATACAATAAAATTCACTCAGAAATTGAACTTTTTAGATTTATAGGTAATTCCATGTTTTTACAAAAATAAAACCTCATTAAAGTAGTCCAATAAATAGAATTTGAGAAATTTCTAAAATGATAGTTCATGTTCAAGTGCTTGTTCTCTTTTTCCATTTATCTGGATTTTATTTGGTGTTTACTTCTCTCTCCCAAATTTGAATTCTATTCAAATTTGTCCAAACTCAAAACCTGGGAAATATTCAAACATTTCTTTTCCCGGGCTCTCCTTTCTCTTTTTCCTTTCTGCCGGCCCAGCCTGCCGTTTCCTTCCTTTCCCTTTTCTTTTTCCTGAGCAGGCCGCTTCCTTCCTTTCTTTCTTCCCTGGCCCAGCCCAGTCCGGCCCAGCCGCTGTGTCGTCTTCTCCAGCGCGCCGCGCGCCTTCCCGACCTCGCCAGCACGGACGCCACCGCCCTCTCTCCGCTCTCTTTGCTCTCTCCCTCTGCCTTTCCAGCGCATGTACGAGCGCCTCTGTAGCCACTCCTGCTCGACGTCATCCCGGCTACTGACCCGTCTCATCGCTGTACGGGGCGGCGCCGCACCATTTAAGCCATGGATGGGGGCGCCGGATTTTCCGCTCTCACAAGCACGAGGACGAGCTCGCCAGCGACGACCGGAAGCGCCGTCTGCCTTCGCGACCAAGGCGCCGACCTCGCCGCGCCGCAACTTGGACCAATGCGCGTCGGCCACGCGCACCCCACCGGAAAATATCTCCGCCGATGAACACCGGCGAGCTCCGCCCTCCGTCCCGATTGGCTGCACCTCCGGCCAGCTCAGCGTACGGCCTCGCCGTGCCCATACCGCGCCGCAATTTTGACCAATCCTCGGCCCCTGCGCCAAGCCACGCCTTCAATGCGCCGTCAAGTCGTGTCGCCAGGAAAATATCGCCGCCGGCGATATTTTCTGTGAGCACCGCCTCCCCGCGCCTATAAATAGACTCGCACACTCCTGCACAGCTTCCCCATCACCACCACTCCACGAATCTAGCTGCGCATTGCTCCAATCGCCGCCGATCCCCTTTCGTCTCCCTCTCCGGCCGCCGTGCTATTCTCGCTGTTGCGGTGAGTTCTTCTCCCCCTCTCTGTCTCTCTGGCACCGCCATCACTCCCTTGTTCGATCTCGAGCTCAAACCCTAGCCCTCCTAAACCCTAGCCCGGTGCGCACCGAGCGCCGCCATCCGCGTCTCACTCCACACGCATGCGCATCATCCTCGCCGTGACCCCGCGCACTTCCTAGGCAACACGCACTCGTGAAAGCACACACTCACGTGAAGGTGCATCACACTCCACCGCCACGCTCTACTCCGGCGAGCCCGCGTCGCCGCTCCGGTGCTCGCCGTCGACGACAAGCTCGACCCCTAGCTCCGCCTTCGCATCCTCTAGCCCTGCGGCGAGATCTCGCCGTCCCTCCTCCACCCTAGCGGCCGGCGGCGAGCCCTCCGGCGAGCCACCGCCGCGCACAGCCCAGCGCCGCCGCACGCTGACCCAGTCGCCGCTGTCCGACGTGGCGTCCACGTCAGCCCGTGGACCCCACCACTTAATCCAGTCAGCACCCCCTCTCTCTCTTTCTTCCATGCACCCGGTCCACGTGAACCACACTCACATACACCTCCGGTCCACAGAACTCGCACACCTAGTCCACAACACAGTAAACCGGGGTGCAATATGCAGACCGGTCCTGCATGTCAGCCTCTGTAGCGCATGCTTTTCTGCTAGGAACACCCAGCTAGTGCACATAGAATCCTATTTCAAGGCTTTCCCTTTTTAGAAAAATTCCAGAAAAATTCCCAAAAATATCTTATTCTCTAGATTATTTAGCCACCTTTTCCCAACCTCAGAAAAATATAATATTCCCAGGATAAATAGGAACCTATAAGAGAGTTAATTCCTTTTCTTTATACCATAATTCCACCCTTCTAGATTCTTTTAATAGATTCTTTTCCCTGAACTTCCTATTTAATTCAATCCTATCCATTCATATCAATCCCAATTCCATTTGAGTTTATTTGACTATTTAATTGGATTTTACTTGGTTGCACTTATTTTATTTTGCGAGTTACTTATTCGTCGGTAAATTGTGGAGAATAGCTAACGAGGAATTCGAGGAGGAGCCTGAGGACCCGGACTATGAGGAGGAGCACGAGGAAGAGTTTGAAGGCAAGTCCTAACTTTCCTTGATCATTTTGATCCTATGATTTATAACCACATCCTATGAATGGCCTGTTTTAACTGCTTATATATATGATGCATACTTATTTTATTATTTGAAATGTTGTGTTAGTTATGAACCTATTAGGGTAGCAATCCTTGATATTGATGTCTGTTACCTTGATAAACCTAGGATGTTTCCTTCATTATGCTATAATAATGCTGGATTATTAGATTGCTTAGGGATTTACTACAACTATCTAGTTGTTACACAATATTCATGACTTTTGGTGAAATGTGTGAAAATATGTGCTTGGTGTGTGTGAGTAAATAAAATGGGAGGGTAATAACCAACTAGTGTGTTGGGGTGAAGTGGGATATTTTTAGGCAGGGGCGAGATGGTGATCGGTGATTAGCGATAGGTGGAAGATGCTCGCCTCGGCCGGTTAAGGACCGGTTCTTGTAACAATCAACCTAGTGAACCCCGTGCAACCAACAGATCCTGTTATGGGTAGGACTTGACCCTAACTTTCTGGTGCCTACCACTTGATCCACCTAGGAGGCAGTAGTGCAACGAGCAACCAGGAGCAGACACGATATCTTAATTGGTCGTTGTCCGACTTGGCCATTGGGCCATTGACTACTTATAGTCGCATTATAAATCCCTGGGTCAGTAATGGCTCGTGGGTGGGATTGTGGGGACACTCGGGAAAGGTGGGTTTCGCTATGTTGCTCTCTTGCTAAGAGCGATGTAGTCTGTGGGTAAAGATGTACACCTCTGCAGAGTTAAATCTATCCGGATAGCCGTGTCGCGGTCACAGACGCGCTATGATTGAGTTCACAAAGATTAGTCTTACTTACTCCTTGAAGTGTGAGTGGGCGGTAGTTTGCCCGTGCTTTGGAAGTGAGAGTCGGTACGGCCGTGCGCCCGAAGGCTCGCCTAAAATCTGGGAACTGGCGGGATCGACATATCTCCCCCAGGGCCAACCTACTTAAACATGACAAACTTTTTCCTTATACAAAATTTTTGCTTTTAAAATGAACCCTGCATTAAAATAAGCTTTCTGCTAAAATATAAGCCCTATAGCCTAACCTTTCATACAGCCTCCTATAGCCTGACATGCATCTATAACCCTTTGAATAGTGTTAGGACTTGCTGAGTACCTTATGTACTCACCCTTACTTTAATCATTCAGAAGAAGATGTCCAGTATGAAGACGGTGGTGACGATGAGTAGGATTCGCGTTCATCGCCCGAGTTGCCTGCAGTAGTTGGACTCTCCGCTTTCCGCTTTATATTGTTAGTTTGTGGCCAGGCCTGCCGGCCACTCTGGTATTGTAATTTGAAGTCTTTGCAAGACTTTTGTGGTATTGTAATAATAATCGGAGTATGAACTTGGTATTATCTTTGTTTTGTGCGTATCAACTACTGATCCAGGGATTGGTACGGTAAGCACAGTGGATTCCAGAAGTGGGGACCGACACCTTTCCTGCATTTTTCTGTGAAATTGAACTGTTTCCTGTGAAATTCCTGTGCGATTCATGTGAAATTCCTGCGTTCCAAAGGAGGCCTGAATAGGTAAGGGGTTGCCAGCAATGATGGCCTCCCCTCGGACAGAGAGACTAACAAGGCTGTGGGATGGTCCACAGAGATGGAGGAAACCTCATGGACGTGCCTGTCCTGGAGGTCGATGACGTGCCAAATACCTGCAAGTGGATAGGATAAAAGAAAATAGTTTTCCCTCTGAGAATACAGTATTTAATTGAACCACACGAGCAAAGAAAACTGGATTGCCCACTAAGAAATTGAAACACTATCACAATCACAAGAATACAGTAGGTAGCAGTTAGAATAATAAAAAGCAAATTAAGTAATTAAACGAGGATTGTTGTACAGAATAAAATAAACTACTTACACTTAGTTGTAATCAATGAAGAAATAATAAGGATTCAAGATTTTATGAGGAACCATGTTGAGATGTGCCATGGTTCTCGATGATGATGAGTAATTGACAACCGTGTTGATTTGAGTTGATATGAGGTTTGGGTTGAAATGCGGGACTTTGAGGGTTGCATAAGCATATGCATGATTATGTTTATGGCTAACCGAAGTTGGTGCAGGTGTTGGGATGATTGGCGGAGAAGGAAACGTGTTTGCTTGTCTAATGATGTGTAGGTCAATGGAGTCAACTTGATGGTCAACGGCAGGAGGATCGGGAGGACCAAGCGAAGGGTCCCGACGGGCTGGGATCGAGGAGGCTTGGGTCCGGGCGATCGAGAGGCCGGGTGAGGTCAAGGGTGATCCACACCGTACACGTGGCGGACAAGAAGCACGGAGGGTTTCGCGGTTTGGCCTCAAAACCGTGGAGGTGATGAAGACGGCGTGTCGACCAAGGTCAAGAGGCGAACGGGAGGCCGGTGCAAGTGAAGGGTCCCGACGGGCTGGGACCGAGGAGACTTGACGGCGAGGTTCGCGGGACGAGGTGACACACGTCGACATCGGGATGGTTTCCCGGCTTGGCCACAAAACCGGTGGTGATGGTTTCCCGGTTTGGCCTCAAAACCGGTGGTTGACGGTTTCCCGGTTTGGCCTTAAAACCGGCAGAGATGGTTTCCCGGTTGAACCTCAAAATCGGTGGTGGACGGTTTCCCGGTTTGGACCTCAAAACCGGTGGTGGGTGGTTTCCCGGTTTATGCTTCAAAACCGGCGGTGTTTCCCGGTTTGGGCCTCAAAACCGGTGGTGGAAGTCGCGCTTTGAGAAGCGTGCAAGGCGATTTCCCGGTTTAGGCCTCAAAACCGGTGACGACGGATGGAGGTGCATGTGGCACCATCGTGGAGGTGGCTTCGAGGTGAAGCTACGGTGTGAAGGCCCCGACGGCGTTCGGGTGGAGGAGAAAAAGTTGGACGGAAACGCCCTTATGTGTTGTATGGGTGTGTTGTAGTGTGAGGGGCATTTCCAGGATGTGGAAATGTCCAAGGAGATAAGGTGGGTGGCTGGTTGTGGCTGCCCCCTTGAGCCTTTCATTTTGAGTTGTAGGGAGAGGGCTTGAGAGAAAGGAGAGAAGAGAGGGAAGAAGAGAGGAGATGGCTCTTTGATTGAGCTTTCTGTCATCTCTAGTTTGTGTGTGCTAGGGAGTGGCTTGACATCTACATCTTTGAGCAATACATAGCATCAATTCATCCTCAAAGTGTTCTCCTCATCTTGAATCCCGAATTTCTTATTTTCCCTATTTTCGGAGCTATTTTCGGGTGATTTTCGATTCGCTTTTTGTGATGCGTTTTTGGGCGGATTTCTTGGGGGATCTTGGTGCTAGGATGTGCTAGACCAACCCTTGGTAGGTCCTTGACCGAATCCATGGCACGGGCACCTTCGATTTGAAGATTTGGTGAAGTTTCCTCTCTTGTTCATCCAAACCCTACCCTTCATGGTAGAATCTAAAATCCGTATGGATTTCTTAGGGTTTTTGGTGTGATTCTTGTTGGATGATGTTCTCCATCTCAAGACGAAGCTATGGTTCAAATTTCGTGATTTTTGGAGGTCGTTTGACCCGGTTTCGAGATTTTTCTTGAGCTTGCGCGCGTGCTGAAATGACAGGGCCGGACTATCCGACAACGTGCCGGATACTCCGGTAGGAAACTTAGTTTTCCGAGTTCTCCAGGCCCGGATACTCCGGTAGGATACCGGATACTCCGGTGGGGAGTTTCTGTACCCTGTTTCATCAGGTACCGGACACTCCGGCACATAACCGGACTATCCGGTGGGGACTTTCTGTAATCTTTTCGTCGGTTCATCTCCTTGAGTGCGTGTTTGCTTGGTTTGCTTCCGCAAGTGTTTCTATCTCATCCACAATCATTCCTAGGGTCAACACATCACTTCTCATGTGTGTGTGTGATCTTGGTGATTGTTCTTGAGGCGGGTCGGGACATAGGCCGAGTTCTTTAGAAGAATTTTTATCGGCTCCCATTCACCCCCCCCCCCTCTGGTCGCCTTCTCGGTCCTTCAATTGGTATCAGAGCCGGTTTGATCACTTGTTGGCTTTTACCGGCCTTGTGATCCATAGGCGACTTTTTGCACTTGCTTGTTCGTGCTTCGGCTATTTACTAACGCTAACCGGTGCTTAATTCATGGTGCCAAGTGCTCGTTCTCGTGTGTCTTTGTCCTCAGGTTTGGATAGGTGTGGAATTGCTATTGAGGATGGGACCAAGAAGAGTCGAGTAGTGAATGCTTGCAAGGGTGATCTTGAGGAGAATGAAGAGGCGGACCTCACGGAGGAAGAACTTAAAATGGTCGAGCTTTTCAAGCTTTCAAGACGTGATGAGATGTCTCATGAGGATCTCATCTCCGAACTTTTCAAGATGAGCCAAGGTAACCTCGTCAATGGCATTGTGGGCTTATTCACTACGGTTCAAGCTTGTGATGCTAAAATTGCCAAACTCAAAAAGAAGTTGAAAACCTCTATGCCTAGTGATGAGAGCTTGTTGTCTAGACTTGATAATGTGAATGCTTTGTCTTCTTGCAAGTCTAGTACTTCCTTGCCTTGTGATGATTGTGTTGCCTTGATCAAAAAGAATAATGAGTTGAATGATTCCATGGCTTGCTTGAAATCCGAAAATGATAAATTGATGCATGATTGTTCTTCATGTGAAAAGCAATTAGAAAGTGCTAGATTTGTTATCAACATGTTGAATGAGAATGCTTCTTTGCCATACTTGTCTTGCAAGTCTTTGCATGATGAAATTGACTTGTTGAAATCAAATGCTTCTATGCCATGTGATTCATGTGTTGCCTTACATAAAGATCTTGATTGTGCTAGAGTTGAAATAGGCAATCTTATGTCCTTGGCTAGAAAAGGTTGCAATTCTTGTATTGACTTGCTTGCTGAAAATGAAATGTTGAAGCTACATCACTCCACTCGCTTAGAGCAACTTGAACTTGCTAGGGCTACAATTGTTGAGATGAAATCCATGCCTTGTAGCACTTGTTCCTCTTCTATGAATGATGATGCTTGCCTTAATCCTTGTGCTAATCATGATGCTTTGCATGATATGCATATGAGTGATGCTTCTTCCATTCCTTGCACATCATGCCATGATTTGAAAAATGAGGTTGAGGTTTTGAAGCTAATGCGCGATGATATGAGCGCTAAATTGATTGAGCACAATGATATGAGTGCTAGCCTTGAAAAGGAGAATGATCTCTTGCGTACCACATATGCCAAGTGCATTGAGAAGGAGATTCAAATCTTAAGAGATACTCCATGTGGTACTTGTGAGCGCCTCAAATCACAAAATGAGGTTTTGCTTCAACTATGCAAGAGCTTAGATGATAAGCTTCTTGATTCATGCAATTCTTCTCACTCCGATGTGCATGTTTCAAATATTTCTTCTTTGTCTTCGGAGTTGGGTTCTTCTCATGTTGAGCGTGAGTCTTTGTATGTTAGCTCGTGTGCTATTGCTGGTGATTCTTCTTTGGCTACTCATGCTATTGGCTCTTCCGGTCTTGCCCAAGGGACTTCAAATGGCAAAGGTGTTTCTTGCTCAAATGGTACATCAACCTTGAAAGAAAAGTACCATTGCACCTTTTGCAAGAAAGATGGGCATCTTGTTGAGTTTTGCTTTCGCCGTGTCAAACACGAGCGTCGTGTGCGTGCAAAAGCTTTTAGGAACACACATCGCTCTTTCTATGGCATGTGTGGACCTAGTGTTGACTCAAAGTCAAGAGATGCTTCTAGTTCTTCATGCAAGTCTCAAAGGACTTCTCACTTGAGTAAGAATGGTACTTCTTCATCTCAAACCGTCTCTCCCGATAGGCCATTGTACCATTGCTCTTATTGTGGGAATGATGGGCATCAAATTGACTTTTGCTTTAGGCGTGCCAAACGCTTGCGCCGATCTCATGCTTCTAACTCTTCGGGTTTTCATAGCTTTTCCCATGGCATGAAGATTCGGGAGTCTAGCATGAGGCATCGCTTTATTGATGGTTTCTTTGACTCATTTTCTTGTGGGTTTGAACGTGCTCGTGGACATGCTTCTAATTATTCTTGTGTTGGTCCACGACATGGTTCTCATGATGCTTTCAATGGTTCTTCTCAAGGTGTTCCCTTTAGAGGTTCTCGTCGTTTTTCTAGTGATTGCACTCGTTTTCTTCTCGAGTTGCTATTTCGCGACATGCTTCTAAGGGTGATTCAAAGTCTTCAAATTTGAGCCAAAGTTTGCATCATGCTAACCCTCATGATAAATTGAGTACATCTATTGGTCATGTGTCCAAATGTTGGATTCCCAAGTATTTGCTTACTAACCCTTCGGGATCCAAGACTCGGACATCTCTCTCTTCTCATGTGTAGGTTGAGGACGCGGGTTGGAGGACATGAGCTTGATTGATCTCGGTCTTTTGCTTGACGTGATTGAGACATGATGGTTCTTCATACCCTTGTACATGGCCTCCAAGAGGCATGCACTTCATTGTGGCGTCTTCACCTATTTGTGAGCTTTCCTATACACTCATACCTTCTACATTCATGTACATTTGCTTGTGGTATGGGATGCTTGTTCATATGCTCATTTGATCCTCTCGGCATGTATTATTGGTGTATATCTTATAGCATGCTTTTGTTTCTCTCTTGCCCATTGGTTGCTTTTATTTGTGTAAATCATGTTTCATGCTTTTGGTTCTCTCTCAATATCTTTTGCCTTTATTTGTGTACACCTTTGATTAGCATGTGCGTATATCTTGTTATATTCAACCATGCTATCTTTGTATATGTTCTTGGCTTTTGACCCTTGCTTTCATGATTGTCATTTTCTCTTGTCCAAAATTTCGTATATATTTGACTAGCATGTTTCGATGTTGCTTTCTAACATACCATGCTAGCTTTGTGAGCTTTCTTGTAATTTAGATCACTTTCATGCTACCTTGTGTGATCCATGGTGTATCCTCTCTCATGTTTTACCATGATTTGCAAATGCTTCTCTTATGTTTGCCCTCATGTGACGTGTGCTCTTTATGGTCTTATTTGCATATCTTCACTTTGATCGTGCTTGTAGTTTTTGTCACTTTTTCTTGTACCTTGTGTGAACCACACTATATCTTTTCATGATTAGCTAGTGGTTCTCACATGCTTACCCTCCATGTAATATGTGCTCTTTTTTGTCTTATTTGTATATCCTCTACTTTGACATATGATTACTTGATCCTCTCATGTTTTGTCATGATTTGCAAATTTGAGATATGCTCCTTATTGCTTTATTTGCACAACCCCTTTCTTTGAGTGTTTCATGTTTACCCCTTTTCAAGTGTCTCCTTGTCCTCTTTTCGAATGGTTCTAAAGTTGTTTTATCGACGGGGAGATTGGCTTGAGTTGAGGGGGAGATTGGCTTGGTTTGAAGGGGAGTTGTTGCTTACATTGATATTTGGAGTTTGTCTTTTGCTTTGGACCATTGAGATGCTTTTCTTGTAAAATTTATATCTTAACTTTGCATTGCATCTCATCATGTAACATGTGCGTTGTAGATGATGAGCTTCAATTCTTATGCCTTCTTGTATTTATTATTACAATGGTTGAGTTTGAGCTAAGTTGTGTGATTGCTAGTAGCAAACCTTCAAACTTAGGCTTTTCTAGATGGCTTGGCATAGTGGCATTTTGAGCAAGCTAGCTAAACTTAAAGATGAAAATTGGCTTTTGTGAGTCTTATGATCTATACATGCCAATGTTTGCTCACCACTTGTATACTTGCTTTTATCCAGGCCCGGTTACTCCGGTAGGATACCGGATACTCCGGTGGGGGGTTTCTGTACCCTGTTTCATCAGGTACCGGACACTCCGGCACATAACCGGACTATCCGGTGGGGACTTTCTGTAATCTTTTCGTCGGTTCATCTCCTTGAGTGCGTGTTTGCTTGGTTTGCTTCCGCAAGTGTTTCTATCTCATCCACAATCATTCCTAGGGTCAACACATCACTTCTCATGTGTGTGTGTGATCTTGGTGATTGTTCTTGAGGCGGGTCGGGACATAGGCCGAGTTCTTTAGAAGAATTTTTATCGGCTCCCATTCAGCCCCCCCCCCCCCCTCTGGTCGCCTTCTAGGTCCTTCATTTTAGTTTATTGATAGGGGTAGTGCATACCACCTTTAGGTCTCTCGAACTCACCGCTAATCGTGTCTGGACCTTGCGACCCAAACATCCATCCTTTATTGGTAGATTGAATGTATGAAGGTATAAATCGGAATGCTGCATTATGTGCAAATGGAAACATGTGACTCTTCTAGTCGCGTTGATCCCATTCCACCCTGCAAACCTATCTCTTAGGGCAATACCTAGTTTCGTCTAAACAAGTTAATTAATCCTGCAGATCAGAATCATATATATCGTGATCCTAAATCATGTTACCCAGGAGCCCTATTAAAGTAACATGCAATAAGAAATGCATTCATGAATAAGAACCATCATCACTCTACATCTCATCTATAGTATAGCACCTAGCAACTGCACCATCTCTAATCTCCTACATCTCTGTAGCCCGTAAGAGCTTAATCACAATCATGTGATCCAATAAAGTGAGAGACATGATTGATGATGAAACGAGGGAAATGGTGAGAGGAACCATATTGTCATGAATTTTATCAAACCAACAAGTATGAGGATCGAATGTCGATTACAAGAATATTAACCTCTCAATATTTCTTACAATGATCCCTAATCACTCTCTAATGTACTCCCACCAGTTTCAAAATTGTTGTCGTTTTGAGGTTGTCTTAAGTCATTTTGACTATAAATATTTTTTTATGTGTCAAGTTTGAAAATGTGAGAATGACATGATTAGATTAGTATTGAAATATGATTTCATAAAACTACACTTTAACTATATTTTATTTTATAGCAAAATGTATTAGTCAAAGATATGCTTTGAAGACCGTGTCAATATCCAAAATGACAATCTTTGTGACACTGAAGGGAGTACAACAATAGGACAATAATGATTTGTCCTCTTTGACGACCATGCCAATGTCCAAAACGACAACCTTTGTGACACTGAAGGGAGTACGACAATAGGACAATAATTATTTGTCCTCTTCTCTCTCCCACCACAACTTCTTAGAAATGGAGGCTCCAGGCAGTGGAATGCAGGCAAACTCTTTGTAGCTATGTTTCGTGGCATGCTCAAAAAGGAAGTTGTTCCTAATGATATCCTAATACCATTATTTTGTCCTTAATTCTTGTATAATTCCATTTTCTTGAAGAAAAATAGAAAATACCAATCATGCATTCAATGAGTAAAAACATAATGATTGGTTCGTTTCGTACCACTGAGATAGGGAATAATCCATGTATGAAATATGAGATGTATTAGAGGATACATTCCCAGGTGGTCATCTGTTGGGCTTCCCGGCCATGCTATACCACGGCGGTGAGAGGGCAATGGAGTCGACCATGGCTACCGCATTCGTCATGGTCAACGAGGCGTGCGTCAACGAGGCGTGCGCTAGTGGAGATATTTCTGAACAACGCTGTTGCAGACGACATGAACACGCTGGACACGCTTGTGAACGGGGCAGCTGAGAATGCAGTGCATGGCGTGTTGGTTTTGTAATTTAGGAAATATAAAATCAGATTATAAGATCCTATCTATATAGTTTACTTAGAGGTTAAGTTAAGGTTTCTTAGGGGTCAAAGTTAGAGTTAATTTAGCGCTAAGTCATAGGTTGCTTGATGGTCATAACAGGCCCTGTTTTGATAGGACCGATTCGCTGATAGATTAACAACTGCGAACACACTCTCCATGCCCTCTAGCTGTAATATAAATGTGTATGGTAAATAAGATTATAATTGACAGGTTGTTCCAATGAAGTGTTCATAAATCATAATACTCATTTTTTGTCCTTGTCCTGTATTTTCTGTTCTTGATGATGATGGAAGAGATGTGGCCGAAGTGAGTTCTGTTGATGTGCCCCGAGGAAAAGACAGTTTCTGTGGCAACCGATGGTTCCCGAACTTTGATCACTGGACTGGCCATTACGTGAACCATGCTTTACCACGTACTGCATAGAAAGATTATGGCATTGGCACCATTTTTGGGGTGTGTCGTTTCTCGTTTGCTGGGTTTCGACACTCCAGAATAATCCAATCCTTAAGAGATTCATGTTCAGGTCACTTAAATGTTATTTTTATGGTTTTTGTCGTATTTTGTGACAATATAATTCTTGTGGTACTGTGCAAATGTCTCGCAACCAATTCTAATGGTCCAATTTTGATTGCTCTTTGTGTGCTAGAGCCATCATGTGCTTGTTTGCTTCCCTTGATTGATTTTAAGGAACGTCTATTGATGTTTATCAGAACTTTAGGGTTTATGGAAGCGACAAAACTGTGCAAATCCATCCATATGACACAATGCGATGCGTGTAGGCGTGTAGCAACAAAGCTTAGGGACCCTCCTGGAATTCACTGTCGGAGAAGGGAATTTTCCCTGTGGTTCCCAGACCCGATGACGGCAAGCTTTTGCTCAGTTTTGCTAACCAAGTAGTCATGAAAAGGGTCATTTAGGAAAGGTTGCTTGCTATGAAAACTGGAAATGTTATCTTGGTGATCGGCTCCACACCTCCACCTTATGGAGCCGTGCATTTAACTGTGCTTGAAGGAGAAACCATCTGATCTCGGCGGTTTAGCTTAATTAAGGATCGTCACTTGCGTGCAAGGGAAGGTTGAAGTATTTTGTCTGGCTATGTTTTATGTAGTTATGGTGGGTAATTCTACTCAAGGAGCAGTGCAGCTACATTTCCCTTACGTCCCCTCCAAAACGCAATAAAACGAGGGCACACCTCTGCCTACCTTACGTACGCAATGTGATGTGTGGAAGCTAATTAAGCTTGCCGACTACGTACTAGTATTATCGCACAACTCTGCCTACCTCACGCAATGTGCCGCAGAAGCTTGCCAAGCACGCACAAGAACATGCCCACAGCCCACACCTCGCGTGCTATATATGTCACGCAATGTGGTATAGAAGCTAGCCACCCTTTCGTTATTGGCTTTGCCCTAGCTTCTTCTTCTATATATAAGGAACGACATGGTGCTGCTTCAACTCGTGAGGTAAGTGCATGAAGAACATGGAGGCCCAAGGTGACACTGGCAACCAGAAGCTCGACGCTGGCGCTCTCTTTGTTCTCCAGTCCAAAGGTATTCCGTTGTTTCTTTCTTCTAACCGACTTTATTCTGTGCCCATACCAAGCTGATACTGTATACCGAGATCCAGTAAACTTTTGATTAGACGAAATATTTGACCTTTGTAGTGTTTCCCATGGTTGCATCATACTTGGCCACTGATCTGAACATAAGCCCCGACCAAAGTTGTGGATCATTAATTACGGAGATTTCCTCTCAATATTTCGGAATTATGAGCAACAACTCCAACATATCATGGGCTTGCTGAGTTCTGAGCTTCGCCCTGTTTACACGTCTAATAGCACTGTTCGTCTAGGCAAATATTCATAACAATATACCATTTCAAAAATAAAAAATTATTAATTCAATTTAATGTAAGTGTGTTCTCCTGGTTTGGTTATGAGAGTGGTTTTTGTGAGAATAAGGGCACTTGCCCACCTTAGTTTGACTTTTAATTATGATCAAATTCACCAGTCAAATTATGCGCTCTAGTTTCCTTCCACTTTGAAACCCTCATGTTTTGCCAGTCGCTTTTGAACATAATAACAAGAACAAATGAATATTGCATGTGTGATATACACAAGAAAATTGGCCACATATACACATGATAAGGAACACCAGTAAAATTTGAAAATTCAATAATTTAAACTGAACATAACTCTAAATATTTTTTCCCATATAAGAGACCACACTTGCATACCTACATATATGCTACCAGGCATATACTGCATGCTAACCTTTTTGTTGCTTTTAAAGGAAGTCTCTATTTCAATAAGCAAATGAAAAGTATCCCAGCCTCCACATCCATCGATGTATATAGCCTTTGATTGTTACATAATTTTACAATATATTGTAGACTCATCTAACACATAGGCCCGTCACACCCTTTCATGAATGAATAAAGCTGATAATATAAGTTCTTCTCAAATTCCATTTAATCTATTGCTAAACTTTTATCCATTTTTGGCAAACATATCTATTGTGGCCATCTCACACATCGTTATGCAGTAATTATAGAACTCCGCTCCTCATTTTCTGGAAAAGAGACCACAATCAAATCCAATGTGTTGCCCTGTAGATAACCTACATAGGAGAAAGTATTCAGTCATTATCCAAAACAATTTCGTTTCAGCCCAGCCATATTCTACATATAAGGCCGTAGATCCAACCAAAAGATGCTGATCGTTTCATTATTATTACGAAAGAAACATTTTTCATTTCCATGCCAATTCATCTTCACTAGATCATCAAAATACTTTTCACCTTTCTGTTTTTAAGGGGTAAATATAATCACCAAACAAATTCGTTAACTTTTATCTCGTTGAACCACAGGTTCATGGCTGCATTGCGGGTACCATCTCACAACATCAATTGTGGCGCCACCTCTGTTGAGCCTGCCGTTCGCGTTCGCAGCACTGGGATGGTCTGCTGGGATCATCTGCCTTGTCGTGGGGTGTGTCGTGAGCTTCTACTCATACAATCTGATCTCCCGTGTCCTCGAGCACCATGCACAGCAAGGGCGCCGCCAGCTTCGCTTCAGGGACATGGCGACCGAAATACTAGGTCAGTCCATAATGATACTACAAGTGCAATGAATTAACAGCAATAAAATCGAAGTAAAAATCTACTTAGAGGCTCTACTAGCGTTCAGGTTCCGTGAAAAAACTATGTGGCCAAATAACGTGTGCCCTCAGATTCCTTCTGAAAATACTATTATTGATAAAAATACTACCATACATATTAGCAGTTTATGGCGTTTGTTAAATTAAGGAAAATAACGTATGCTAAAAATGATTTGTAAAACGTTTTCATCCATATATAGTAGAAGTTCAAGGCCTAATACGTACATAATAAAATTAGATAAAGTTGGGCAGAACAAAAGATTTAGTTAATTATATTGTTTTAAATCCAGTTTAAGTTTGTGGTTAATTATATTGTTCAAAATCCGGAGTATCTTTCCTTGTGTCAATTAAATCCAGTTTAAGTTTGTGATTAATTATATTGTTTTAAAAAATCTTCCTCACATTTATCTAAAATACTACAAAGAATTTTACATGTGGATCCTGCTTTTACATGAGATTACATTGCCACGGATCCTACTCATTGTAGAAAACACATCGCACATAAGCATAAAAGTAGAGTTCTCAAAATTAACTCAAAATTAGCTACACTCATATAAGCTCCATAGCTTGACCAATCTTACCTATTTGAAGAAGACCTGAAGCTTAGCTTATCCGGACTACGTCTGAGTACAAACACAAAAACAAGAAACGTAGATGAACCAGAAGTATTGGTATGGAACACTGGAACAATAAACGGTATATTACATATATATGTCAGGAGGAAATAGCCAGATGTTCTTCTGTTCCACTGGACGACACTGGGCAGCAAAATGGAAATAGTTTACAGCCTCTGCATTTTCACACACAGCGTTTGGACTTATTAAATTTCTTTGTGCTCCCCTGCTGAGATTAAGGGACAAAATTAAAGACAAAGTCTATTATTAAATTTTGGTTAAAACTATTCTGTTTAATGGATGTATGATCCTGCCCACCCATACACCCTTGTTGGCTAGGAAGACCTTTTTGTCAGGGTAACGTAACATCCATGTTAGTAAGTTACAATATAGGTGAAGTCATCAAGTAAGATGTCCAATGTTCTACAGATATGCTTAGAAACAAATACAATTATCATGAGTGACCATGAATCTTTGAGAGAATTATTCATGTTGACAGAGTAAGAATGGTGACGAATGTACCAATTTTGATGGTTACTAATTCCTTCACTGATCGCTTCCTTGTTAATTTTGATCATGATGAAGGGCCTCGTTGGGGAAGATACTACATTGGACCTATTCAATTACTGGTGTGTTTTGGGGCAGTCGTCGCTTGCACACTTCTTGCTGGCGAGAGCATGAAGGTATATAACTACATAAGCAAACAGCATCCTGGACAATGGGTATAAGTACCGCATTAGATGCACGATTCATATGGGTGTCCTTCCTCGCAGGCGATCTACCTGATTGCTAATCCTAGCGGCACAATTAAGCTGTACGTGTTCGTCTTTATCTTTGGCGTCTTCATGATGATCCTAGCGCAGTTACCATCATTCCACTCGCTCCGGCACATCAACATCATCTCCCTTGTGTTATGCCTCGCGTACAGCTTTTGTGCCGTTGCTGGTTCCATCTATCTAGGTAGGTGCTGATTCCACTTTCAACATCAACAGACACAAATAAATGAGTCTAACTAATGTAACAATGTACCACAGGAACATCCAATAGAGCACCCCCGAAGGATTACTCTATCCGTGGTGACGTCCAGGACCGTGTGTTTGGTGTCTTCAATGCCATCGCTATCATCGCAACAGCATGTGGCAATGGAATCATTCCTGAGATACAGGTAACCTAATTAACAATGGGATCCATAGAACCCATATACTTGCCACTGACAGATACCGTGACAAAAATTACTAAAACAACTTCACATCTCCATGCTTAACAGGCAACAGTTGCACCACCGGTGACGGGGAAGATGTTCAAGGGCCTTTGCCTGTGCTACGCCGTGGTGGTGACAACTTTCTTCAGCGTTGCCATCTCAGGGTACTGGGCATTTGGTAACCTAGCCCACGGGACTCTCCTAAGTAATTTCATGGTAGATGGCAAGCCTGAAATCCCTGAGAAGCTGCTTCTCATCATTGAGCTTTTCACGCTACTGCAGCTCTCCGCGGTAACCGTGGTGTACCTACAGCCCACAAACGAGATCCTAGAGGTCCTGTTCTCAAACCCAAATGAGCGGCAATATGCAGTGCGGAACGTCGTGCCACGCCTGGTGTTGCGCACTGCGACAGTTGGATTCGCCACTACCATGGCGGCCATGTTGCCCTTCTTCGGGGACATGAACGCTCTCATTGGCGCTTTTGGGTTCCTGCCCCTCGACTTTGCCGTTCCGGTGGTGTTCTACAACGTGACGTTCAAGCCGTCGAAGAAGGGGCTCGTGTTCTGGCTCAACACAACAATAGCAGTCGTGTTTTCTGCTATGGTGGTCATCACGTCGGTCGCGGCGATAAGGCAGATCGTTTTGGACGCAAAGACTTACAAACTTTTCGCCAACATATGACGATGCTTATCGGTCAAGGGACCAAAAGATGGGTGGGAATTCAAACCTGAGCAATAAACTAATTCAACAATATGTCGTATATCAAGGTCATCCGGATTTGAAAACTGGTGCCGTGCTGCTCCACAACTATAGTTGGATATGAAAGCCTACTATGTTCATTTTTATTCATCTCGTAATTCATGCATGCTATTATGTCATCTAAGAAAGTTCCGCATGGAAACCACAGCAAAATATTCTTTTGTCGTGTTGTCATCTCAATGCTGTTTTTAATGCGGCAACCATATCCTGTAAATGCGATGAGACACGGTACAGCAGACGACACCTTTGGATACGGGCATAGGGCCGCTCCCTACGGGGATGTTTTGAGGATGGCCGGAGGCATCGCCGCCGACGGTGAGTACCTGATTCTTGCTTGCCCTGAGATAAATTTCCTTTAGCCACGTACAAAGATTTTATCCTCACTCTCTCCAAGCTTGTAATTGTAAGCCTCAAAATGACAAACTTTCACGTTGGAAATCTGTTAAAATAAGCGTGCTACTTATAAATTGCCGATAATTCCTTCAGTGCCATTACGGTTCTTCAGATCCCTTATTTGCCATCGCAAAAATGCTTATCTCATGTGTGCCATCCGGACGCAATTTGTTTCCTTTATATGTCATCAATGTAACTTTCTCTGCAAATATATTTTTTATTTTAATGGGTTAATTGCAATTCCACCCCATAACTTGGCCTTAGTTTGATATTCCCCCCATAAGTTCATTTGTTGCAAAAACTACCTCACCCCAGTTTTGGTTCAAATAGCCTCCGATTTCCATGTGCTCTTCTAAATATGTCAAAAAATGCCACATAAATGTGCGTCTAACTCCTAACTGAAGCCTCGCACATGCATACGGTAGCGGTGGAACTGTCGAGCAGTTGAATTTGCTACGTTCGAATGTAATTTTAGGCGTTCAAGAAGCAGTTAAAGCAAAAGGGGTCTTGGCCTAGCGGTTAAGGCTCCCGAGTAGCACCTCTCAGGTCTTGGGTTTGACTCCCCGAGAGAGCTTTGTGCTTTCAGCGGTAGGAGACGTGGCCGTCGACAGTGAGGCGCCAGTGGTGACTCAATTGCGAGGATTTGCCAGCTCAGTCTTCGAAGATGCTCATAGGGGTAGGATTTGTGTATTTGCATTCATAGGGGTGAGTGTGCGTGCGTTGTGAGTGTCTGAGTTGTACTGTGTAATCACCAAAAAAAAAAGAAGCAATTAAAATAGTGAGTTCTAGTGGGGTGGGACCACGACAGTATCGGATTCGGCCAAACTACAAAAATCGACTCGACCTATAATCGTCTCATATAGCCAAGCGTCTACAGTGATAATTTTTGCCTATTTGGGAGAGTATAAGGAAACTAGGGTCTTATTTTAACCGAAACTGGGGTGGGGTGGGGTGGGGTGCTTTTGCAACAAACGAACTTATTGAGTGGATATCAACTAAGGCTCCTTTGGATTGAAGGATATTTGAAGGAAAAATGTAGGAATCTGATTATGTGGATTTGAGCACTGTTTATTCCTTTGAAACACAGGAATCAGTCATAGGAAAAACAAAGGAAATTTTCCCACGTTGCCCATTCCATAGGAAACTTTTCCATCTACTCCGATCTCTTTTTTTATTTCCCTTTGAGAAGACCGAGGCAAATCACTCGTCCCTTGTCATTAGGCACTATCCCTGACCACAGATCTCCGTAGGATGAAGCAATAAGAGCTCATTAGTCTGACGCCTGAACCAATTGTTTGAAATAATTGGTATTTTGATTAAAATAGTAATAAACATGGGAGATATAGTAGCCCATGTCGTGTCACTGAGTAAAACAAACAAACATTAGTAACAAACAGAATTGATTATGGGGTAGCTTGGTTGTCCATAACAAGAATACATAAGTAAGCTAATCAAATCTTTCAAATTTCTATGGTCTTTCCTGTGTCCATTCAAACAACAAACACTACATGATTCCTATGTTTTTCAATCCTCTGTTGTCCATATGCATTCCTATCCTATTTCAGTGTTCTTTTCTATTCCTACGTTTTTCAATCCTGCGTTCCAAAGGAGACCTAAACTAAGGCCAAATTATAAGGTTGGATTTGCAGCTGGTAGGGGAGCTTCCCTACACATTCTAGATAAAAAAACAAGCTTGAAACAATGGACTTTCCAAGGGAGGAAGAAGAAACAAAGGGAGAGGAGGAGGGCAGAAGATGAGAGACATGGAAGTTCACCCCACAAAGGCCGCCCCCCCCCCCCCCCCCCCCCCCCCCCCCCCCCCCCACCACCACCACACACACACACACACACACACATTGTTGATAAAAAAAAAAGCTTGAAACAATGGAGTTGCCAAGGGAGGAAGAAGAAATAAAGGGAGAGCAGGAGGGAAGAAGAAGAGAGACATGGAAGTTCAGCAGAGCCCCCCCTCCCTGGTTTTGACTCTAGGTCCGCGACTAGCCCTAGGGAGCCTAGATGATACCGTGTGAAAAGTTTTAGGACTGCTGTTGCACTTTCCTCTCAAAGAGTAGGTTGGCTTAGGACTGTGCTAGGAGTAGAGATTCATGGTGATTGGAGGTCTTGTTTAAGTGTGAACTTATGTACATATCGTACGCACAAAATTTTCTTTTAATCTTTTATATAGGGTGCCATTTCATAATGAGTGCATTGTAAGAGATATATAAGTTGTAATATGCTAACAATATGGTGTTTCTAATTTCTGCACATGCAATAACCACTATGAACTGAAAAAGAAATCAGGTAGTACACAAAGTGATTTTTATTTCACTAGGAAAGGCTGGCTGTGCAACTGCGTGCACAATCTGGCCAGGTATTTTTATTCGAACATTTCAAAAATGCCATGGACAATGCCTGTTTTGTCAACAGCATGGGAGATATTAGCTTGTTGCCTGCTCCAAGGCTTTAGTTGGATAAAACCCATTCTACACCATGTACACCTTTTCCCGACCCCAAACTGTTGGGAAAGAACGTTTATCCTTGTCTCATTAACTGTCGGCACATCTGTAGAAATTAGCCGTCAAATAAAGTGTCGGCGTTGGTGCAAAGGGGCTACAGATTATGTGTCGGCGTTGGTCCATTCAACAGATAAACTGTCGGCGTAGGTTGCTAGACTGATAATGTGTCGGTATACGTTGTTCATTCGACCTTTGAAGTGTCGGCAATGATTTTTAGCTCCGGTGTCAAAACAAAATATTTTGTTGGGCGCGATGCGGTCGCACGCTCTCCTCTCTCTCCCGCTCAGTTCTCGCGCCTAAGCCCCCAAAATTTCCCCATTCCCTTGTAGCCAACCCTAACCCCTCATTCCGAAATCCACATTGCAGCCGTTCGCCCAGCTCACCCAGCGCGCTCTCCTCTCTCTCCCGCTCAGCTCTCCTCAACACCTGCAGCCTCACCCAGCGCCGCCCCTCCCGTCCGCGCCGCTTGCCTCCGGCCAGTCGCACGCCCTGCCTGTTGTCCGAGGTCTGCAGCCGCTGCCGCCGACCCAGGCCATCCGGTTCGTCGCGCCGCCGCTCGCCCAGGCCATCCGGGCCCTTACGCTGCCGCCCGCGCAGGCAGGGCCGCGCGACGCCGGCAGCGCAGGCCGCCGGGGGCGCGTCTGCCCAGGCCGCGCGCACAGGCTCGGTGGCCGCGTGCCATCTCTGGAGAGCCAAGCGCTGCCCATTTTGAAGCCCGCATCTGCCTGCTCTGCCTGCTGCTCAACCCGAAGCTTCACTGCTGCTCAAAGGTAGATTACTTTTTTTTTTCTTTGGATTTGTTGCACATGGACAAGGGACAAGAGCGTGGAAATCAGTTGTCCAGACTCACCTATACAGATTAGTTGGTGCTGGTCGTTGTACTCATTCGTCAATTCTGTCTATCTCTTTTCTTCGTTGTTTCTATTTTGGTCTATTTCTTTTCCAGAGCTTTGGCTAGCGTCTAGTTCAGGTTGTTTGTTAGACTGAGCAAAGGCAGATCTGCTCGAGGGAGTTGATTGATTACATTTTGACCACTCCAAAATATTTTGTAGCACAAGGGAGTTGATTGATAGCATTTTGTTTCAGCAGAGAACTACAATTCAAGAGATTTGAGCTGAAGGACTGAAGGATTTGACTGGTGAACACTTTGCTCTTTTTGGATCTGAAGCTGCTAGTAAGTTTGCTTGTGCAAGTGCACCTTTACATTTTAGTCACAGAAGAGTGTTGTATGTACATATATGTCATGACAAATTAACTAATTTTCTCTTTCATCCATTGATTCCTTATAACCAAGTTTGGTTAAACATGGTGTCAGGTTATACCTCTCCTCAAATTCAGTAGATCGACAAAGCCTGACTGGAGGTTCTTGTGCTGACGTCAATCACTGAACAAATATTGGTATGTATTCTTTTTACTTTGGGAACTATGATTATTTTTTCGGATCCAAATATTCATTGTGTGTGAACTGTGGTATGAAATTGTTTCGTGGTTGAATGTGTGCCTTCCTGACCTTGAGCTTGTCACTGGCATGTAGGTGCATACCTGTACTTTGTATATTCTGCCATTGAAATTAGTTTTGTTTAAAGGCTCATCATGGACAAAAGGTGGATGAATCAACCTAGGTATATACAATAAACTGTAACCAAGTATTAGATAGTTTCGTATTAGTGTTGGGTCTAATATGCAGTAATTAACTATATGTAGGCAAACTGATGAATATATGAAAGGAGTGGACATTTTTTTAGAGTTTGCTTTTAGTAATTCAGCTAAAGGAAACAAGATATTATGTCCTTGCAAGATATGTCAGAATTCATGTTGGAGAGTTAGTGATGCTGTTCGTGAGCACTTGATATGTGATGGGTTTGCAGAAGGTTACATAACATGGGTGAATCATGGGGAGCCAAGTTCGAGCGTTTTCCCAAATAGCATGCAGTATGATAATGTAGAAGTGGAGAGTTCAAATGAAGAGGATGATATTACTGATTTACTTCAAGATTTAGCAAACGGTTTAGATGACATGGGGGATTTAGAGGTAAATGAGGGGCAGCAGAAAGAGGATGTGGAAACTTTTTTAAGTTGGTAGATGATGCCGGTAAAGAACTATACCCAGGCTGTAGAAACTTCTCAAAGCTACGTTTCATGGTTAGATTACTCCATATCAAATTTCTTGGGGGATGGAGTAACAAAAGTTGTGACATGCTACTAGAGTTACTTAAGGATGTTTTGCCTAATGGTTCTTCACTTCCGAAAAACTTCAATGCAGCCAAAAATACAGTAAAATACCTTGGTCTTGGGTACACCAATATTCATGCATGTGAGAATGATTGCATTCTATTTTGGAAACAACATGAACATTTAAATGTTTGTCCAAGATGTAACACTTCAAGATGGAAATCTGAAAAGACCAGTCCTAATGGGAAACGTGTGCATCGAGTTCCTATGAAAGTGCTTCGTTATTTTCCAATAAAGAAAAGGCTGCAGAGGTATTTTATGTCCTCCAAAACAGCAGCTGATGCAAGGTGGCACGATGAAGGACGCACGAAGGATGGTTTGCTTAGGCATCCAGCAGATGCTCCTTTTTGGAAAGATTTTGATTCTAGATATCCTGAGTTTGCCGAAGATAGTCGTAATCTCAGACTTGCTGTAGCTGCGGATGGATTTAGTCCTTATAGAACAATGAGTTTAAATTATAGCATATGGCCTGTCATTTTGATTCCATACAATGTTCCACCTTGGAAGTGTATGAAGCAGACAAACTTCATCCTATCTTTGCTAATTCCTGGCCGTAAGGCAGCTGCATCGGATATGGATGTTTATCTTGAGCCGCTAATAGATGATATGATAGATATGTTTGTTCATGGTGTACGTACATATGATGCTTCAAAGGGGGAATGCTTCCAGCTGCGTGCTGCCATATTATGCACCATCACTGATCTACCAGGATTGGGCCATTTGCTTTCATGTTCTGTCTCCGGCAAACTTGCTTGTCCTGAATGCCACTCACATATATGTTCTGTCCAACTGAACTGAAAAAGGGAGGCAAGTACGTGTACATGGGCCATCGTAGGTTCTTAGATGCTGATCACGTATTTAGGTCTAATGCAGATTCATTTGATGGCACTGTAGAGGATAGGACTGCACCTACACCACTTAGCGGAGAAGAAATTTTCAAACTGACAGAAAATATAGAATGGACTTTTGGGAAGGATCCAGTTACGAAGAAGCCAATCAAGCAGCCACGGAAGGATAGCAACTCGCCACAGATTGTTTGGAAAAGGTGTTCTATCTGGTTTAAGTTGCCATATTGGAAATACTTGATGCTGCAACATAACTTCGATGTTATGCACATTGAAAAAAACATATGTGATTTCATTATTAACACACTTTTAGAGATTGATGGGAAATCAAAAGACAATTTGAATGCTCGCATGGACATGCAGAAATTTGGCATTAGAACTAACCTTCATCCCATCGAAGTAGATGACAGATTTTACTTACCTCCAGCCCTATATAATATGAGTCCTGATGAGAAGAAGTTGTTTTGTCAAATATTGAAGGGAGTGAAGTTTCCCGATGGTTATGCATCTGATATAAGCCGTAATGTGATAGTTGAGGAGAAGAAGATATTTGGACAAAAGAGCCATGACAACCATGTTTTGTTACAAGATTTACTTCCACATGCTATACGAAACATATTGCCAACACAAACAACTGCTGCGCTGATTCGTGTGAGCAATTTCTTCAAGCAGATCTACTCACCTGCATTTCATGTTAGAGATATGGAAAAGCTAGAGGCTGAAATAGCTGAGACACTAAGTATTCTTGAGACCATATTTCCACCTGCCTTTTTTGATATGATGGTGCATCTAATGGTCCATCTTCCTACTCAAGCAAGAATTGCTGGTCCTGTGCAGTACCGTAGCATGTGGCCAATAGAGAGGTATTAATTGTAACACTATTTTTTAAAAGCAATATGATTTAGTTAAGTAAGGTAAATTAACGAAGTATTTTTCTTCTTAGGTTTTTGATGAGGTCCAAAGGCTATGTCCGCACAAAAAGTCATCCAGAGGGATCAATTTGTGAGGGTCATAAATTTGATGAGAGTCTTACCTTTTGTTCACAATTTTTGAACGGATGTGAGACTAGGTTTACTAGGCAAGCAAGAAATGGCGAGCCAATTGAAAATGAATCTTCCAATACCACTCCATTCTTCAGAAGTAATGGGAAAGCTTTGAGTGGCAAGTGCACCACATCGTTAGACTACAAGACTTGGCTTCAAGCGCATAGATATGTCTTGTCTAACTATGACAAAATTGAACCATACCTAAAGTAAGCTGCCTACTAATTTATATAGTTATTGTTTTTATTCTTTATGTTGCTCAAAGGGTTCAACTTATCAAACATTTGCAGCAAGCATATTGAATACCTGTCCTCAACTGGTCATCGAAATCAACGAGAAATCAACCGTATTCATCATGAAATGTTTCATGAGTGGTTTAGAAAGCATGTAAGCCAGAACACAACCAACTATTTGTGCTCCAAACTAATGTTTTTAGATAAAAATGTAGTTTAATTTACCATAACATTCTATACCTACAGGTGGAAGGGTTAATTGAGATGGGTGTAGAAGTATCAGAAGAAATACAAATTTTGGCCAATGAGCCTTTCATGATTGCTACAATGTACAGTAGCTATACCATAAATGGATTTAATTTCCATACACATTCTTATGATGAGGGCCGACCGTTCCAAAGTAGTGGAGTAGCACTAGTTGCCCAAACCTCTTGCTTTGAGGATGGAAATGTGAATCCTGTAGTGCGAAACAAGACATATTATGGCATCATTAAAGAAATCATTGAGCTGAATTATCGCAACAAAGGAAGTATAGTGCTCTTTAAGTGTGATTGGGTTGACAATCGTGTACAAGGAAGATGGGTCAAAACTGATCAGTTTGGGATCACATCTGTTAATCTAAAGCATTTTTTCAATACTGGAGAAAGGTTATTAGATGAACCTTTTATTTTTGCATCTCAAGCTATGCAAGTTTACTATGTTCCTAACCCTATCCATAAAGACTGGTCTGGTGTTGTGCAATCGAAACCACGTCACCTTTACGATATGGCTGTAGTAGATGATGAAAATGAGCAGCAGGAGAATGGGATACGGCACTGGAGGCCTGATCTGCATACAAATGTTGATCTTAATGTTTTTCTTAGTGGTGTCCATGTAAGGACAGATATAGATGGGATTATTGTGAATGAAAAAAAGAGGAAGTAAGTATGCTTCTAATTTCCGTCGTTGGTGTTGTTTATTGTCTAAGTAATTTTCTAATTTCGTTGGTGCTGTTTGTCTAAGTAATTTTCTAATTTCAGTGCATGCATGCTTCTTGTGTTTTCTACTCATTTTGTTTTACTTAGCTTCATCAATCCTTTCCTGATTTATTTGTAATAATTTTTTCAGGAGAAACAATGGTAGAGGTGGGAGGAAAAAGAAGAGTCGTGGAGCAGCCTGAGGAGGAAACTGAATATGAAATAGAGAGGAATGCTAACATTTTGAGAAATGAGAAGAGGATGGAAGCGTTGAATCTTCGAGCTCTATCACAAGAAGTTAACTCACGACCTGTAAAGAAAAAGAAAAAGGTATCTGATCTAATCAAGCAAATAGCTAGTAAAATTGCAATGAGTATTGAACGTAATACAACAACACGTGACTCTCTTATGCA
This sequence comes from Eragrostis nindensis, assembly GCA_012490785.1. Taxonomy (NCBI): domain Eukaryota; kingdom Viridiplantae; phylum Streptophyta; class Magnoliopsida; order Poales; family Poaceae; genus Eragrostis; species Eragrostis nindensis. Next base: position 267,642 of record JAAXCT010000409.1, on the reverse strand, counting down.
TAACTGTAGGCTGCTGATCATGCTCGTGATAAAAAAGGGAAGTGAAGATGCGATTGGGCGTAACATACGGTCAAGCGCAAGGTTGAGTGCAGCACGTGTTGGTCTGCAAGTTGGGAATGCAAATGCTGAAGAACCCAATACTGGCGCACATGATTTGCAGGACGGGATTGAAAATCTTGAACACCAACCTGTTGGAGGTATATTTTCGGTTAAAACATACATATTTTCCCACTGTTGTATATTTCTGAAATTGAACACTAGTTGGTTTCTTTTTCAGTTTTACATGTGCAAGAAAAGAAGAAAGTTAGAGGACCTACCAAAAAGGCTAATATATTTGCAAGGCAAAATAAGCCTAAACTGAAAGTGGAAATCAATGAACATGGTCAACCATGTGGAGATTCCAGCACTGAATTTTCTAACTTCATTGGAGCACTTGTTAGAACAAAGGGTTTCCCATTGGCAGCAGCTGATTGGAGGAAGGTTGGTGCACGACAGAAATATAAGTTGTGGACAGATTCACAGGTATTGAAATGTGCTGATTGTGTTTTTTGAAAATGAGAGATTATTTCTATGTTGTACAGGCCATGCTTTTTTTTTTACTTAGAGAGATAACTCTTTGCATGTGTTATACAGCTGTATTTTGATATAGATCGAGGTTTGTTCGGTTGGTTTATGACGACAGCGGCTACAAAATGGAAGGAGTTTAAGGCAGAGCTAAAGAAAGCGTTTATGAAGAAGTACCATGATGACATGGAAGAGGATGAACTTCTTGCCCTGCGTGATGAGAGGGTTCACGATACTGAGTGGAAGTGGCTAATTGATCATTGGAGGTCTCCAGAAGCAATTGTAAGCTACACACTTACAATATGTCCTATTTCCATTTATTTAATGCATTCTGACTATTAACACTGAAACACTTTATGATAGGCTCGTTCATTAAGGGGGAAAGCAAATCGTTCAAAGCTGACTCAAAACCATACGACTGGGAGTAAGAGTCATGCACGTCTGGCTTCTGAAATGGTATGTACCGTATTTTCCTTGCTGAAATAGTTATCTAATCCCTAGAACCTTTTTTAACCAAAAAGTACAATATTAAATTTAGACCAAGGAGCTAGGACGCCCTCCACGTAGAGATGAAGTGTTTATCAGAGGACACACACACAAGAATGGTGTACCCCAAAAGGGATCTGAAACCACAATTGTAAGTTGATCATCCAAAATGGTGTACTCCATGTGTTGTATTATTTTTGTAATATTTTCTGTTGCTGCAGAACGAACTTAAAGATGCAGTTATAAATCATCCTAAACTGAAAGAGAAGAGTATTCAAGAAGGGGATGTTTTTTTCCATGTTTGTGGACCAGAGAAGAATGGATATGTTCGTTGTGTAGGTTTGGGCCCAACTCCAGCTGACCTGGAAATGCCTGGGACGAAAAAATACACATCTACAAGACTTCAAATGGAAATTGAAGCTCGTCGACAAGCTGATCAGAGAGTTGCACTTTTAGAGAGTCGTCTAGACCAAGCGATGCAGATATTGGATAAATTGGTTCAGCAGCAAGGGTTATCTCAAAATGCTAACAACACTCCACATGGATCTAACAATGAATTGCTTGTGGTAATTGTTCACCTTTTTCCTTGTTGAAGTTTTCTTGTCCCTGCAATGTTGTTCATTATTTGCTCTTTGATTTAGAACTGAAACAGTTGTTCAATATTTATGCTTTTATTTAGAATTCATGGACCAGACCAAGTCATGCTGATGAAGAAGTAAACGAGGATGAAGATGACATGGAATCATATGCAGGGGATGAGATGGAAGACGAGCGTTTGTCTGATTATGAAGACATGTTTATGACTAGGCGAGCTGTCTGCCCGGAGGAAGAGCAACATGCAGAGGTAATTTCTGAACCATCTAAATTTCCCTTATACAGTCCAAACATATACTTGTCCTCAATTCTATTCTGAAATATATTCTATTTTCTAGGGTGGAAGAGATGTTATCTTATATAGTGTAGTGAGACCATATGATGTCCCCGTGGCCAAGGCAACTGTCCAAACATCAAATCCAAGTGCTATTGTAGGGGGTACTCGTCTTGGGGTTCAGTACAGTGAAGTTGTGGTCAATCATGTGTTTGCAAGAGAAGCTATATTGCCTCGTCCATATGGACCGGTGACGACCATTGGTCAAGCTTGTGGGAAATGTATTGCGTGGCCACGTGATAGGGTAATACCAACTATACCTCTATATTTGTAGTGCATTGTTGGCCAACCACTATTGATTAATTACCCATAATTTACTACAGATGAAGGATGATAAGAAGTCGTCGAGGCAGTCGAAACCTTAGATTTTGGAACAAGACCATCCTAACTTGAAGGTACTTTATCTGAAATCCTTTTTTTTTTATGAAAATGTGCTTGCTGTCCAAATAAGGAGTTGAAGTGCTGTTTCAGTTTGATTTTTTTTTTCGAATGCTAGTTGAACAAAAAGAAATATATAGGCATGAGACTAATATAAGATTAGCTCCAACAATCATGAACACGGTTAGATATAATGTGAAGCATACATGCTTCCCAAACTGACTGACATGATCTTGGAGTTTTGGAATATTTTTACATGAACTTGACATGATTTGCAACCTACATACACCAGAGCTAGCTTACCAATCAAGTTAAATAACGGCCATAACTTGACATGATCTGCACATAACGATATACTTTTTTCCTTAGGTGCATTGGCGACAAGGTGTTTGAAGCATTTTGGAGTGAAAACTTTTTGTGCAGCAACAATGTGCTAGAGAGGCACACCTTTTGTGCAGTAACCAGAATTTCAAATGTGCTGGAGAGGCCCATCTTTTGTGCAGCAACTAGAGTTTCAAGTGTGCTAGAGAGGAACACACTTTGGGCAGAAAATAGAGTTCAAGTGTTGTGCAATGGCAATCTTTTGTGCATGAACAGATTCCAAGTATTGTAAGGACTAGCAAACTTTACTCTGCTAGGGTGAAATGAACTTAGATGCTTATGTTAGGTCTGATCTAAACCTTTTTACATTGTGACTTGTGATCTGATGGAGATGAGACCATGTAATCTATCTATGTCTAATGGTCATGTGTTGATTAGTGATTCGGAAAATGCATGAAGCTCCTGTATTTTGGTTCATCGCCGTGAATTATATTTGAATCTATTTGGATGTACAGAAATGGATTTTATATCATTAATATTGCATGGTATTATAAATGCATTCTGCTCTTTTGCCGACACTTATTGTGCAAGGAAAGACAAATGCCATGGTATGCTGGAACTGTTATTAGCCAACATACAAAGTGTCGGCAAAGCTCAATATCTGTCGGGAGATGCCTACTGTCGGCAAAGGAAATAAGTGTCGGCAAAGCAAATAAGTGTCGGCAAAGGTGTGCTCAACAGCCACACACTAACTGTCGGCAATTCTGTTAACTGTCGGCAAAGGCTTTCCCGACAGCTTCTACCCCGACTGTTTTAAAACTGTCGGCATAGCCTATGCCGACACATTATGTGTAGGCAATTGTGGCCTTCGCCGACTGTAGAAAGTGTTGGCCTTCGCCGACTGTTTATTCCTTTGAAACACAGGAATCAGTCATAGGAAAAACAAAGGAAATTTTCCAACGTTGCCCATTCCATAGGAAACTTTTCCATCTACTCCGATCTCTTTTTTTATTTCCCTTTGAGAAGACCGAGGCAAATCACTCGTCCCTTGTCATTAGGCACTACCCTGACCACAGATCTCCGTAGGATGAAGCAATAAGAGCTCATTAATCTGACGCCTGAACCAATTGTTTGAAATCATTGGTATTTTGATTAAAATAGTAATAAACACGGGAGATATAGTAGCCCATGTCGTGTCACTGAGTAAAACAAACAAACATTAGTAAGAAACAGAATTGATTATGGGGTAGCTTGGTTGTCCATAACAAGAATACATAAGTAAGCTAATCAAATCTTTCAAATTTCTATGGTCTTTCCTGTGTCCATTCAAACAACAAACACTACATGATTCCTATGTTTTTCAATCCTCTGTTGTCCATATGCATTCCTATCCTATTTCTGTGTTCTTTTCTATTCCTACGTTTTTCAATCCTGCGTTCCAAAGGAGACCTAAACTAAGGCCAAATTATAAGGTTGGATTTGCAGCTGGTAGGGGAGCTTCCCTACACATTCTAGATAAAAAAAACGAGCTTGAAACAATGGACTTTCCAAGGGAGGAAGAAGAAACAAAGGGAGAGGAGGAGGGCAGAAGATGAGAGACATGGAAGTTCACCCCACAAAGCCGGCCCCCCCCCCCCCCCCCCCCCCCACCACCACCACCACCACCACACACACACACACACACATTGTTGATAAAAAAAAAGCTTGAAACAATGGAGTTGCCAAGGGAGGAAGAAGAAATAAAGGGAGAGCAGGAGGGAAGAAGAGAGACATGGAAGTTCCGCAGAGCCCCCCCTCCCTGGTTTTGACTCTAGGTCCGCGACTAGCCCCAGGGAGCCTAGATGATACCGTGTGAAAAGTTTTAGGACTGCTGTTGCACTTTCCTCTCAAAGAGTAGGTTGGCTTAGGACCGTGCTAGGAGTAGAGATTCATGGTGATTGGAGGTCTTGTTTAAGTGTGAACTTATGTACATATCGTACGCACAAAATTTTCTTTTAATCTTTTATATAGGGTGCCATTTCATAATGAGTGCATTGTAAGAGATATATAAGTTGTAATATGCTAACAATATGGTGTTTCTAATTTCTACACATGCAATAACCACTATGAACTGAAAAAGAAATCAGGTAGTACACAAAGTGATTTTTATTTCACTAGGAAAGGCTGGCTGTGCAACTGCGTGCACAATCTGGCCAGGTATTTTTATTCGAACATTTCAAAAATGCCATGGACAATGCCTGTTTTGTCAACAGCGTGGGAGATATTAGCTTGTTGCCTGCTCCAAGGCTTTAGTTGGATAAAATCCATTAACAGTCATGCCTCCATCAATGGAAATCGTCTGGCCAGTAATGTATGCCGAGCCAGGCATACAAAGAAAAGCAACCATAGAAGATATTTCCTCTGGTTCTCCCACGCGCCTAAGTGGAGTGCGACATAAAAATTCATCCTTCAAATTCTTATCTGAGAAAATCTGCGTAACGAAAAAAACAGAAGTGGGGTCATATATTGTTATTTTTATCATTTGCTGGCAGATAGAGAAAGAAGGAACTTCCATACATATCCAAACGGAACTTAGGCAGTGTAACAATCAGGACTTAGGCCTTTTCCAAATCCGCACTAGGATTGAAATTGAGTTACAAAGACACCTAGTAACATTTACAATGCAAATACTTGAAATGTTACTCTCGGTGGTTCATTGGGAATGGGCCAGGACAGATGCTTTTTTGCGCACCATATTTTGTGAATCCATGATCTTGAACTGGCCAGAGATTTCACTCTAGTTTTGGATTAAAAGTATGCGCACATCATGATACTGATTTCGCAGGAAGGCCACAGCCTATCAAATTAGATCAGTGCCCGTGGCGTTTTTATGAAAAAAGAAATAAGTTTTTCTGTATTCTGTGAGGAACACTACCAGAAACCGGCTTTTTCCCTGTGTACCGAGTACTGTCAGGGAAATACCAAATCACACACAGGAAAAAGCTAAACCAATTTCCCTGATTATGCACCGATTTTCAACGGCAGTTTTCTAAAAGGAAAAATATAAAAAATCAGAAATACTTTTTTTTTGTAAGGACCAAATCAGATATACGGTGAAGCCATTGCTAAAGTATGTGAATGCTGCGGTTGCTGTTAGCGTTGCCATGATTGTTTGGCTTACTTTTGCAGTCAAACAGGGTAACTTAAGATGAAAAGTAGTGAAGTAAGACCCTTACTCCTTCTGTGAGGGAAGTCTTGATGTAACCAGGGGCAACAGCGTTAGCTCTTATGTTGTCTTTAGCCCATTCGCAAGCCAAGTTCTTCGATAGCTGGTTCAGGGCAGCTATAAAGGAAACCACAACAGCTAGTTATTCTGAATGCTAGAAATTTAAAACAAACTCATATAGGAGAGATGAGAGATGGATGCTCATAAATCGAAGGAACAACCAAGGAAGTTATATATATTTTCGTTACCTTTAGTCATACCATAAATTGGCCCACTAAATAATGATACAACTCCAGCAATAGAAGAGATGAAAACAATGGTGCCAGAGCCAGAAGCTTTCAGAGGAGGATACGCAAGAAGGCACAAACGATACGCAGATTCAAGATTAGTGGCCATCAACAATGAATATTCCTCGGCAGAATGCTCCATAGCTGATTTCCTTATAGCTATTCCAGCATTGTTTACCTAAAAAGAGCACGTTAAAAATTCAATAAATATATCAATGAAACATTGAAACGTTTGTGGACATCAACAACGAAGCCTTTCTAAAACGTGTCCACGTTGTCTTTTAAAACAAAGCGTTCTTAGAACGTGTACGTACGTGTGATCTTTATGAGAATTTTGAACAGACAGATCTATATAATGAACTTCACATGTCTTGTGAAAGAAGCAAAAAACGGAAATATACGTTGAGACGGACAAAGCTTGTGCATATCGCATATGTTTTAAACCATATTTGTATTTCAAAGTAAGTAGCATGAATACCTAAATAAATAATGGAAAATGCCATGGGTTTATACATGTGAGTTTTTATTTAGCGTTCTGCATATTTTTTTTGTACGGCTCCTGGTCCAGGCTGCAGACCGGGTTTGGAGACAGTAATCGCGTTAAAAGTCAGAAAGGACAGCAAGACCCCCATTTTTCTCTTTGGTATGGAGTGGGTCTTGCCCATGTTGCCTTGGAAAATTGATTTATAACTGTATATTAAGATACTCTAAAGAAAAGAACACTATTGCAATCATTATAATGGAGTTTGGTACGGATAAGGATGGACTAATGAAGCTCACGAGGATGTCAAGCTTGCCGCCGAAGTGGTCTGTGACTTCACGCAGCAGGCGCTCTCTCTGGTCCTGCACCGAGATATCACAGACGGAGCCGGTCACCTGCATCCCTCTTGCCTCCCACAGCTTGAGCTGTTCGCACAGCTCGGCTTCGTCGCAGGAGCATGTGTGCACCGTAGCCCCTAGAGCCACGAGCTCCTCCACCACTGCACGCCTATGCATCAGCCAAACAAAACCTTATATACATTAAGCCATCATTGATTTTTGCTCTGGTACGTGATAGTACAGAAATTAGATTATGGCGTGACAGTACGGAAAAAGACACTGCTGCTGAGAAATGCAGTAGGCGTGAACAGAAATTTCTCAGGCACAGCATTTGCTAGCCGTGCTACAAAACCGTGAGAAAAAAGACCTGCTGACAGCAGCAAGAATGCAAGATGAGAGTTGTACCCTATGCCGCGGCTACCGCCAGTGACGAGGGCCGTCTTGCCTTGAAGGGACCATCTCCCTGTCTCTCCAGCCGACTTTCCCAATGTGTTACTTGCGGCCATCTCGCTGCAGATTGATGTACTACAGGTGAGGTCGGTCACTGGGGACAGATTGGATATATTATGGAGCTTGGATGTTCTGTATGATAAATAGATGCGGTATCTGGCCACTCGTTCCTAGGGTACACGCATTTCTCATTATTCAACAACAACAAAAAAAGATTCTTCATACCGCTACTAGTATATGGCCACTCGTTCCTCAAAAAAAAGTATATGGCCACTCCCAAACACTGACAGCATGCAGCAAGATGAGAGTTGTACCGATGCCAGCTACAGTGCACGTGTTGATGAGCTGAACTGACCAATTCATGCCCCCGTAGACACGGAACGCTGGATAGAAGAATCTTCGTACCACTACCAAGTATATGGCCACTCACAAAGTGATTTTTTATTTTTTTAAAGGAATATATTTAATATTTCATCGTCTACATTGACCAATGCATATAGGTGTAACATTATTGTTCTCGCACCATGAACAAGTAAATAAGCTTTGCAAGCTTACGAGAGCATCTCTTATGGTCTAGCACATCAGATGAACCACTTACGAAGAATGACGTTTAGAATACAAGAAATTTAGCAAACCAAGTTATCCAACAAATTATATTATTGCAGAACTCTTACATCTTGGCTCCAAATTAAAATATGAATGCATTTTATGAACCATTTACATATGGTTAGTTTAGCATTTATGGAAAAGATCTGCAGCAACAGGATTCTCTCCTAGATACAATTCGTTGCTCAAAATTAGAACAATAATATATCCTAAGCATCTCCAAGAGACTCCCGTAAAATTGGCCCCATAAACTTGTTTTTGGAAGCAACCAAAAAATTATGAGGGACAACTTTTCTGTCCTCCTCCAACATTCCTCCCCTAAAAATGGATTAAAACACTTTTGATTGGGCCATGTCAGCATTTGGAGCCACAAATACATTAATTCTATAGCAAAAATAGGAGATGGGAGTCCCAATTCTTCCCCTGTTTGTAGGTACAAATGAGGAGAGTTTAGGGGCTATGAAAAAACTATGGGTGGTTTTGGGGTTCTGTTGGAGATTTTTTTTTGATTAAATCCCAATATTTTGATTTAAGGAAGGTCTATGGGGCTCTCTTGAAGATGCTCTAACTGAAGTAAGAGTAAACCAGCCATTGTATGTATCATCCCTCTTCCTCCACACCTTCTAATCCTCCTTCTACCCTTCTGTTAAAATTAAAATCCTCTGAACTGCCCCCGCGTCGTCCGCTTGGGCGACATGGGCGGCGATCCAATCTCGCCGCCTCCACCCCATCCTCCCTCCCTTCCACCCGGCCGCCGCCAGAGCTTAGCTGCCGGAACAACCTAAGCAGCGGCAAGTACGGTGACGGCGGGGTCTGTCCAAGGGGGATTTTGCGTCGGCAGGATCTCATGTCACCTTGGACGGCGGCGGGATCTCAAGTGATCTGACCGGGCTTTGCGGCGAGCATGGGGCGGCGGCGGGCGTGAGGCCGCGGCCATGGTGGCTCTACGGCATGTGCGAGGGATGTGCGGCGGCTCTGCAACGAGCGTGTTGCTGCGGCCATACGATGGCTCCGACGCGTGGTCGCGGCCGTGCGCGGTCGTCTACCCTGCGTTCGATGGCCTAAAGATGGCAACGGGCAAATTGCCCGCGGATAGCGACGCCGCTCGCCCGTGCTCGCGAGGTAATTCACTTGCCCGCGCCCGCGCCCGATATCTGCCACGGGCAAGAACCCCTGCCCGCGCCCGATATCCGCGGGCATGTCTTGCCCGCGGGCGTGTCCACGGGCGATGACGTCGGCGTCGTGCGATGGGAGGGAATCGCTGAGCGTCGCCGTGCAAGGGATGAAGGGGAGCTTGGCGTCGTCCCAGTGCCTTGTGAGGAAGGGCCGGCCGAGCGCCGTCGCGCCGCCGAGCGATGTCGCGCCCAGGTAGGAAGGGTCGGCCGAGGCGATGGCTGGAAGAGGGCGTCTGCCGGGACACGCAGCAGGGAGGAGCGCCGCAGGGAGGATCGCAGCAGGAAGGGACGCGCAGCAGGGAAGGGGATGAGCCGACGATGCCTCGGTGGATTGGATCTGAGAAATCGTTGGTTTGAGTGAGTCAATGGGAGGCGGCGGTGGAATAGTCAGATGCGTGAGAGATTTGGGGAAGAGACAGGAAAGGAAGCTTGGCTATTTTATATGCTTTGTTTGTTGAAGGTCCACATGTCAGCCGCTTTTATAGGGTACACGGGCACATGGATACGGGCAGAGGTTTTCTGCGCCCATTTATTTCTGCCCGTTGGATCTCAACTCATGCCCGCATCCGCGCCCGCGGGCATAGACTGCTGCCCGAATCCGCGCTCATTGGGTATTTCGCCCGCGGGCACGCGGATAATTCGTATCCGTTGCCATCTTTACGATGGCCTATGTGTGGGTGGCTGCACGGCGGCTCCACAACGAGTGCTTGGGGAAGGCCAGCGCAAGGGCGTGGCTCCGCGATGAGCGCTTGTGCGCGGCTGTGCGACGGCTCTGACGTGTGGTCGTGGATGCAGCCGTGCACTTGGCGTGTGCATGCACGCGGAAGGCTTGATGGTTTGCGGGATAATGTTGCTCGTGATTCTCAACTGGGATGCAGATTTCTTCGCATCAATCTGTGCTTGGAGCCTTGGATTTTGCCTAAAGAAGGTCCTGCCGGCTGTGGAGAAGACGATCGCCGTTTAATTTCTCCGCTGTCAAGATCTACAGTTGGATTATGGGTCACAACGTTCTCTCCTCGGCAGGATAGCTCATCTCTTCCAGTGCCTAGTAGCAGTTTGATGTCCCTGAGAGTGTTGATGTGGATGTAGCATATCACATGGAGTTTGTGAAGCAACGGTTCGTCCGACTTCAGGTCGTACCTCATGCTGCCATGCGGGTGCACTCCACCAGGCTCGTTGAGAAGCCGGTCGACGCGCATGCCATCTTAAGCATCTCGGTGCTGGTCACTCGCCTTGTGGACATCCTTGGTGAGGAGTTGTTGACGTCCCTGATGGAAGGGAAGGTGCTCATGCATGCTACTTGGCGAATTGTCGGGGATGAGGGCTCGTGTGTGAGAAAAATGGGAAACTTAGAGGCCTCCATGCATTTTGCCAAAATCAAAACTTGCTAATGGACCTCGGGTGACCGGTTTTGATAGTTTAGGGACCTTGATGTGAGGATTGAAAGCTTGTGGCCCGATTTCAGGTCGTGCCTCATTCCGCCATGCTGGTGCGCTCAACTAGGCCAGCGCGCATGCCATCTTGAGCATCTCGATGCTCGTCACTTGCCTCATGGACTTCCCTGGTGAGAAGCTGCTGACATTCATGACGGCGGGGACAAGGTAGAGGGCTCGTGTGTGAGAAAAATAGGAAATTCAGAAGCCTTCATGCATTTTTCTAAAATCAAAACCGGTCAATGGACCTTGAGTGAACGGTTTTGATAGTTTGAGGACCCGGATATGCGGTTTGAGAGTTCGTAGACCGGGATGACACACCCGAAATAGTTGAAGGACCGCCTATGCATTAAACTTTATTGAGTTATATGGCGAAACAAGGATGGAATAAAGACCCAAAAGAGATCTGCTGTAAGATTACCATTCTATAGCAAAGGTATGATTATAAGCATTGGCTAGATTTCAATCTCGGTATGTTAGTCGTATATTACCATTTCATTGACATGGTGCGAACAAACAATATAAAAAGTATGTGTAGGCCGAAAATTCAACGGACTGGTTCTGAAGTGACCATTTTATAAAAAGTATAGTATGATTAAAAGCATTGACTAGATCTGGCCTCTGGGTTGTGTCAGTGTGAGTCCTATAGTACCATTTCATTGACTTTATGTGCTTCATCCTTTTCCAGTTTTTTGAACTTACCATTTCATCGACTAGATCTGGACCTCGGATTGTGTGAGTCGTATAGTGTCTGTAAAAACAACTCTTAAATGTAGTTGACTTGAGGTAATACCCTTTAGTTCGATGCCCCAATAATACTACTAGTTGCCACACTATTTACTACTAATTGCCAACACGCAGTGCAATCAAACGGTTAATACATCTAACTAAAATTATATCTGCATGGATAGCAGTCTTAAATTCACTGGCGTAACAACCACGGAGTGATCTCAGCAACAAGGGATATATACCATCGAGCGGTTATACTGCTACTACCAGCATATGCTTTTATTTTTTTGCGAGGGAGCATATACTCTATTTAATGTGGTAGACCTTGGAATAATCGGAACGGATATGTTTTGGAGGAAAATTTTAAAGGAGAAAATATTATACAGTAGTCTGATATGAATGAAATAAGGACACAGTAGATCCAAGAGGTCAGCCGGTGAAGTTACCATTTTATAAAAAACGTTAAGATTACAAAAATTGGCTAGATCTGGATCTCTCTCTTTTTTATTCCTTTTTCGGGAATCGATCTGGATCTCGGGTTGTGTTAATCGTATAGTACCATTCAATTGACTTGGCAGCAAGTGATTGGGCGTGTATTCATCCTTTTTGTAAAAAGAACTCTTACATAGTCCACTTGCGGTGATACTCTTTCCTGTCAAAAAATACTAGCGCCCGTTGTTTTAGGTTGACAGCAGCAAAAAGAATTAAGCCTCCAGCAGCGTTTTTCCAAGCATGTTGTGTGCTCCTAGCCCTAGGTCGACGCACGGTGCGTTTCGGTCAACATGTCGGCTTTTGTCGGCAAGCTGCCTAGTCCGTCTCCACCTGCGTTGGCTTTCACAGAAATAGGGAAAACTTGAAAAATTTTGCAAAACAAATAAAGTTTAAAAAATTTGTAAAAACAGTAGACGAAAAGTAAATACGAATGGTGGAAGAAATTATTGAATACATGATTGTTTGGTCGGCCAAAAAAATGTAGGAAGAATTTCAGGAAGACAAACAAAGAAAAAAATACAGACCGAACCTTATCTCAAGCTCGGAGGCAGAATTGGATCACCTATTACGCGTGTCGAGCTCTGTTTGCCTGATAGGTGTGCCACCTTAATTAGAACCGGTGGCTAGGCTTGATTTTGATATTCAGTCATTCCTCATGCAGCAACTCAAGCTAAGAGAAAAACCGAGGTCGAGGTGAGGAATTGTGGGAAATTTCGGACATGATAGAGGAATTGAGAACCTTTACGGTGCATTATATTACTCGAAAGGATAACGTGTATATCAAATCTGACCGTTGATTACTCAGGTTAGCTTTGTAATTAGCTAGGACTAATTAGGTATTTGTCCTGCAGAAAAGTAGGCGAGGGTAGCGATCGAATCGTTACGAGATTAACTACCGCGACTTGCGGACGGTGACCAAGCACCGTAGGCCAAACCTAGCAGCCAACTTGTTCATCCATGGCCGATGCAAGGACAACTCCCGCCAAGAACCTGCCATTCCAGCACAGCCGCCTCTCCCATCGTAAACAAAACAACGATTGTGAATTGTTCGAATCTTTGCTGACCTGCTGCTTAGCATTCAACCTTTCATGGACAGATTGGGAACCTGAAATTTGTCCTTTGCTTTTGGTGTGCAAATTGTTGACAGGAAGTCAGGGACTATTATGTGCCAATTACAACTTGTTTAATTATTTGAGAATTAATTCAACTAGTCACGCAACAACTAGCTATATGAGAGAGAGCAGAGATCACTCGCGTCAGTCAATTGGTGAATGATAGATCCTGTCGTTTGACATTCAAAAAGATCTAGTGGAGGCATTCGCTCATCTGCACTCTCGTGTCACCAACCCCACGCCTGTCTGTCCAGCCGCGATGACAAATCCAGATCCTTGGGACGATGGGAAAGACCGTCGTGCAATCCCTCCACGAGGGCCATGGCCAAGATGACAGCCTCTAATCGCTACTGCCGACATGCCATGGATGTACGACGAAACAAGAACAAACCGCCATGGCGGCGGCAGGAGGGTTTCTGACCTAAATTTTGGGAGAGACGAATAGATTGAAAAATAAATCCATGTACCCATGCATTCCTCCTGTCAGATCCACGAAATTAGTGAGATGTCACTAATTTTTTTCTTCCAATAGTACCCATGCACTCCTTATACTACTTTAAAATAACACCATACTACTAAGAGAACCTTAAAGTAGTACAAAACCTATATGAATGGTTGGATTTAAAAAAATGAATAGTTCACGTCGATTTCATTGCACCGTAAAGGTTCTCGGGGAATTACCCGTACCCTAAATGATGTCACTACACAAGTGTTACAAAATTGTTAATTAAACGGGCATAACTGAGTGCACCAAGTTTCCTAGTACTTTTTACCCTCCAAAGAGGTGTCACGAGGGAACTGAAATTGGATTATGTATCACAATTATTAAAACAAAACAATAACTGACTCTCACTCTAGAAATATATTTAGCTCAGCATTCTACGATACAGCATGCACTTCAATCATTTAATGAACACAAGTATAAGTATTACTACCTCCGTCCCTTAATATATGGCATTTTAGAGTTCGAAATTTTTCCCTAAATGTAGGGCGTCTTATAGATAAGACAAACTTTAGGGTTGGTGGGAGAGTTAGTAGGTGAGTGGATGAAGTTAAAAATGAAGGGTATGGTAGTCTTTTAACACATTGACTATTTTAGTGTTTGAGTGCTAGAAAGCTCTATATTTATGGACGGAGGGAGTATGTCTTGGTGGAAAAAGTTAGAATTCCATTGGCATAACAACTATAGTGATTATATAAGTGGTCCCAGAGGTATTTCTTTTTAGCAGTTTTGATATCGGATATTGGATAGATGGCCTTCTCGGATTTCCAGCTCTTGTAATATTTGAAGCAATTGCTATGCCGGACAGTAAGTTTATTTGACACCGGAAAGGAAATATGGACAGAAGAATTTCTCCAAGAAAAATATAGAGAAATTCTTGTATGGTTTATTCGAGCTGTTTAAACATCTCGGGATTTAATTTTTTTTTTATGTTAGGCAAGAACAATAAATTCCTTCTCAGTGTTGTTACATTTTCTATACATAGAAAATGCAAGAAATATCAAGTCAGAAGTATAAAGTACGAATAAATACAGACAAGAATATAATTCCACCTTTTTCAATTGATCAAATTTCAAACATTGATGGCGAAAGGTGCAAATAGAAGTTGGAAACCTGATCAATATTTTTTTTGACAAAACAGGACATTAAGAAAATATAATGTGACTATGTGAAGTTGGACCTTTTGAAATTCAATATAAGGAATCACCAGTTGAAATATTGGTTCAACTGCTCGAGTCATATGTTTGCTTGTGTCACTAAATTACTGGATAAAACTGAACTTTATCTTCAAATGAAGCATTCTCCCCGTACTCCATCCAAAGATCACGACAAGGAGGCACATCTTTCAATATCGTTCACATGAATTTTGCGTGCTATTACCGTTCTTAGAAACGCTCAATTGTAGCATAGAGGTCCTTTTACTTTATTATATATAACATCTAGTTTTCGCCGAGAGCCAAGGGGTTGAGCAACGTGTTTTTTTGTTTGTTTGAAAAAACTGAATAGAAGCTTAAAGATTCCGACGGCTGGAGGATGACGGTGGTGGAAGCGCCTGCTGTCCGGAGGTACGCGCTGCTTTTGTCGATGGGCGACTCTGAATACATCAGGGAGGCACACGGCGGCTACTTCAGCATCTTCGTCGGCGCATTTGGCGGCAACGGCGACAAGTGGGAGTCCTTCCGCGTGTTTGACGGAGAGTTCCCGCCGCCGGACGAGCTGGACGGGTACGAGGGCTTTGTCATCAGCGGCAGCCCTAGCGATGCCCACGGTGACGAGCCCTGGGTCCTCCGCCTCTGTCACTTACTCCAGACGCTCCACGACATGGAGAAGCGTCTGCTCGGTATCTGCTTTGGCCATCAGGTAGCCTGTTTTACTTGCCACAAATGTCAAATTCGACATTACAAAGTGGTGGAACACCACGTTTCAGGGTCACGTACTGACGTTAAACGGTCTACCATATCACCTCTCTTGTCATCCGCTTTATTTATATTCGTTGGTGCATGGTAAAAACTACTTCATTGATCAATTTTTACCGTAAAAGTTAGGGAACAAATACACAATTTAAGTGCATAGTTTTTTTCTAAACGAAGAATTGACCTATTACTTGATGATATGATGTAAATAGGCCACTCGTTTATTCTCAGTCTTTAATATCTGCGGATATCAACGGTCCATGCTAATTTGGGAAACTAGCCACTCAGTATATGATTGATTGTGCGGCAGTTTGTGCGCACATAATCTTACTTTTTTTTTGGCTTGTAAGCTTAGGTTTTGTGCAGAGCACTTGGAGGCCGTGTGGGCAAGTCAAGCAGCGGATGGGATTTAGGAGTGAGAACGGTGATCCTCAACGTGGAAGAGCTGAAAGGCTTGGAATTTGCCAAAGGTTTCCAGGAGCTACCTACAAGTGCTTCGGTAATCGAGATCCACCAAGACGAGGTGTACGCTTATACTGCTTTGTGGCATCCAGTATATTGATAGTTTTACAATTATTTAGTTACCAGATACATAAGCAAACTATGGATACAACAATTAATCTAGGTATTGGAGCTACCACCGGGAGCCAAAGTGCTCGCTTACTCGGAAAAGACCGGTGTCGAGATCTTCGCCATCAGAACAAATGTCCTCGGAGTCCAGGGGCACCCGGAGATGGACATGGAGATCATGCACCACATCTTTGACATCTTGGTTGGCGGCAACACCATCACTGTGCGCAATTCCGTACCCATTAATAAATATAGGGTAACTTTTACATATGCAAGTTATCTACTTAACCGATTCTTCATTCATATTAGTTTCTCTGGAATGACAGAGCTGTGCCGCAAACGAGGCACGCAAAGCGACGGAGGACCGGGAGCCTGACAGGGAGCTCTGGACCGGCCTGTGCAAGCGGTTTCTCTGGGGATAAAGGGTGGAGAAACACAGATAGTGCAAACTCTTGGCTTGTGCGTCGCTCGCGGGCTCATCATCTGACGCTACAACATAGTACATTAAGTCTATTCTCGTTTGAATGAAATATCACGAACGTCACCATTACTAATATGTTTTCTTTTCTGGAAATGTCATCACTATCAAAAATATGTTTAATCGGTTTTCAAAATAACATAAATTTCTTTCAAGTTCAATCAATACTATATATATAAGCGCTAATTCACTTCCTGGGTGTGATATATTATTTCACACCCCAGCCCACCTATGATGTTCCTGTCCCGCACCGCACTACCAGCACGCACCATGCAGGTGCAGTCATCAACAGAGCCATAACATGTATTAATTAGCTTCCCTTAATTCAACCTTAATGCAGGCGCGCATGTGTGTGCAGAATAGGAAGATTCTTTACCTTTGGCGTATATCAGTCAATCAGCCAGTAACATCTTAATTAACTGACAACAGCCTGGCTGCCCCAAATAAATGAAACGTGATTATATGGGAAGGATTATTGCTTGGAATAGCCGTGAGCCAGGCTGCTAAACTAGCAAAATTGACTAGTTTTGCGATCTAGACTTTTTGTTTTGAACTGTTGCGATCTAGACTTAGAATCAATAGAATTGCGACCCCAATGTTTGATTATGCCTGATGTGTTTTTTAACCATAGGTGTTTTTTAAAAATATCATAATAATTGACTGGTGTGAAGTCGTAAATTCTAGACACCATAATTGCAAAATCAGTAGGATTTTGTGATAACGGAAACATATGAGAAGTGATATCATAAATTCCGGTAAAAACATATGAATCGCACATGCAAAATCATAAATTTCATCATGACCACAAAAGCTCGGGCTCCACGATAGTAAAACCTGTATGCAAGTGTAAAAATTTTATCCCACAATTCTTTTTGCAAACAATCTTGAAATATTTGCTTTCTAGAAACATAAAATCCAAGTATTTCATACATTCATTTTACTTACACATCCAAGTAAAATGAACCATAGGAACACTTCTATCAGTGGCAGTTGATTCGATGCACCAACACAGCCCATTTTGTTAGTTCCGAGTTTCCTTGGATTTTGGTGTTATCTTGGTCACATTTAGATCATAAAAGCCTTTTCATGTAATCGTAAAATGCTGTCTGTTCTTGGGTCACAACCTTCAATCGTAAAAAATTAACCCACAATTGTAACATTAGTGTTACAATTGAATATACAAGTGTGTGAGTGTAAAAAGCAATCAAATTTTATTGTTGTTTGAATATGTATTTATGATTAAGAAATGACCGTGGATACCCAACATTGCAAACTGACAGCAACCACAATTTTTTTACAATTATTTTTTAGGCAACCTAATCTTTTTGATAGGGCTAGAAATAGCATGGTATGATGATTCCATGACATAACCAATGAACACATGCTCGCAACATATGATTTTTTTTTTATAATACTAATTCTAACGAAAGAATTTTATATTCTTAGCCCTGGAATGTAACATCGTTGACACCTCCATCACGATGATAAAAATCTTTGTTAGTCTCAGTCACATGTTGACCATAAAAGCTTTTTCATGAGACCACAAATATTGTTCCTCATTGTCAAAATCCATCAAAAAATCCTTAGAAGTGAAAAATCAACGCACACCCATAAGAGTTTGATCGAGAATCATAATTCAATATGCAAGCGCACGAGTGTAAAATGCTACTGAAATTTACGAAAGCTCGAATAGGATTTTACAAACAACAATGATTTTCTGACTAGTGAATACATGTTCAATATATAAATTTCAATCGTACAAACCGTGTACATTTTGCTGATCCTAATTCTTAAACACTGATGAGTACTACATTTGCGACTTGAAGCACTGGCTACCTATATATCCACCCGCCTAAAGCACACGGATGCAAACCATGCATCAAGTATAGCTCTACGACAGCAGGTGCAGCTGTAGAAGACCGCTGGATCGAGCCCCAGCCAACGCCAAACGCCAGCATGCCTCCGAAGATGCACCATACCGCTTGGGCAAACGGCAGCACACCCCTTCATCTCCCTGGCGACCAGTGAACACGCTTCCTCGGCTTGGATCACACGAAAGAAAAAATGGAACTTTAAAGATCAGCAGGAAAACAACAAATGGCACTAACCTTAGCGCGTCGTTCATGCTTCCTGGAAGAATGCAAACATGAAAACTGTTTCTGACCTATCACTCTCGGCCATCACAGGGTCCTCTTTCTCCTCCACGCTGCTGCCACAGAATCTACAAAACCATCAAAACGACATACTAGCAAAAATAGCACGGTTGCAGGGAGGAAAGGAAACGGCAGAATTTTGTGCCTAGCCGCAGCTATAAATAGTTGAGGAGAGAGAGAATATGGAAGAATTAATGAAGAATATGGCAACGTGATCAAAGGAAATAAACCTCCACACGCCAGCCTTTAGCATTCCAAATAAATCCCCATAATTATGATGCCTTATTATTTGAATATTAAATGATGTGAGACATGAGGTGGTTAGTAATTTGGCTGGCTCGGTCTGGTTGGGTTGGGTGCGGTGTGACATGGCTTGATTGCTTAGCTGGGGTGTGAAATATTATTTCACACCCAGGGAGTTATATAGGGTTCCTATATATATATATATATACACGCTAATATGTTTTAAACATACATTAAGTCTATTCTATGTTTGAATGAAATATCATGAATGTCATCAATGCTAATATTTTTCCTTTTGTGGAAACATCATCAATATCAAAATGTCTTAAGGGATCACCAGTGATTACACCCAAAAAATATGCCCTCAGGTTTAATATTTTTCTTATCGTTAGGGCAAAAACTAGCAGGCCTGTCCTAATGACAAGAAAAGAAAACAAGAGGGAGTAAGATAGTTATCATGGATCCATAGTTAGGGGCGGGTCTAATAATAGTGGCCATAAACAGACTCTGGCTTCTCCTACAAGTTACACGAGGTGAACCACAACAAGCATGTAGTGTGGTAAAAGAGGAAGTATTTCGACCGACCCATAGATATCCTTGCACGCCAGGATACCGATGTCAATTCCAGGATATACTAGAATAAGGTAGGAATCCCAAAATCGTCGTTGGAATCTTCGTTCATTGCCTAGAAGATCTCATCGGAGAGGCCTCATCCATGGTCTTGTTGCTGATCTTCAGCAAGGAGATGAGCTCTGAAATCTTCAGTGAGCCTTGAGAGATGACTTGATGGGTCACTTGGCAGAGGCCTTGGCCCCGTCGGAGGCCTCATCATCATTGGAGGAGATGTGCCAGTTGAGGAAGAAGACGATGAAGAGGAAGAGAAGGAAGTGGTGCCAAATGATGATGAGGTGTCACAAGAAGAAGAGGAGGCACCAAAGGGAGGACAACAAAACTTGAATAGGTAAGGGGTTGCCGGCAATGGTGGCCTCCCCTCGGACAGAGAGACTAACAAGGCTGTGGGATGGTCCACAGAGATGGAGGAAACCTCATTGACGTGCCTGTCCTTGAGGTGGATGATGTGCCAAATGCCTGCAAGTGTATAGGATAAAAGAAAATAGTTTTCCCTCTGAGAATACAGTATTTAATTGAACCACACGAGCAAAGAAAACTGGATTCCCCACTAAGAAATTGAAACACTATCACAATCACAAGAATATACTTCCATCCGTTTGGAAATACTTGTCACCCAGAAAATCACTGTAGCAACTTTGACTAAATGTTTTTTTTCTCTAAAATATTTCTAGTTACTTTCAATGTTCATATTGTTTGGTAGGTTTCGAGGCACACTACATTAGCATTATATACTTTCAAATACATCTAAATATTTTGTGGAAAAAAAAAGTAAAGTCAAAGTTGCTACAGTGATTTTTCGGGTGACAAGTATTTCCAACTGGAGGAAAGTAGTAGGTAGCAGTTAGAATAATAAAAACCAAATCAAGTAATTAAACGAAGATTGTTGTACAGAATAAAATAAACTACTGACACTTAGTTGTAATCAATGAAGAAATAATAAGGCTTCAAGATTTTAGTTTATTGATAGGGGTAGTGCATACCACCTGTAGGTCTCTCGAACTCACCGCTAATCGAGTCTGGACCTTGCGACCCAAACATCCATCCTTTATTGGAAGATTGATTGTAGAAGACCAACAATTACGAGTATCGAATATCGATTACAAGAATATTAACCACACAATATTTCTTACAATGGTCCCTAATCACTCTCTAATGTACTCGCACCAGTTTCAAAATTGTTGTCGTTTTGAGGTTGTCTTAAGTCAATTTTTTTAATTTTGACTGTAAATATTCTTTTATGTGTCAAGTTTGAAAATGTGAGACTAACATGATTAGATTTGTATTGAAAAATGGTTTCATAAAAGTACACTTTAACTATATTTTGTTAATATTTTATAGAAAAATGTATTAGTCAAAGATATATATGCTTTGAAGACCGTGTCAATGTCCAAAACAACAACCTTTGTGACACTGAAGGGAGTACAACAGTAGGACAATAATGATTTGTCCTCTTTGACAACCATGCCAATGTCCAAAACGACAACCTTTGTAACACTGAAGGGAGTATGACAATAGGACAATAATGATTTGTCCTCTTCTCTCTCCCACCACAACTTCTTAGAAATGGAGGCTCCAGGCAGTGGAGGATGATATGGTCATTGCTAGCCACCGTACCAAATGCACGCAAACTCTTTGTAGCTATGTTTCGTGGCATGCTCAAAAAGGAAGTTGTTCCTAATGATATCCTAATATCATTATTTTTCCCTTAATTCTTGTATAATTCCATTTTCTTGAAGAAAAATAGAAAATACCAGTCGTGCATTCAATGAGTAAAAACTTAATGAATGGTTCGTTTGTACCACTGAGATAGGGAATAATCCATGTATGAAATATGATGTATTAGAGGATACATTCCCAGATGGTCATCTGTTGGGCCTCCTCGCCATGCTATCCACGGCGGTGAGAGGGCAGTGGAGTCGACCATGGCTACCGCATTCGTCATGGTCAACGAGGCGTGCGCTAGTGGAGATATTTCTGAACAACGCTGTTGCAGACGACATGAACACGCTGGACGCGCTTGTGAATGGGGCAGCTGAGAATGCAGTGCATGGCGTGTTGGTTTTGTAATTTAGGAAATATAAAATCAGATTATAAGATCCTATCTATATAGTTTACTTAGCGGATAAGTTAAGGTTTCTTAGGGTTCAAAGTTAGAGTTAATTTAGCGTTAAGTCATAGGTTGCTTGAACGTCATAACAGGCCTTGTTTTGATAGGACCGATTCGCTGATAGATTAACAACTGCGAACACACTCTCCATGCCCTCTAGCTGTAATATAAATGTGTATGGTAAATAAGATTATAATTGACAGGTTGTTCCAATGAAGTGTTCATAAATCATAATACTCATTTTTTGTCCTTGTCCGGTATTTTCTGTTCTTGATGATGATGGAAGAGATGTGGCCGAAGTGAGTTCTGTTGATGTGCCCCGAGGAAAAGACAGTTTCTGTGGCAACCAATGGTTCCCGAACTTTGATCATTGGACCGGCCATTACGTGAACCATGCTTTACCACGTACTGCATAGAAAGATTATGGCATTGGCACCATTTTTGGGGTGTGTCTTTTCTCGTTTGCTGGGTTTCGACATTCCAGAATATATAATCCAATCCTTAAGAGATTCACGTTCAGGCCACTTAAATGTTATTTTTATGGTTGTTGTCGTATTTTGTGACAATATAATTCTTGTTGTACTGTGAAAATGTCTCGCAACCAATTCTAATGGTCCAGTTTTGATTGCTCTTTGTGTGCTAGAGCCATCATGTGCTTGTTGGCTTCCCTTGATTGATTTTAAGGAACGTCCGTTTATTGATGTTTATCAGAACTTTAGGGTTTATGGAAGTGACAAAACTGTGCAAATCCATCCATATGACACAATGCGATGCGTGTAGGCGTGTAGCAACAAGCTTAGGGAGCCTCCACTACTGTCGGAGAAGGGAATTTTCCCTGTGGTTCCCAGACCCGATGACGGCAAGCTTTTGCTCTAACCTAGTAGTCATGAAAAGGGTCATTTAGGAAAGGTTTCTTCCTATGAAAACTGGAAATGTTATCTTGTTGATCGGCTCCACCTCCACCTTATGGAGCCGTGCATTGAACTGTGCTTGAAGGAGAAACCATCTGATCTCGGCGGTTTCGCTTAATTAAGGATCGTCACTTGCATGCAAGGGTAAGGTTGAAGTATTTTGTCTGGCTATGTTTTAAGTAGTTATGGTGGGTAATTCTACTCAAGGAGCAGTGCAGCTACATTTCCCTTACGTCCCCTCCAAAACGCAATAAAACGAGGGCACACCTCTGCCTACCTCACGTACGCAGTGTGATGTGTGGAAGCTAATTAAGCTTGCCGACTACGTACTAGTATTATCGCACAACTCTGCCTACCTCACGCAATGTGCCGCAGAAGCTTGCCAAGCACGCACAAGAACATGCCCACACCTCGTGCTATATATGTCACGCAATGTGGTATAGAAGCTAGCCACCCTTTCTTTATTGGCTTTGCCCTAGCTTCTTCTTCTTCTATACATAAGGAACGACATGGTGCTGCTTCCACTCGTGAGGTAAGTGAATGAACATGGAGGCCCAAGGTGACACTGGCAACCAGAAGCTCGACGCTGGCGCTCTCTTTGTTCTCCAGTCCAAAGGCATCCCGGTGTTTCTTTCTTCTAACCAACTTTATTCTGTGCCCATACCAAGCTGATACTGTATACCGATCGAGATCCAGTAAACTATTGATTAGACGAAATATTTAACCTTTGTAGTGTTTCCCATGGTTGCATCATACTTGGCAACTGATCTGAACATAAGCCCCGACCAAAGTTGTGGATCATTAATTATGGAGATTTCCTCTCACTACCGGAAACTGGAATTTTGCCGTGTGCCGCAACTTTGCCGTGTGCAATTTCACGGGCACACGGCAAACGCCATCTGCGGAATACCTTGGATAAAACTAACCTTGCTGCAGAATATCTCCGTTCCTTGGGGAAAACAAATACGATACCTTGGAATACTCCCGGGTGAAGTGCTACGGCGGTATTCCGTGCGCTTGCGGATTTACGTAGTGTAAAAAATACCAACAGTGATTCGGAAGAATGAGGGAGTATGTTCCCTCTAAAGAATGTTTCAAAAGAAAAGAATTCTTGGAAAAGAGATAGATCATTGAGAATCTTGCTTGACGGATGTCTTTCATGTACTCTCCATGAAAAGGAATTGATTCTCATCTTCAGTGATTATGATATGAGAATGCAATAAGTGATATACGTGCTTAATTTGACTAACATTGGATTAAGAATATGTATTAAAGAATATTCGAATTTATTTTTGAATTGATGGTTAAATACGAGCCAATAATAGCATTTAAGGAATTACCCGCTTGGTGGGAAAAGTTTATGATAATGCCTGCATGGCGGGAAAAGTCTCGGAAAATACCCGCATGGCGGGGTAAATTTTGGCAAAGAAATTATCGTGTATGGCAGGAGAAAGATATGATGACTCATGTGCTTTTGAAGTATCCCACTCTGGGAGAAAGATATGGAGTAGCTCCTATGCTATCCTAGAATCGACTATGCACTTTTATGTGTCATAGTTATTAAGCACTCAATGAGTCTAAAGAGAATAAAAGTGATAGACGAACCTACAGATAAGAATGATATGCAAGTGTGACTTGCAACAGTACTATTGATAAAGAACTCTGTTGAGTTTTTAAAATGGAGTGAGGAAAAAGGTACTCCTATATGAGTTAAGAAATTATTTCATTTTGCATGAAGTAATCAGATCAATGAAGTAGATTATCGAAGTTTCCTCATTCACAAGAGTTCTGAATGGTTTTCGAAATTGTGGCAGAACAGATCACGCCACATTTCGAGGAGGAGAAATGAAAGATAATTAATAAGAAAGATACTCCCCTATACTCCAGATAATGTGATGCATATCTAAAGTGATCTATAAATGATGAATTTGATCGTCGGGGGAGTACGACGGTCAAAATGACGATAACCCTAAAGGTAAAGAGATGGCTATATTCCTGGATCTTTTGCAGTTCTGATAGGAAGATATCATAGTAAACCCGTATTCATATTGGACGAGTTTCAAAGTCAAAGATGGTGCTTAAAGCATCATATGAGAAAAGTTTTAATAGAATGAACCCAAATAAGAAAGTTTAAAGATACGTCAGCTTCGGAGAAGATGGAGTAATCTGGGGGAGCATGTTGCATGATCTATACAACACCGGTTGTTTGCTATAAAGGATCATAGAATCAATTGCCTCTGGCAATAAAAGAAAAGTAGGACTACGTGTCCAATTCAATTATTCAAGAATGCAAAGAAGGAACATGTTATACAAGAGACCATAGAATTAGTTGCCTCTGAGCAATAAAAGAACAAACAACAGCCCTATATGAAAGAAGTGCCAATAGCTGAGGATCCTGAAGGTTTCAAAGAACAAGAAAATCTGTTTTTTTGATTACCATAGAGGGCGATCCCACCTCGTTACAGGCGTTCACTTGTCTAAATGGCAAGAAGCTATGTAAGATGGAATGAAATTGATTAATCCCAATGTTTGGGATTTAGAAGAAATTCCTAATGGAGTCAAAATAGTATGCCGTTATGGGTCTACATTTTTTGAATGTGACTCCAAAGGGAATACAGATCCTCAATGGAGCCAAAACAATAGGCCATCATGGGTCTACAATATTAGACTCCAAAGGAAACATAGACATTCATAAAGAGCCGCTTGTGTAAATGGAATATATAGTAAAAGGCTTTACGCAAAGAGAAGGGATACACATTGCAATCAGACATTTTCTCCAATCTCGTGTGAGAATTCCTTCAGAATTATAATGATATTAGTGGCACATCATGATCTGAGTTACATCAGATGAAAGAAAAGACAACATTCGCAAAGGGGATTTCTATGAAGATTATTACATGACACAAACTTAAGGTTTTGTCGTGGAAGTAAAAGAATATAAGAGATGTTATCTGAAGAAACCTTTATAAACTAGAGCAAGACTCTAGACAGTAGCTTTTAAAGTAAAGAGTCATATATTATTTTGGGTTAAAGAGAAAGAGAGGATAATTGTGTTTGTACAAAGTTATAGAATGGGAAATTCATTTCCTAATCCTGTACATGTGGAAGATATTCTACTTGTTAGTGGTGATGTCAGTCTACAAGAAAAAGTTCATGTCCTCAAGATTAAATAGAATATTCTCGGTAGGATGTCTACCGTATAAAGATATTCACCGAGAAAGAAGAAAAGGAGTGTTAGGAATGACGCATAGGCATACTAAGAGAAATGTCTCTAAAGTATGCATGCGAAAGAACCTACGCCTGTTCTTATAGTCAAGGGTAATAGTTTTGAGAACTTTAGTGTTCAAAGAATCGATATGAAATAGATCAAATGGATATGGTACCATATGCTACTGCTGTTGGAAGCTTGATAGAAGAAAAATATGATATTACCCTAACACAGTTCATTTATCCGGGTTGTTTTTGGCAACATCCAGTCTAGACATAGATCACTGGAATGGAGTTAAAGATATCGGCCTCATGTTAAAAGAAACAAGTGCTCTCAAAAGGTTGTGAGTACAAAGATAGAATGTGCTATCAAAGGGTTGTGAGTACAAAGAAAAAACTGGTGAAATGTGTAGCGAAATCCACAATTGTCGCTAACTTCACACTTGGAGTTTTTGTGTGGAAAAGCTCCAAAGAATGTGACAATTCTGATCAATGTGATGCAAAGACATGATATAGTATGATATGAGGCTGAGGGATAGGCAAAATGATTGAGGAAACCTGTACCCGGAATTGATAATGGTTGACAACAGCAATAACCATTTAAGTATTTTACTTCTATGACAATGAGTCAAGTGTGGTGCCAAACACATTGGCACATAGTTATGCGTTGTAAAGGAGAAAGTCCGGAATTATGTTGAAATGCTTGGAGCATAAAAGTAAAAGACAAGTGTTTTGCGGATCCGTTTATTAAAGGCTTACCGTCCAGTGTGTTCGGAGAACACACAGTCGACATGGATTTATGGTGTAGCCTATGACTTCCGGACAAATAAAGGGCCTAAGAGAAACAGATTTGGTTTCAAAACAGAAGAGTGTGTTGTAGCTGTTGATTCTATCGGCGATTGACCGTGATGATGAGGCATGCTCTACACATTAATCTGTGATGGAACGAGTACTTTGAAAAGAGTTATTTCAGAGTACAAAGTTAAAAGTATAAAGATGAGATCAAGGGGGAGATTGTTAGGTTGATCTCCACCAGCCTAATCTAAAGATTGGACTGGACCCTATCTCGCTCCCTGATCAAGGGAGTCCAGCCTAAGATGAGGCTGGTGGGCCTCGTCGCGCAGCCCTATAAAGAGGAGGTGGGGGCCAGACACGCACCACGAGGTTCGTCGCCAACAGAACTCACCCCACCTCCAAATCCTAATCCGATCTGAGAGGCAGGGCTGCTGCCGGCGGGATGCTCCACCGGTGACTTCACCGTCGCCCCTGCGCCGCCACCGACATCGCCGTCGCCGTCCATGGTCGGCGACATCACCAACAAGGTCAAAGTACGACCGTTCACAGATCACAACCCACTCAATCTACTCCTAAATGATCCTCAGATTTACTAACATCTCCTAGCCTGCCGAAGATCCTCTCTCCCTCACACAGATTCCAACAATCGAGCAGACACATAGGTGGTCTACCGATCGCTGATAAAAATATGCTCTGGTCCGAGAATCTTAGAACATAGCACGTACATAGGTCAAATCAATAAATGCACCAAATTATATTTCCGTGGCCTGTAGTGTAATTGCAGTAGCTAGCATATTCTAACAACCACTACAAAATGATCTCAGCAAAGAGGAAGGGATAGAAGAACCAAGCGTTGTACTAGCACGTACGCTACGTGGTGGTCCATCTTGGAATAAATAGGGATGAAATCATTTTAGCTGCAAAATTTTAAAGGAGATAAATATATCTATTGGAGTTAAATGTACCGGTGGCCCGATTTCAGATCGTGCCTCATTCCGCCATATGCTGGTGCGCTCAACTAGGCTCGCTGAGAAGCCGGCCAGCGCGCATGCCATCTTGAGCATCTCGATGGTGGTCACTTGCCTCATGGACTTCCTTGGTGAGAAGCTACTGACATTCCTGAATGCATGCTACTGAGCGAGTTGCCAAGGCAGAGGGCTCATGTGTGAGAAAAATAGGAAATTCAGAAGCCTTCATGCATTTTTCTAAAATCAAAACCGGTCAATGGACCTTGAGTGAACGGTTTTGATAGTTTGGGGACCCGGATATGCGGTTTGAGAATTCGTAGACCTAGATGACACACTTGAAATAGTTGAAGGACCGCCTGTGCATTAAACTCTATTAAGTTATATGAGCGAAATAAGGATGGAATAAAGACCCAAAAGAGATCTGCTGTAAGATTACCATTCTATAGCAAAGGTATGATTATAAGCATTGACTAGATTTCGATCTCCATTTCATTGACGTGGTGCGAACAAACAATACAAAAAGTATGTGTAGGCCGAAAATTCAACGGACTGGTTCTGAAGTGACCATTTTATAAAAAGTATAGTATGATTAAAAGCATTGACTAGATCTGGCCTCTGGGTTGTGTCAGTGTGAGTCCTATAGTACCATTTCATTGACTTTATGTGCTTCATCCTTTTCCAGTTTTTTGAACTTACCATTTCATCGACTAGATCTGGACCTCGGATTGTGTGAGTCGTATAGTGTCTGTAAAAACAACTCTTAAATGTAGTTGACTTGAGGTAATACCCTTTAGTTCGATGCCCAAAAATACTACTCCGTATTTTTAGAGGCGCATTTGAGAGGCGCACAAAGACCAAGCCGGACGTTAATTGCCTCCAGACTAGGTGCTATTCTCCTAATTACCCGGCAACACATTAATCTAGACGCGGCAAACGTTTCGGCTCTATGCAAGGGACCCGCACGTCAGCGAGTGGACAGCATGGCTCAAGACTGATCGTGCGCGTCCTGTGAAAACGGAACACCCAACAGCCGCGTAATTAGGACTTCAGTAATCCAACATTTACGCCGAACGAAGCGCCCCCACGAAATGCGCCCATGTATTGCGAATTTTTGGCTGGGCCAAATGCGCCCTTAAAAAACGGATGGAGGGAGTACTAGTTGCCACACTATTTACTGCTAGTTGCCAACACGCAGTGCAATCAAACGGTTAATACATCTAACTAGAATTATATCTGCATGGATAGCAGTATTAAATTCACTGGCGTAACAACCACGGAATGATATCTGCACGGATATATACCATCGAGCGGTTATACTGCTACTGTTAGCATGTACTCTATTTTTTTTTTTTTTTTGCGAGGGAGCATATACTCTATTTATTTGATGTGGTAGACCTTGGAATAATCGGAACGAATAATTTTAAAGGAGAAAATTAAATACAGTAGTCTGATCTGAATGAAACAAGGACACAGTAGATCCAAGAGATCAGCCGGTGAAGTTACCATTTTATAAAAACGTTAAGATTATAAAAATTGGCTAGATCTGGATCTCTCCTTTTTTTTTTCTTTTTTGGGAATCGATCTGGATCTCGGGTTGTGTTAACCGTATAGTACCATTCAATTGACTTGGCAGCAAGTGATTGGGCGTCTGTTCATCTTTTTTTTGTAAAAACAACTCTTACATGGTGCACTTGCGGTGATACTCTTTCCTGTCAAAAAATACTAGCGCCCGTAGTGTTAGGCTGACAGCAGCAAAAAGAATTCGGCCTCCAGCAGCGTTTTTCCTCGCATGTAGCCCTAGGTCGACGCACGGTGCGTTTCGGTCAACATGTCGGCTTTTGTCAGCACTTGCGTCATCTCGGATGCTATGGCTAAGCTGCCTGCCACTTGCAGAGTCCGTCTCCACCTGCGTTGGCTTTCACAGAAATAGGGAAAACTTGAAAAATTTTGCAAAACGAATAAAGTTTAAAAATTTGTAAAAACAGTAGACGAAAATTAAATACGAATGGTGGAAGAAATTATTGAATACATGATTGTTTGGTCGGCCAAAAAGATGTAGGAAGAATTTCAGGAAGACAAACAAAGGAAAAAAATACAAGCTCTGAGGCAGAATTGGATCACCCATTACGCGTGTCGAGCTCTGTTTACCTGATAGGTGTGCCACCTTAATTAGAACCGGTGGCTAGGCTTCATTTTGATATTCAGTCATTCCTCATGCAGCAACTCAAGCTAAGAGAAAAACCGAGGTCAAGGTGAGGAATTGTGGGAAATTTCGGACATGACAGAGGAATTGAGAACCTTAAAGTACAACTTTAAAATACCACAATACTACTAAGAGAACCTTAAAGTAGTACAAAGCCTATATGAATGGTTGGATTTTAAAAAATGAACGGTTCACGTCGATTTCATTGCACCGTAAAGGTTCTCGGGGAATTGCCCGTACCCTAAATGATGTCACGACACAAGTGTTACAAAATTGTTAATTAAACGGGCATAACTGAGTGCACCAAGTTTCCTAGTACTTTTTACCCTCCAGAGAGGTGTCACGAGGGAACTGAAATTGGATTATGTATCACAATTATTAAAACAAAACAATAATTGACTCTCAATCATTCTAGAAATATATTTAGCCAGCATTCTACGATACAGCATGCACTTCAATCATTTAATGAACACAAGTATAATTATTATGTCTTGGTGGACAAAGTTAGAATTCCATTGGCATAACAACTACAATGATTATATCAGCAAGGCATTGCACCAATCGTTGTACTACATACAATATATATAAGTGGATATTGGATATTGGATAGATGGCCTTCTCGGATTTCCAGCTCTTGTAATATTTGAAGCAATTGCTATGCCGGACAGTACGTTTTGATACCGGAAAGGAAATATTGACAGAAGAATTTCTCCAAGAAAAATATGGAAAATTCTTGTATGGTTTATTCGAGCTGTTTAAAGATCTCGGGATTTAAATTTTTTTTTTATGTTAGGCAAGAACAATAAATTCCTTTTCAGTGTTGTTACATTTTCTATACATAGAAAATGCAAGAAATATCAAGTCAGAAGTATAAAGTACGAATAAATACAGACAAGAATATAATTCCACCTTTTTCAATTGATCAAATTTCAAACATAGATGGCGAAAGGTGTAAAAACCAGTTCGGAAACCTGATCTTTTTGACAAAACATGACAGAAAATATAATGTGACTATGTGAAGTTGGATCTTTTGAAATTAAAGATAAGGAATCACCAGTTGAAATATTGGTTGAACTGCTCGAGTCATATGTTTGCTTGTGTCACTAAATTACTGGATAAAACTGAACTTTATCTTCAAATGAAGCATTCTCCCCGTACTCCATCCAAAGATCACGACAAGGAGGCACATCTTTCAATATCGTTCACATGAATTTTGCGTGCTATTACCGTTCTTAAAAACGCTCAATTGTAGCATAGAGGTCCTTTTACTTTATTATATATAACATCTAGTTTTCGTCGAGAGCCAAGGGGTTGAGCAACGTGTTTTTTTTTTGTTTGAAAAAACTGAATAGAAGCTTCAAGATTCCGACGGTTTGTCGAGGTTTTAGAGCCTCGATAGATTATAATGGGTAGCGAAGGTACCAAGAATACGATGGTGAACACGAGACACAAGGTTTAGACAGGTTCGGGCCTCCCGGAGGATAATAACCCTACGTCCTGTATGTCGTGGTATTGTATTGATGTGTTTTAGGTGGAGCCCCTGCCCGCCTTATATATCCGGGGGATCAGGGTTACATGGAAAGTATCCTAGTCGATTACAACTCGGAATTACTTGAAGTACAAGACAAGAGTCCTGATCTATCTGGCCGACTAGCTGCACCTTCCTTTTAGAGTCATGGGCTACTCGGTCTCTTCTGGGCCGGACCGACTACCCTTGTCAGGTTACTCGGCCCTGCTGGTCATGAGGGTACCCGGGGGTCATGGTAACGACAGTAGCCCCTAAGTGCTTTTTGATTGATCTTGATTGCTTCCCGACTAGGCTTCTCTCCATATACGAGTAGATCTTCAGGTTGACTGATAAATTAAAAAGGACTTAACCTGAAACAAGTTTGTTGTAAATTGAGATACCTGGCCCCGAGTAACTCAGGGGCGGCAGGGCCTTAAATTAGGCATCATATAGATGTGACAAAAAATTGCATCCATAAGATGTTGAACTCCCGATCTCTTGTGCACAGGACTGCTTAAACAATCGATCAAGGTGAGTCTTAGCCAAGAATTTGTCGTTCCGGACTAGTAGTCTAGGTCCATCTGTCTCAGCTCAGCCGAGGATGATTACAACCCGTATTTATATATGGATGCGCGCCAGCGCATCTATATATATAGATGTAGCCCCCGAGCTTCAGCTTAATTGAGGCAATTAAGTTGAAGGTCAAGGAAATTTCTAGGTAATCATCCGACAAAAAGTCAAGGACAAAAGCAACCCATGTGCCTGGCATAGAGCCGAATAAATTTGATGGAACTCACGCATGTGAGTCCATATGGATTAGCCCCCGAGTCTGTGGACAATTGGAACAATCGTGTACAGACTCAAGAGAGACTAGAAAAGCTTAAACATTAAAAATGAAAATGAAGCCAAAAAGGCCCAGCCAATAAATAGCCGAGTAGATTTGTTGGACTCACGCAAGTGAGTCCATATGGACCAGCCCCCGAGTCTGTGGAGAATTAGCATAATTGTATACAGACTCCAAGAAGAGAAAGTCATGAAGTATATAAGATGAAGCCATAAAGGCCTGGCCAATAAACGGCCGAGTGATCAATGATACAGTAGCGCTGCTGTTGTCGTAGATGTGTCCGACTGAATGAAGTCAAGGACATAAACAATGAGCTGGCTGTTGGCCAAGTGAAAATAAAAACTGAGAACTAATGGCCGAGTGATTCTGGCCATGTAGTAGTCTGGCCAAGTGATTCTGGCCTTAGTGGTCATGGCCACACGAGCTCAGCATGATGCTGGGCATGGCCATGTCTTCGTCATTATTGCAGCCTTCCTTGCGTAGATCCAGCTGCCGATTGATTTGTGTTGCCCGGGATAATAGCCGAGTAATTGTTGTCGAGTAATGGTGCCTGCCTAGCTTGAGCAGCAGCTTTGTGTTCATGCGAGCAGCTTCAGCTGTGTAGCGACGAGCAAGACTAACACCGGTGCATGGCGAGCTCCATCCATAGCATCAAGATGAACAGCAGTAGGTCAGGACGAGCTTTGATGTGTGCTCCGGCCATGATGACTGCATTCTCCGATGGCAAGGAAAGCTCTAGCCGCAACGACGATGCATGCTCTGTACGCGATGGCGAATCCTGAAGGAACTCGCAGCTTCATAGCAATTGTCCTCTTGTAGCAGCAGGTGGTCTGCAAACGGTGCAACAGAAGCCCCGACTAGACGAGATGAGATCTTGGGCCGTGATGGCGTGAGGCGAGCCCCGGCCGTGCTGCAAGGCAGACGGGCGGCGCGCGACCACGGCAAACTCGAGCCATGCAGTGAGGCAAACTGTGGTGCGCAACCACGGCGAGCTCAAGCCTCGAGTCACACGGCGAGGCAGACGGGCGGCGCGAGATGAGGCCAAGAGCCGTGTAGTCACGACGAGTTGGAGAAGGACGTGAAGCCCGAAGAGCATACAGCCTGTGAGCTAGCTCGAGCAGCGCTTGGCGGCCAGCTCGTTGAGCAGTAGCATGAACGACCTCTCGGCCCTTGGAGCGATGCGTGATGCTTGACGTAACGACCTTGTTGTGCGATGCAACAAGCTTGCTTGATCCTTGGAATGAGTCACTTCATTAGCCCAAGTGAAGGACTAGTATGTGCTTAGTATG
Source organism: Eragrostis nindensis (assembly GCA_012490785.1). Lineage (NCBI taxonomy): Eukaryota > Viridiplantae > Streptophyta > Magnoliopsida > Poales > Poaceae > Eragrostis > Eragrostis nindensis. The sequence continues at coordinate 234,334 of JAAXCT010000409.1, read as the reverse complement.
AATGTATCATCAACACTTGCACGTATTAGTAGACTGACGTATGCTGAAGATAAAAACACAAGCTTGATAGCTTCCTCCGAATATACACTACAGCACAAACGCACTACAGCGGCGGACCAGGAAAACACGTAGCGGCGGTTTTCGTTTCTGGCCGCCGCTGTTGTGGATCGCGGGTCACTGTCGTGCAGAACCGCCGCTGCAAACAATTTGCAGCGGCGGATTGTAACTAAAACCGCCGCTACAAAAGTTTTTTTTGCGGCGGACGAAGTTTAGACCGCCGCTAGAAATTAGGAGGTTTGTAGCGGCGGTTTCAGTTTCAAACCGCTGCTGCAAAGTGTTTTTTAGCGGCGGCCTCTGTTTCGGTGCGCCGCTACAAACTCTTTTGTAGCGGCGCGCGGCTACCCGTCCGCCGCTAGAAACTGGTCGTTGACCGGGAACAGCGCCGCGGCTTGTCTTACTCGTCACGAGCGAACAGGCGCGGAACCTTCCGGACTCGCCTTGCGCTATAAGACAGGCGGCGCGGGCGTGGAGGAGCTTATCCACCCTCCTCTCCACCAGCTCGCCGCGCGCCGCCGTCACCTCTAGCTAGATCCCACGCGCGCGCTCCACCTGCTCGCCGTCGCCGCTAGATCCGGCCATGGAGTCCCGCCGCCGATGCGCCAAGGTCGACGCCACGGGCAACGGCCCCGTGGGGGAGCGCAACCGCCTTCCGGTGTCTCCTTGTCGGGCCGCCGGCGGATCCGCCAACGACGGACGCGCGCCGCGCTCCTCCAACGGCGCCGGCGGCGGATTCTGCAACGAGGGACGCGCGCCGCGCTCCCGCAACGGCGGCGACGGCGGAGCCTTCGTCTTCGACCGTCCGCCCACTGACCTGGCCGCCCTTCGCGTGCGTGTCCGCGGTGACCCCGGCGGCAAGGTGAGGTACATTTGCCCCATTTGCGCCGGCGTCGAGACCGACACCTTGGCGGCGATGATGGTGCACGTTCTGCAGATGCGCAGCGGCGAGGACGTGCACGAGGTTGGGGCCAACCTCCACCACCACCTTGCTCGCAACCAGGGTTGGGATTAGGTGCGCGCGGCGACGACCGCGCGACATGGAGGAAGAAGCCGCCGACGACCGCGCGCGACATGGTGACCATTTTGGAGGGAGACGGTTGTGCCTTCGCGCGCCGACCATTTGCTTAGTTAGTTAGGTCCTATTTAACTCCCGCGCGATTTGGTGGACATTTTGGGAGCAAGGCCGTTGTCCCACCGCGCGCTGACCATTAGTATTTGTTTAGGTTATGTTAACTTGTCGTTGTCCCTATGTTTGGATGGTTGATTAGTTAGTTAGTTAGTAGTTGTGCAAGTTGGCTTCTTCCTTCGCTATTAAAATGTAAAGTGCAAGTGGCTTTGCCACTGCACAATTATAAAAAAAATATTTTTAAGCATTTGTAGCGGCGGCTCAATTACCAACCGCCGCTAAAAAGAGTTTTTAGCGGCGGCTTACATGTGAGCCGCCGCTAAAAATACTTTGTAGCGGCGGTTTTTCGTAACGGAACGCCGCTAAAAACTCTTTGTAGCGGCGGTTTTTCGTAACGGACCGCCGCTAATAAGCGAGGGAGTATATAATGCCCTCGGGCTGCTCACTGCCTCGCTCGGACTGTGGCGGCCCGCATTTTGCGAAATTTCCACCAAAACGAGGGGGGGAGGTTTTGAATTCGTTTTTTTCGGATGAGATTGTAGATCCAGGTAAACCCAAGTGATTTCATGTGTTTATTTCGCATTTCGTTGTAAAATTCGTCCACATTTCTTTCGGTTTGAGGTGTATTTGTGGACTGGGATTGTAGTTTAGGATTGTCTTCCACGTGTCTTTGCTTTACTTTCAAGTTTGAGTCAATTTGTTAATCACGTTCGGCCGGCTGTTTAACTAGAGTTTGCATGCTTCAATTAGGGAGAGGGAGAGAGGTGGTGAATGACATTTCGGTACAAACAGCAGGTACTCTATCCTGCTTATCTTGGTGCCATGAGTTTGTAGATTTTATATAAAGTTACTGCTCCTAGATCAGGAATGGTATGTCGCCATGCTACAAAATCGTTGCAGTTAAGACGATGGACATTAGGTTATTTATTTCTCAAATATGCATGATAACTCACTTCTTCCAACAAAATAATATACCTCGACAAGATTATTCATTTGCAGTGCATGGACCTGTTGAGGTGCCACTCTTTTCTTTTTTAGCAAGAGAAAGAAAAAAGAAAAAGGAGGTTCTGAAGGAAGAGATACTTCAAGAAAAGCTTTGCAGTTCTGTGTATAGTTGCTTTACATTTGGTTAACTAAATTAGTTGTCCACCTTGTACATATGAATCTTAAATTCTTAGTTTGTGCTTTGTTCTTTATTGCTTATTGGTTTGGATTTGGTCCGAATATTTTGTTTTGTCCATCTGATGTTGAATGAATATTCGTTTGGTTTTACGAGCTGGAGCAGAGGGATTCTTTTTTTTTTAGTAACAGTGTAGCACAACCTCAATTAAAACAAGGTAGAGGGTTATATGTTAATTGATATATATGTTAATTAGATCTAGCTATATATTGTTATTGTCATTTTTATGTTATATGCAAATTTGATATATATGTTAATATTTTCCCAATTATCTCCTTTTTAATTAATAAATTCAACTGTAAAATGAAAGCTGCGAGATGGAACGAAGTTGGATGTACAACGTGCCAAGACCGGCGAGTGTTTTTCTCCTTCATCTCTCAACATTCATCGAAGCTGCCAAACAACATGCTAAGCGCGAAGGGACGGCTGATATATATTGTCCATGCATTGACTGCAAGAATCAGAGGCTTTGGACGGATACATCTGTGATCAATTCTCACGTGATTAAGAGAGGTTCATGCCGGATTATATGACATGGACGAAACATGGTGAAATGGATGAGCCGTCAGATACGGATTACGTTGAAGTGGAGGACCCGATTGAGGTGGATGGATTGTCACCGGGGATTGACGTCAGTGGGTACGGAGTGGAGGCAGGAGGGGAAGACGATGGTCATGACAACGGTAACGATTTTGATGTCGAGGAAATGCTGCGTCATGTCGAACCTCAAGTGTTACTGGCTGGGACAGGAAAAGGACTTGACAACTTTGAGACACTAGAGAAAGCATCGAAGGACCTTCTTTACGAGGAATCAAAGGGATGTGAAAAGCAGTTTACTGTGTTGCATAGTGTCCTCGAGCTCATGAAACTGAAGGCAAAGCACGGTTGGTCCGATGTTAGTTTCACAGAAGCGTTGCAACTGTTTGGAGATATGTTGCCGAAGGCAAATTCGCTTCCCAGGACAACCTACCTAGCAAAGAAGCTGATATCCCCGCTATCATTGGGCGTGCAAAAACTCCACGCTTGTCCGAATCATTGCATTTTGTATCGTAAAGAGTACGAAAATGCTGTGAGATGCCCGACGTGCAATCGCAGCCGTTACAAGAGGCATGATGACTACGATGATGACAACAATGACACTGCCGTTCGTAGGAAGAAGAATACAAAGAAGAAGCAAGCGGGACGGAAGAGGAAGAGGACTAAGGTCCTTGATGCTGATGATGACAGGAAGATTCCGGCTCTTGTTATGTGGTACCTACCTGTGCTCGATCGTCTAAGGCGTATCTTTGCAAACCCGAGAGATGCTGAATTGATGACTTGGCACGCCACACGTAAGGGGGATGACAAGATTCGTCATCCTGCCGATGCAAGTTAGTGGAAAAAGTTCAACGCCGCACATAAAGAATTTGCCGATGAAGCAAGGAATATAAGGTTCGCGTTGAGTACAGATGGAATGAATCCTTTCGGCGAAATGAGGAACCCCCACAGCACTTGGCCAGTGCTCATGTCAATGTACAACATCCCTCCCTGGTTGTGCCATAAACGCAAGTACATATTGTTGACATGTCTTATATCTGGGCCTAAGCAACCTGGTAACGATATAGATGTGTTTCTGGAACCCTTGATGGAAGACATGCAGAAATTATAGTTGGAAGGGGTACGTATGTGGGACGAGTATAAGAGGGAATACTTCACATTGAAAGCCATCATTTTTGTCACAATAAATGATTGTCCGGCTCTAAGAACGCTTTCAGGACAGGTAAAAGGCAAGGCGGCTTGTGTAGTCTGTGTTGGCGATACTTCCTATACGTATCTACCATGTTCAAGGAAGCTAGTGTACATGCGACATCGACGATTCTTACCGAAGAACCACAAGTATCGCAGGATGACTGGACAATTTGATGGTAAAGTAGAGAATGATAGAGCACCCCGACGTCACACTGGTCAGCTTGTGTTTGAAATCGTGAAAAACATTAGGGTTGTTTTTGGGAAGCGGGTAAACAAGTCAGCGGCTGAAAAGGAGGATGTGCCGTTTAAGAAGTTATCGATATTCTTCAGATATCTCGACTATTGGAAAGAATTAGAAGTGCCTCATGCCATCGATTGGATGCACGTTGGAAAGGGTGTATGTGATAGCGGTACCGGACTACTACTCGACACACCCGGCAAGACAAAGGACGGCCTCAGGGCACGTAGAGATCTAGTAGAATTAGGAATAAGGCCGGAGCTACACCCCCAACAACTTCCAAATGGAAAGTTCCTCCTGCCCCCTGCAAGCTACAACCTTACACTTGAGGAGAAAAAAGCGTTCTGCAGTTGCTTAAGCGGGATGAAAGTCCCGACCGGTTACTCATCGAATGTGAAGAATATTGTTAACATGGAAGAGTTGAAACTAAGTGGATACAACACGCATGACTGCCATACAATTTTTTCGGTGTACCTCGCTATCGCGATCCGAGCTATCAAATCTGAGTACGTCAAGTTGGCAATAACGTGGTTGTGCTACTTCTTCAATGCAATCGGGAAGAAGGTGATCAGTTATGACGAGTTGGCAAATCTACGGACCCACATAAAGGAAACAATGTGTATGCTTGAGATGTGCTTCCCTCCATCCTTCTTTGATACGATGGAACACTTCATGATTCATATAGTTGACCAGGTATTCGCACTTGGGCCCGTGTACCTACATCACGTGTTTCCTTTCGAGCGGTTCATGTACGTTATGAAGCGATATGTCAGGACCCGTTCTCACCCAGAGGGTTCGATGATTGAGGCCTACACGACGGAGGAGATCATTGAGTGTCTCTTGGATTACATTAAAGACGAAAGGCCGATTGGACTTCCAGTGCATCGTCATTAGGGAAGGTTATCTGGGAAAGGCACAGCTGGTAGGAAATCATTACTCGCTTGTGATTACACAGAGGTTGAGAAAGCACATTTTAGCATCTTGCAACAGCTACAGATTGTGGGGCCGTACTTTGAAAAACACCTCCATGAGCTTCGCAACAACAACAAGGAATGCTCAGATGAATGGATAATGAAGGAACACAATATTTCCTTCACCAGTTGGTTCAGCAATCTGGAGCTACCAAATGGTGATACTCCCGACGAGAAAATGTTGCGAAGGTTGGCTAGCCGCCCGTCAATGTGTGTCGTGACCTTTCAGGCATATGACATCAATGGGTTCACCTTTCACACCCAAAAGAAGGACAAAATAAGCAAGTGTCAGAACTTTGGTGTTCGAACGGAATCCTATGATGCAGGTGGCACGTTGACTTCATACTATGGGTACATTGAGGAAACATGGGAACTAGACTACGGAGAAAATTTACAGATCCCTATCTTTCGTTGCAAGTGGGTGAAGCCAGTTGGTGTTATTACTGACGCCTATGGGTTACAAATCGTGGAGCTCAACAATGTAGGTTACAAAGATGACCCTTGGATACTAGCCCGGTCGGTGGAACAAGTGTGGTATGCACCTGACCCCGCTCATGACAACAAGTGCGTCGTTGTTCCTGGGAAACAAAGAATCGTGGGTGTAGAAAATGTGGAAGATCAAAATGACCACAATCAGTACGATGAGGTGCCATTTTTTCTCGACCCGGATAAGTTGAAACTGGTCGAAGCAAAACTCTCATATTCAACAATGATGCCTTACATGCGCACTGATTGCGACGGAAAAGTAGTGAAGGGATGAATGTTAATATTTTTTATGTAACATTTTCATGTAATTTTTATGAGGGCCTACTTTTCACATTATTGCCTTGTTTACCTAATATTATTACCACTTTTGTAATATTTATGGACACTTGAATTAATCGTGACACCTGTATTATTATTGTTGAAAATTTCATTTTTTTCAGGTGTTTACTGTAATATCATTCATTTTGCACAACTTTTTTTACTAGAATGGAAAAAAAATATCATGTGACATGTTGAGTGGAAATAATAATTTACGAGCGCGACATATGAGGCAACTATTCCTTCGACCTTGCAGTCTCCGCCCTGCTGCTCCTCCTCCATCCACGACACTATAGCAAAATTCAGAGACCTCCTGGCGCATCATCGTCATTGTATTTTACTAAAAAAAATACTCTTAGCAGCCATAAAAGATAAAAGGAGAAACTATAATTACATTGACTAGAAACTAAAAACTTTAATTACAAACTTTCAACTGAAAACGAGACTGACTAGAAACTTCAATTACATTGACTAGAAACTTTAATTACAAACTTGAAACTAAAAACGACATTGACTAGAAACTTTAATTACATTGACTAGAAACTGTAATTACAAACTTTAAACTAAAAACGACAGACTAGAAACTAAAAAGTTTAAACCACATTGACCACTGCTCTGGTGAGCAAGATCCCGGCCGAGGGGTCTTCATGCCTCCATGTCCGGCTCCGGTGCCTCCACCTCCATCTCCGGCTCCTCCGGCTCCGGCGCCTCCACCTCCATCTCCGGCTCCTCCGGCTCCGGCTCCGGCGGCCATGGAGCCCACGGGGACGCGGGGGCCACCGCCTCCATCTCCGGCGCCACCATCTCCGGCTCCGCCGGCCAAGGAGCCCACGGGGACGCGGGTGGCTCCGACGGCCAAGGAGCCCACGTGGATGCGGGTGGCTCCGGCTCCGGCGGCCAAGGACCCCACGGGGACGCCGGTGCCTCCGCCGGCCAAGGACCCCACGGGGACGCGGGTGGCTCCGGCGGCCAAGGAGCCCACGGGGACGCGGGTGGCTCCGGCTCCGGCGGCCAAGGACCCCACGGGGACGCCGGTGCCTCCGGCGGCCAAGGAGCCCACGGGGCCTGCTCCAGCGGCCACGGGACGGCTTCAGGTGCCGGCTCCGGCGGCCAAGCAGCCTAAGGGGACATGCACGAGCCGACGGACTCCGCCGGCTGCCATGGCGCCCACGGGGACGGCGGACGGCGACGGCGGCGTCGGCGGTTGCGGCCGCGGTGGTGGCGCGGCATGAATGGCCGGAGTGGAGGAGACGAGAGGGCTGGCGGCGGGGGCGGGGAGGATTTGTAGCGGCGGGTGAAGTTACCATCCGCCGCTATAAATGGCAGCGGCGGCTAGGGTTTGACCCGCCGCCGAAGATTCGGGACGACCCCTCGCCTCCCACCGACCAAGGCTGTTCCAGACGCAGTCACTGACGTGTGGGCCCCGTACGAGCCGGAACTGCGGGCCTGTGTATCAGCTGGGCCCGTGTCCCTGTCTACCTGCGGGACCACATGGCAGTGGACGGAGGCCATCTATCAATAGCGGCGGCTTGGATTGTGACGTCACGTCCGCCGCTATTGTTTTGCAATTTGTAGCGGCGGTTTCGTGACCTCATTTCGAGCCGCCGCTACTATTTTCTTTACATATTCCACCCGTGCCTACAGCCTAAACCCTAATCCCCGGCGCGTCTTCACCACGCCGACAGGCTGCCGGATTTCGCCGCCACTCAACTGCCGTCCTGGAGCCCTCCGCCCTTCAAGATCCGCGGCCGCGAGGTCGCGTCCCCGCCGCATCCCCTCCGGCCTCTTGGACCTCCACGCCCTCGCCGCCGCGACCTCGGACCACACTTGTAGATCCGCGGCCGCGAGGCCGCGTCCCCGCCGCATCCTCGTCACTGTCCCGTCGTAGCCACCTCGCCGCATCCTCGTCGCCGTCCCGTCAGAGCCACCTCGTCGCCGTCCTCGACGACATCGCCGCCGCCTTCTCGCCCACCCCTCGTCGACCTCGGCATCCTCGACGGCCGCTAGCCCCCCATCCCCCGGCGACGTGGCCGCGTCCCCGTCGACCCTGCCGGCCTCGACGACCTGTACCCCCCCTCCCCAGTCGATGTCGCCGCCTCGCCGTCCACGTCGCCGTCCTCGACGACCTCTACCCCCCTCCCTTCCCCCGACGACATTGCCGCCTCGCTGTCGACCTCGCCGCCTCCTCGACCACTGAAGTACACCCCTTGCCCCCTCCCTCTTCCTGACCTATGGTTGTTCTAAGATTTTATAAATGCTACTGTTTTATTTCTATTTAGTTGACTTAGTTGATGTCCATATATGCTAGTATCAGTGTTTAAAAAAGCGGCGCCTCGGCGCTGCGCGGTCACCGGCCGCGTCGCTTTTCACTAAGCGTTGAGTTTAAGCGGCTGTCCGCTTAAACATTGGAAAGCGCCGCTTTTATGGCGTCTTTTTTTATTAGTTGTTTCGTCTGATGTTGACCCGTTCTTAATATGCTTGCGTCTGATGTTTACGGGCTGTCCGCTTTTAATATGCTTGCTGACCCGTTCTGTCCACGCACATGGCATAAGCAGCCAGCTGCTGCCCACGCACTTTCTCTCCGTGGGCTCCACTCAGTGCTCCTCCAATGAACCGCTGCCACAATATTCAAACTATTTTAATAGAGCAAGGATTTCGGGTTCTGGCTCCGAGCTGCACAGCAGCTGTCCCTTTCAGCTCTGCTCCCGTTTCAGAACCATGCTCTGCCTTGGTTTGTGCGTTTTTGCTAGAACGACACAAAAATAGAAACGGAGGGAGTAATTTTTTATATACTTGCTGTCCACACATGCTAGTATGGTAATTGTCTAGGATATTATTGTTTTTATATGCTTGCTGTCCATATATGCTTGTATGTTTAGTTAGTAAGTTTGTGCCACTAAATTAAGTTACTAAATTCAGCTAGTAAGTTTAGTTACCACTGATGGCAATTAATGCAGTTAGTAATTCAATTTTTGATGCGACCCGAGTGTTGAACCATAGAATGTTCGATGGCTGTTATTTCTGAACCCGCACCCCTTCCTCTCCTAAATTCGTTTTACATTCACTCCTCTTCTAAGTTCGAGGCAAAAGCCAGATGTTGAGCGCCGCTTTTACGGCCGTCTTTTTTTATTAGTTGTTTCGTCTGATGTTGAGCTTGGCCATGTGCTTTGCCTCTGTCCTATTCTCAGCTGTGCTTTGTTTAAAAAAACCGAAGCACATGGTCAGCTTATTTGTGAGGCCAGTTGACGAATAAAAAATTGTGTGTGGTCTGCAAAGTATAGCTGCTTAGCATAAACTGTGTAATCTCTCTACCCATTGGCTATACTGCACATTACTATGTTTTAATATATGTGTGGGCCCACCGGTTTTCGGGGAACGCCTAGAAACGCCTCTCCGTACTACTCTGCCCTGGTGCGTCCAGCTCCTCTGCAGCACCTACTCTGCTGCTGCTGTTTCTTCAATTTGTGCTACTAAATTAAGTTACTAACTTGAGCTAGTATGGTAATTTTGTAGGATATTATTTTTTTATATGCTTGCTGTCCATATATGCTACTATGCTAATTTTTTATATACTTGCTGTCCACATATGCTAGTATGGTAATTGTCTAGGATATTATTGTTTTTATATGCTTGCTGTCCATATATGCTTGTATGTTTAGTTAGTAAGTTTGTGCCACTCAATTAAGTTACTAAATTCAGCTAGTAAGTTTAGTTACCACTGATGGCAGTTCATGCAGTTAGTAATTCAATTTTTGATGCGACCCGAGTGTTGAACCTTAGAATGTTCGATGGCTGTTATTTCGGAACCCGCACCCCTTCCTCTCCTAAATTCGAAATACATTCACTCCTCTTCTTGCAAAAAGAACTCTGATGGCCCATAGCAGTTCTCAGCCTCAATCCAACATTAAAATTTCAGTCCTTTAACTAAAGCAAATGGAGAAGAAGACTGCCGCGGAAGATGGGGCCGACTCAGGAGTGTCTGCGAGCAAGATCATCCAGTACAGTGAAGACAACATGGATGGCGATGAACATGAGGACTCCGGTCCCGAGGTCGAAGACAACGATAGCGGCCCCTCCGAGGATCCCTACGCAGACAATGAGATTTCTCCTCGGCAGCCACGAACAAAACCCACTCAAGATGACCTCGATATTGATTATGTTCCTCATGCAGAGGTATGCTGTGAAAGCTTCGTTTATATTGCCCTCTCGATATCATTTGAAATCTCAATTTGATCGAAATCCATTTTCCCATGTAGACGCATCCTCGTCGAAGCGCTCGCCGGTTGATCGCCGAAGATGCGGAGGGCCATGCTCCCCTAACGCAGGAGGAGGAAGAAGTGCCCGCCAAACTGATCTCATTGAAGCGCAAGCGTGGTCAACGATCTGCAAATAAGGCAGAGGGCACGTTTGATGTGCAGCAGATTAATCCTGTTGATGGTAGACCAACGCACCTTGAGGGTATATTCGCGAAATGGCGGAACCGTTGTGGCGTTGTGTGCAGGGATCTTTGCAAAATCACCTGGCTCGATTGGCGCTTAGCGCCCGAGGACCGTAAAGAGGAAATGTGGAAATCGGTGAAGAAGAGGATCCGATTCCCTGCTAAGTTCGAGGCAAAAGCCAGATGGGCTACAATGAAAGAGCTCAACAAGATATTTCGCGATTACAAGGCGAGGCTCAACTGCGATTATGTCAAGAAGGGACTGACCCCACCTGCCTCGGTCATGCGAAAAATCACACAAGACGACTGGACTCTTTTTGTTCAGCAGAAGACCACCCCAGAGGCTATTGAATTGAGTCACAAGATGCAAGAGCTGAACAAGATGAACAAGTACCCAGTGCACCTAGGACCGGGCGGTTACCAGGCGAAGATACCGAAATGGGAGGAACAGGAAAAGAAGCTCGAAGAACAGGGGATACCTGCCCCATTTCCTGATGGTACAGAGCCCCGTGCAAAGTACTGGTGTTACGCTCGCTCGGACCTAACTGATGATGGGCAGCTTATTTGTAAGAACTCTGGAGTGGGAGAGGTCGTGCAGAACATAAAGGGTCCCATCCAGAAGGCAAAGGAGCTAGGTCTTTTTAAGCCAAGGTATCACAGGGACACGCTGACCAAGGCTCTACAAAAAGACGAGCACGGAGGCCGCATACGAGGTCTTACGTCATCGGGCACCTGGAAAGATGGTTTTTCGGATGCTTCCGATGCCTCCTCTGGTGGCTTGTACAAGAAGCATCACTTCTACAGGAAGGGCATTGCGGACACAGCTACCAATGAGTTTGCTTCACAATATGTTGACTTCGCAATTCAAAATCCCGAAATGACCGTTCCACCCCAACACCTTCTACCACATGAAGTAAATCTAGAGAGAGACATGGCCCTCATGCCAGCAAGAAATACCCCATCGACACAAGTTCAGGGGACACAAGGTCAAGGGAACACAGCTCAAAAGATCACTGAGAGCACTCCATGTGAGCTGTACATCCCATATGGCCATAAGGGGAAGAGATTGCTAGTCGCCAAAGGGATGGCACTTCCTGGTAACAACATACACACCGAATCTATTCCCGATGGCTGCGTGAGGGTAAGCGTGTCAGATATAGTGCCTGGACATGAGGACTACGATATCGAATTCCCAATTGTCAATGAGGTAGAAACTCTCCAGGATTCTCTCGGCAGTTTCATCTTGTGGAACCGAGAATATGTTGTGTGCAGCAACTCAATGCCAAGGATGTCTCCGACGTCCGGCCACGATTCACACCATGGTAGCCAAACTGTTGTGGCCAACGACAAGGATGGCGGGCATCCATCTTCTATTTCAGGGGCAGGTTCCGGAACCAAAACAATCGGTCTGGATGATGACTGGAGCCCTCTCAAAGAGGATGGAGTGCCCACCGTTCAAGATCGCTCCGAATCTGACAAAGGGGGCGAGGTTGCAAGTGGTAAGCCGCTGCCTAGTATCGCAGAAGCTGACAAAGCGGATGACGTTGCATTTGATAAGGCGCCCGTGAGTACCGCGGACGGTAACCAAGAACCCGAAGCGCAACCTCCCAACAAGTCCATGCAAGTTGAAAGAATACAATCCTCCACGGCTCAACACGTGCTCCAAAAGACACCAATTAATGAAGTGGGTGCAGAGGGTCAACAAGTTGTCGCACAGAACGAGCCCCGCATTCTAGTGTCCTACGAGGATCTGCACAACGACGACTTTCCACTATTTGAACTCGGCAAGCCTCTTTTACCATTTAAGAGGTTGAAAGACCTGCCGTGGGAGATGAACAAGTTGCATGACTGGTACATGGCGGCATCCAAAGAAGGAATCTCGTACGTCTCTTTGAAAGTTTCCCGGGACGTCTTCAACTGCGACCCTTTCCAACTTGTGTTATTCTTCCATGATTTTTATGACATGTTCCGGCACAACAAGGTCGACGTCACCTTCATAACCCTTTGGTGCATGTAAGTGGCTCCATCAATACCATTTTTTTGAATTCGTTATTCCTGTCCAACAAAATTGATGACAACCGCTATGTGTGTAGATTGAATAGTACTGAGCAAAAGCGCGAATATTATCACCAACCTGGAAAGCCGTGGAAGGTGGGTTACCTAAACCCATCCTTGGTTTCTCAAAGCACAATCAACCCACAAGTTGACAACAATATGGCGAACGCGAATAAGACTCCACAAGAGCTACAGCAGATCAAGCGGAATTTGACAAACGAAAAAAGGAGTGAGGTCGCGTCGTATATTATTGATTGTTTCGTTAAGTGGCAAGATAGGTTAGCCATTATAGCCCCGTACAACTTGAAGTGAGTTCTTCTCTTGATTGTTTATTTCAATACTTTTCCCCAAGAGGGCCATACTAAATGAAGTACTAACGTGCCAAATCTTTGTCGTAGCGACCATTGGATTTGTTTCTTGCTATTCCCGAGAATTGGCTGGGCCATAGTGCTGGATAGTGCCTTCATCGACCCAGATAGGTACAAGGACATCGTTAGCGTCTTTAACTGGTAAGAAGCTATAAAATTATATTTTCAATTAATCGGCGCTAATATTTACTAACGACACTTGTTTGGCAACAGCGCTTACAAGCACTATGTGAAGGATGGAGGAACGTGCTTCACCAATCGGAAGACGAAGATGTTCTTTCGTAACAACTGGCCATGGGTAACAAATCTTTTATTGTCTAAATTGCATGCATCTCTTTGTATCATATATATACATTTATCCATCTGACGTGTATTAAATCTGACGTGTATTTGCCTATTTGCAGTGCAACAAGCAACCGCCTGGTAGTGTCCTTTGCGGATACTACACTTGCTGGTTTGCAAGAAGTACCTCAAAGTACTTGGACCGCGTTGTCGAACTATCTGAGAAGGAGAAGGACGATATTGTAAGTATTTCATGTTGCTTCACAATTTATATAAGAAAAATATTGATATATTAGGTGCTATGATGAGAAGCCACGTCTATGATTTCCACATTGATTTTACGCAAATGTATGTATTATCTGCAATTGATATGTCTCCTGGTTGCAGTCATTCATGGAGATTCAGAATAAATCATTTCTGTTTGTAGCATGAAGAAGGAACCAAAAAATAAAATAAAATAATGCAATGCCGAAGTCTTGATATGGATACTAATAAAGAATATAGTTTTGAAATGATGTGGTTGTGTTCTGACAATTTGGACTTACTTCATTCAAATAGAATTACAATTATTTCATTGAACCTATTAGCTGATTAGTAGGTTCCGAGGAAGTTCAGTTTCGCCGAACCTATTAGCTAATTAGGTCCTATTTTGCTTAACAATTGGAGCTCCAATGCTGGTTGTACATGTATATAGATTTTGTGTATTTTTCTTCACACCATTCATGTCACAAATTGCCAATTCATGCTCACTTATCAAGTTAAACTACTGAATTCATCTTGTTGAATTTACTGCTTTTCCTCAACTTTGAAGCACATGGTATTTGTCATGAACCAAGTCTGACTGATGCCCTAAGAAAATTGACAAGCTTAAGAAAAAAGCAAAACAATGTGGCAAAACACATCGCTTTGCAGTAAATTTAGTGGCTTATGTTATCTTGATTTAGAGTTTAACTGCTGCCATTAGCCAATGTTAAATTTATGGTTGTTCCGTGGCAAAGCACGGGCATTGTACTAGTAGAACATATAGAAATTGCCAAAGACTTTATATATGATTATGTGCAAATAATACAACACTCTATGTCTTTGTTTTTAAATTGGAATTATACACTTGTCTTACCCTTGTCTTACACAACTCCATTTTGTGTTGCAGAAGCAAAAGAGGCGGCATAAGAGGCAGCAGAAGAGGCAGCAAGCAACACCTGGTCCTCTTAGTGACTATGCTCTCAATGCCATCGTCGCTAACATCAGTCGGTTCATTTTAAGAGAGGTTATTTGGCCTAAAGGTAAGTTTTTCAATAGTGCAGATGAGCTAGCCAAAAATCACCTACAACTTTGTTATTGGTGTGGCTCAAAGCAACCTTATGACCCACCCGATGAGAACGATAAAGTCCCTCTTCGTGAACTCGATGAAGATCTACCCCCGGTGGAACAACTGTTAGGCTAGTTCATTTGAAACAATGTATCTTTGACAATGTAATTGGTGGATGTAGTTGTCTATGTGTTGGATGTTGAACTTGTTGTCATGGTGATGTGATCAGATGTATGACATAAATGTTGAACTTGTTGAGAATGTTAACTGATCAGATTGTGCAATGTTTCATGTCATCTGTTATTTATGTGAATTCTGTACATGTTATTCGACTTTCTGATTTTTTATTTTTTTGTTCAAATCTTTTGTTGCGGCGGGTCGTTTTATTAGTCGCCGCTACAAATGATGTGTACGCCGCTAAAAACCATCTTTAGCGGCGGACTAGCTTCCACTCCGCCGCTAAAGATTTGTTAGTAGCGGCGGACTTTTTCCTAGCCGCCGCTAAAGATTCATCTTTAGCGGCGGATTGTAATTGAGTCCGCCGCTATAGATTATATTTCTAGCGGCGGTCTCCGTTTCAGGCCGCCGCTATAGAAGCATCTTTAGCGGCGGTTCTTCTGGGCCGCCTCTACAAACATGATTTGTAGCGGCACTTGCGTAGCGGCGGACCAGCATAACCGCCGCTATAGTGGGTTACGGTCCGCCGCTGTAGTGCGTTTGTGTTGTAGTGATATTAATCCACCGATTGTAGCCATCGCAGCCTTCGGTAGATATATGTGTGTGTTTATGCTAAATACGTTGCTTCATTGCAGCAGCTGATGCGCAGTAGTATAGCTCGACATCAACATGTGTGTTGGCTGAGTAATCATGACAACTTGCTCGGGACGATAGCCGAGTGATGATAGATGTAGCCAGGTTGGCCTTTATCACTATAGCAATTGACGTGCCTCAGTGATCTTCAATAAAATTTCTCTGCCTGAGCAGGTATAGCTGTGGTAGTTGGACAGTAGTAGCCGAGTGCGTTGTGCACCTTCCCGAGTGCTATTGTATTAGCCGGGAGTTTGTAGAAGTCTTGTAGAAATCCTTGAGAGTAGCAATTCCCGAGTGGTGTCAAGCCCCCGAGCGTAGAAAATACGCTCATGAACTCGAAGAAACTTGTGTGATGAATCCCTGTGTAGAGAAAACAAAATAACAGATTATGTAGTAATCTGTAAAAATATCAAGTATATGACCGTCAAAACAGGGTTGTTTTAATCATCATAATTTGATAGTGTGAAGCGGCTCAGCCGTTTTTTTCAACTCTGATAACCAAGTATTGTCCTATGTTTATGCACTCTTAGAACTTAGCCGGCCCTATATGACGTGGGACACTGGGTCAGCGCACGTTTAGGGAGACGACGGCGTCAGTTAGAGCTTCACAATCGGAATTACTATGGCATACAGAAGTCTACAAGATTGACATAAGTCGTAAGAGTAAATGAAGATGAGTGTTCGTCAAGTGAGCCTCTATGACTGTTTTCAGAGACCGATTGCCGCCTTATGTTTATGCACTCTCAGTCGGAGCTTCACAATCAGGACAGACAAGGCTTACTTAGTCGTATAAGAGATACTCAAGACATAACTCGTAAGGTTAATACAGCCCCCGGCTCTGTATGCAGTAAAATGTACTGGATACAGAGTCAAGACCATAAAGGGAGGAAACTGTATTTAATTGTTGATATGAAGACTCATAAAAATGAGGAGTGTGAGACACTCGGATAATGATAATAATTAAATAAATGACTTAGCTTGTATGATAAGCTGTGTCGTTGTTGCAGCGCCGAGTTGGATACATGATCAGTCGGACGACCAGGAAGTGAGTAGCCAATGCCACATGCCAAGTAGACGTATGGCCGAGTGGCTATCGTCATGGCCGAGTGGCTGGTGCCATACGCCGAGTGATCGCCGCAGTACATCGAGCGGCGGAGAGGTTGTCATTGCACACCTGTTCTCATGGAAACAATTGGTGCAGGCAATATATACAAGATATAATCCATAAAAAGCAAATCATAATTGAATTGCCAAGGAGTAAAGTAGTATCGAAAGCATAAGTAAGAATATAAAGATTTCTTCTCTGTATGGCCGGAGCAGTTTGAGTTGCTGATGGCAGGAGACCAATATGAAGCGCCAACCCATGTACTGGGTTGTACTGGGTGCTGACCACGGTAGGCGAGTGGCAGCTATTACACGCTGAGTGAATGTTGCCGTACGCCGAGTAACCGCCGTAAGCAGTGACAGCAGTTGTGGCCAAGTTATCACCGTGACACGCCGAGTAGTTGCCATGCATGGCCGGCAGGACCAGGCGACTTTTGCTTTGGTACACCGGAGTGCATCATCGCCGAGTGGTGATAACATGGCGCAACAGCTCATGTGACCTCGTACAATAAATTCACATGAAGAGCAGATTAAATTGCATAGGTTAGCAATAAACAAAGGATTAAAGCAAACATGGATGAGAAAAATATGATAGAAAATTCTCTGGATCCATGCAGGTTGTGTTCACATAGCTGTGTTGCTAGTACGTGTTCTCCGCCTTGGGACTTGCATATATTAGCAGTCTAGATTTTGCCATTAGAGGAAACAACTTCAATGATTAATGAAATCCGGAGAGATGAATAGACAATATCTGGGTATATGCCGACAGTTAAGATCCAGATGAAAATCCTGACGACGGCTGGATATTCCGATAAAATTCCAGAGATGGATTTCCAGATAAATAGGCCAATGATGGCAACTAAATATTCCAACACTTAATAACATCGTAGATGAAAATCTTGATGATGAATGAGTGGATATTCTTATGACCAATAAAATTTCAGATAAATATTCCAATGGCCAAATAAGTGACGGAAGTCAATATTTAGAGATAGAATGTATGGAGTCCAGAAAATCAATAACCAGAAGTCCAGAAGTAGAAAAATATCCAGAAGTCTGATGTTTAGAGCTCCCAGAAGGCTATTAATGTTGAGAAATCCAATAATATAGGACGCCATTATTGAGAAATCCCGAAAGCCAATATTTGTAATCCAGGTGGCTCATATTGAGAAATCCAGGCTAATATTTATAACATTGAGAAATCCAGATGGCCAATATTGAGAAATCCAAATGACCAATATTAAGAAATTTAGATGGCTAATATAATTCCAGAAATCCATAAAGCCAATAAAATGCAAGTAATCTCTTGTAGTCGCTGAGTAACTGTTGTGGCAGAGAAATCACCGCAATGCATCAAGTGACCGGGTGACCGTGGCAGTGTTGCCATTGTGGCCGAGTAGCCGGGGGCGTGGCTTTCTGACCAAAGTACATGAGGTTGCGCGATCGCCGCAAACGCCCGAGTTTGTCCTGGAGAAGTTGCTGACCATGGGAGCTTGCTGTGTATCATGAAGTTGATGCAAGTTATCTACATCTTTGACATCTTGGTTGGCGGCAACACCATCACTGTGCGCAATTCCGTAACCCATTAATAAATATAGGATAACTTTTACATATGCAAGTTATCTACTTAACCGATTCTTCATTCATATTAGTTTCTCTGGAATGACAGAGCTGTGCCGCAAACGAGGCACGCAAAGCGACGGAGGACCGGGAGCATGACAGGGAGCTCTGGACCGGCCTGTGCAAGCGGTTTCTCTGGGGATAAATGGTGGAGACACAGATAGTGCAAACTCTTGGCTTGTGCGTCACTCGCGGGCTCATCATCTGACGCTACAACATAGTCATACATTAAGTCTATTCTCGTTTGAATGAAATATCACGAACGTCACCATTACTAACATGTTTTCTTTTGCGGAAATTTCATCACTATAAAAAATATGTTTAATCGGTTTTCAAAATAACTTAAATTTCTTTCAAGTTCAATCAATACTGAATATATATTTGCTAATATGTTTTAAACATAAATTAAGTCTATTCTATGTTTAAATGAAATATCATGAATGTCATCAATGCTAATATTTTTCCTTTTGTGGAAACATCATCAATATCAAAATGTCTTAAGGGATCACCAGTGATTACACCCAACAAAATATGCCCTCAGGTTTCATATTTTTCTTGTCGTTAGGGCAAAAACTAGCAGGCCTGTCCTAATGACAAGAAAAGAAAACAAGAGGGAGTAAGATAGTTATCATGGACCCATAGTTAGGGGCGGGTCTAATAACAATAGTGGCCATAAACAGACTCTGGCTTCTCCTACAAGTTACACGAGGTGAGCCACAACAAGCATGTAGTCTGGTAAAAGAGGAAGTATTTCGACCTACAATAGATATCCTTGCACGCCAGGATACCGATGTCAATTCCAGGATATACTAGAATAAGATAGGAAACCCAAAATCGTCGTTGGAATCTTCGTTCATTGCCTAGAAGATCTCATCGGAGAGGCCTCATCCATGGTCTTGTTGCTGATCTTCAGCAAGGAGATAAGCTCCGAAATCTTCAGTGAGCCTTGAGAGATGACTTGATGGGTCACTTGGCAGAGGCCTTGGCCCCATCGGAGGCCTCATCATCATTGGAGGAGATGTGCCAGTTAAGGAAGAAGACGATGAAGAGGAAGAGAAGGAAGTGGTGCCAAATGATGATGAGGTGTCACAAGAAGAAGAGGTGGCGACCGCAAAAATGGAACAGGCACCAAAGGGAGGACAACAAAACTTGAGGGCTCGTTTGGATTGAAGGAAAATTTTTCCTTTTGTAATAGCCTAAAATTTAAATACAATAAAATTCACTCAGAAATTGAACTTTTTAGATTTATAGGTAATTCCATGTTTTTACAAAAATAAAACCTCATTAAAGTAGTCCAATAAATAGAATTTGAGAAATTTCTAAAATAATAGTTCATGCTCAAGTGCTTGTTCTCTTTTTCCATTTATCTGGATTTTATTTGGTGTTTACTTCTCTCTCCCAAATTTGAATTCTATTCAAATTTGTCCGAACTCAAAACCGGGGAAATGTTCAAACATTTCTTTTCCCGGGCTCTCCTTTCTCTTTTTCCTTTCTGCCAGCCCAGCCCGCCGTTTCCTTCCTTTCCCTTTTCTTTTTCCCGAGCAGGCCGCTTCCTTCCTTTCTTTCTTCCCTGGCCCAGCCCGGTCCGGCCCAGCCGCTGTGTCGTCTTCTCCAGCGCGCCGCGCGCCTTCCCGAGCTCGCCAGCGCGGACGCCACCGCCCTCTCTCCGCTCTCTTTGCTCTCTCCCTCTGCCTTTCCAGCGCATGTACGAGCGCCTCTGTAACCACTCCTGCTCGACGTCATCCCGGCTACTGACCCATCTCATCGCTGTACGGGGCGGCGCCGCACCATTTAAGCCAGGGATGGGGGCGCCGGATTTTCCGCTCTCACAAGCACGAGGACGAGCTCGCCAGCGACGACCGGAAGCGCTGTCTGCCTTCGCAACCAAGGCGCCGACCTCGCCGCGCCGCAACTTGGACCAATGCGCGTCGGCCACGCGCACCCCACCGGAAAATATCTCCGCCGATGAACACCGGCGAGCTCCGCCCTCCGTCCCGATTGGCTGCACCTCCGGCCAGCTCAGCGTACGGCCTCGCCGTGCCCATACCGCGCCGCAATTTTGACCAATCCTCGGCCCCTGTGCCAAGCCACACCTTCAATGCGCCGTCAAGTCGCGTCGCAGGGAAAATATCGCCGCCGGCGATATTTTCTGTGAGCACCGCCTCCTCACGCCTATAAATAGACTCGCACACTCCTCACAGCTTCCCCATCACCACCAGTCCACGAATCCAGCTCGCATTGCTCCAATCGCCGCCGATCCCCTTTCGTCTCCCTCTCCGGCCGCCGTGCTAGCTGTTCCGGCGAGTTCTTCTCCCCCTCTCTGTCTCTCTGGCATCGCCATCACTCCCTTGTTCGATCTCGAGCTCAAACCCTAGCCCTACTAAACCCTAGCCTGGCGCGCACCGAGCGCCGCCGTCCGTCGCCGCACGAGCTCGACGACGGCCGCCGTCCCGGCCACGTATCACTCCACACGCATGCGCATCATCCTCGCCGTGACCCTGCGCACTTCCTAGGCAACACGCACTCGTGAAAGCACACACTCACGTGAAGGCGCATCGCACTCCGCCGCCGCGCTCCACTCCGGCGAGCCCGTGCCGCCGCTCCGGTGCTCGCCGTCGACGACAAGCTCGACCCCTAGCTCCGCCTTCGCATCCTCTAGCCCTGCAGCCGGCGGCGAGCCCTCCGGCGAGCCACCGCCGCGCACAGCCCAGTGCCGCCGCATGCTGACCCAGTCACCGCTGTCCGACGTGGCGTCCACGTGGCGTCCACGTCAGCCCGTGGACCCCACCACTTAATCTTAAAGCTGCACAAAGCCGACAGAAAAGTTATGCTGATACCCGACGACGGGAACTTGCCTTTGAAGTGGGAGATTATGTGTACCTTAAGGTATCCCTGATACGAGGTACTCGTAAGGTTTCAGATTCAAGGTAAGTTAGCTCCGCGATATATTGGACCCTTCAAAGTACTCAAGAAAGTGGGAGCAGTGGCATATCGTCTCGAACTTCCACAGGAAATGTCCGATGTGCATGACGTCTTCCATGTCTCGCAATTGAAAAAGTGTTTGAGAGTGCCAGAAGAGCAAGTACCACTTGAAGCTATGGATCTCTAGCCGGACCTACGCTATCAAGAGCTACTAGTAAAGATATTGGACGTCGTGACTCGCCAAACAAGGAGAAATGCTATAAGATTCTGTCGAGTCCAATGGAATAACCACACTGAGGCAGAAGCTACGTGGGAACGTGAAGATGACTTGAAGAAGGAGTTTCCCTACCTCGAGGAGGAGATTCCCTTTAAGTGGGGCAGGTCTGTAACAGCCCAAAATTTAAATACAACAAAATTCACTCAAAAATTGAACTTTTTAGATTTATAGGTAATTCCATGTTTTTACAAAAATAAAACCTCATTAAAGTAGTCCAATAAATAGAATTTGAGAAATTTCTAAAATAATAGTTCATGTTCAAGTGCTTGTTCTCTTTTTCCATTTATCTCGATTTTATTTGGTGTTTACTTCTCTCTCCCAAATTTGAATTCTATTCAAATTTGTCCGAACTCAAAACCTGGGAAATATTCAAACATTTCTTTTCCCGGGCTCTCCTTTCTCTTTTTCCTTTCTGCCGGCCCAGCCCGCCGTTTCCTTCCTTTCCTTTTCTTTTTCCTAAGCAGGCCGCTTCCTTCCATTCTTTCTTCCCTGGCCCAGCCCGGTCCGACCCAGCCGCTGTGTCGTCTTCTCCAGCGCGCCGCGCGCCTTCCCGAGCTCGCCAGCACGGACGCCACCGCCCTCTCTCCGCTCTCTTTGCTCTCTCCCTCTGCCTTTCCAGCGCATGTACGAGCGCCTCTGTAGCCACTCCTGCTCGACGTCATCCCGGCTACTGACCCGTGTCATCGCTGTACGGGGCGGCGCCGCACCATTTAAGCCATGGATGGGGGCGCCGGATTTTCCGCTCTCACAAGCACGAGGACGAGCTCGCCAGCGACGACCGGAAGCGCCGTCTGCCTTCGCGACCAAGGCGCCGACCTCGCCGCGCCGCAACTTGGATCAATGCGCGTCGGCCACGCGCACCCCACCGGAAAATATCTCCGCCGATGAACACGGCGAGCTCCGCCCTCCGTCCCGATTGGCTGCACCTCCGGCCAGCTCAACGTACGGCCTCGCCGTGCCCATACCGCGCCGCAATTTTGACCAATCCTCGGCCCCTGCGCCAAGTCACGCCTTCAATGCGCCGTCAAGTCGCGTCGCCGGGAAAATATCGCCGCCGGCGATATTTTCGGTGAGCACCGCCTCCTCGCGCCTATAAATAGACTCGCACACTCCTGCGCAGCTTCCCCATCACCACCACTCCACGAATCTAGCTGCGGATTGCTCCAATCGCCGCCGATCCCCTTTCGTCTCCCTCTCCGGCGGCCGTGCTATTCTCGCTGTTCCGGTGAGTTCTTCTCCCCCTCTCTGTCTCTCCGGCACCGCCATCACTCCCTTGTTCGATCTCGAGCTCAAACCCTAGCCCTCCTAACCCCTAGCCTGGCGCGCACCGAGCGCCGCCATCCGCCGCCGCACGAGCTCGACGACGGCCGCCGTCCCGGCCGCGTCTCACTCCACACGCATGCGCATCATCCTCGTCGTGACCCCACGCACTTCCTAGGCAACACGCACTCGTGAAAGCACACACTCACGTGAAGGTGCATCGCACTCCACCGCCACGCTCTACTTCGGCGAGCCCGCGCCGTCGCTCCGGTGCTCGCCGTCGACGACAAGCTCGACCCCTAGCTCCGCCTTCGCATCCTCTAGCCCTGCGGCGAGATCTCACCGTCCCTCCTCCACCCTAGCGGCCGGCGGCGAGCCCTCCGGCGAGCCACCGCCGCGCACAGCCCAGCGCCGCCGCACGCTGACCCAGTCGCCGCTGTCCGACGTGGCGTCCACGTCAGCCCGTGGACCCCACCACTTAATCCAGTCAGCACCCCCTCTCTCTCTTTCTTCCATGCACCCGGTCCACGTGAACCACACTCACATACACCTCCGGTCCACAGAACTCGTACACCTAGTCCACAACACAGTAAACCGGCGTGCAATATGCAGACCGGTCCCGCATGTCAGCCTCTGTAGCGCATGCTTTTCTGCTAGGAACACCCAGCTAGTGCACATAGAATCCTATTTCAAGGCTTTCCCTTTTTAGAAAAATTCCAGAAAAATTCCCAAAAATATCTTATATTCTCTAGATTATTTAGCCACCTTTTCCCAACCTCAGAAAAATATAATATTCCCAGGATAAATAGGAACCTATAAGAGAGTTAATTCCTTTTCTTTATACCATAATTCCACCCTTCTAGATTCTTTTAATAGATTCTTTTCCGTGAACTTCCTATTTAATTCAATCCTGTCCATTCATATCAATCCCAATTCTATTTGAGTTTATTTGACTATTTAATTGGATTTTACTTGGTTGCACTTATTTTATTTTGCGAGTTACTTATTCGTCGGTAAATTGCGGAATATAGCTAACGAGGAATTCGAGGAGGAACCTGAGGACCCGGATTACGAGGAGGAGCACGAGGAAGAGTTTGAAGGCAAGTCCTAAGTTTCCTTGATCATTTTGATCCTATGATTTATAACCACATCCTATGAATGGCCTGTTTTAACTGCTTATATATATGATGCATACTTATTTTATTATTTGAAATGTTGTGTTAGTTATGAACCTATTGGGGTAGCAATCCTTGATATTGATGTCTGTTACCTTGATAAACCTAGGATGTTTCCTTCATTATGCTATAATAATGCTGGATTATTGCCTTGATATTAGATTGCTTAGGGATTTACTACAACTATCTAGTTGTTACACAATATTCATGACTTTTGGTGAAATGTGTGAAAATATGTGCTTGGTGTGTGTGAGTAAATAAAATGGGAGGGTAATAACCAACTAGTGTGTTGGGGGTAAAGTGGGATATTTTTAGGCAGGGGCGAGATGGTGATCGGTGATTAGCGATAGGTGGAAGATGCTCGCCTCGGCCGGTTAAGGACCGGTTCTTGTAACAATCAACCTAGTGAACCCCGTGCAACCAACAGATCCTGTTATGGGCAGGACTTGACCCTAACTTTCTGGTGCCTACCACTTGATCCACCTAGGAGGCAGTAGTGCAACGAGCAACCAGGAGCAGACACGATATCTTAATTGGTCGTTGTCCGACTTGACCATTGGGCCATTGACTACTTAAAGTCGCATTATAAATCCCTGGGTCAGTAATGGCTCGTGGGTGGGATTGTGGGGACACTCGGGAAAGGTGGGTTTCGCTATGTTGCTCTCTTGCTAAGAGCGATGTAGTCTGTGGGTAAAGATGTACACCTCTGCAGAGTTAAATCTATCCGGATAGCCGTGTCGCGGTCACAGACGCACTATGATTGAGTTCACAAAGATTAGTCTTACTTACTCCTTGAAGTGTGAGTGGGCGGTAGTTTGCCCGTGCTTTGGAAGTGAGAGTCGGTACGGCCGTGCGCCCGAAGGCTCGCCTAAAATCTGGAAACTGGCGGGATCGACATATCTCCCCCAGGGCCAACCTACTTAAACATGATAAACTTTTTCCATATACAAAATTTTTGCTTTTAAAATGAACCCTGCATTAAAATAAGCTTTCTGCTAAAATATAAGCCCTATAGCCTAACCTTTCATACAGCCTTACATGCATCTATAACCCTTTGAATAGTGTTAGGACTTGCTGAGTACCTTATGTACTCACCCTTGCTTTAATCATTCAGAAGAAGATGTCCAGTATGAAGACGGTTGTGACGATGAGTAGGATTCGCGTTCATCGCCCGAGTTGCCTGCAGTAGTTGGACTCTCCGCTTTCCGCTTTATATTGTTAGTTTGTGGCCAGGCCTGCCGGCCACTCTGGTATTGTAATTTGAAGTCTTTGCAAGACTTTTGTGGTATTGTAATAATAATCGGAGTATGGACTTGGTATTATCTTTGTTTTGTGCGTATCAACTACTGATCCAGGGATTGGTACGGTAAGCACAGTGGATTCCAGAAATGGGGTCCGACACCTTTCCTGCGTTTTTCCTGTGAAATTGAACTGTTTCCTGTGAAATTCCTGTGCGATACCTGTGAAATTCCTGCGTTTCAAAGGAGGCCTGAATAGGTAAGGGGTTGCCAGCAATGATGGTCCACAGAGATGGAGGAAACCTCATGGACGTGCCTGTCCTGGAGGTCGATGACGTGCCAAATACCTGCAAGTGGATAGGATAAAAG
Organism: Eragrostis nindensis; assembly: GCA_012490785.1. Taxonomy (NCBI): domain Eukaryota; kingdom Viridiplantae; phylum Streptophyta; class Magnoliopsida; order Poales; family Poaceae; genus Eragrostis; species Eragrostis nindensis. The sequence goes on along the minus strand of JAAXCT010000409.1, from coordinate 209,003 downwards.
AAAATAGTTTTCCCTCTGAGAATACAGTATTTAATTGAACCACACGAGCAAAAAAAACTGGATTGCCGACTAAGAAATTGAAACACTATCACAATCACAAGAATATAGTAGGTAGCAGTTAGAATAATAAAAAGCAAATTAAGTAATTAAACAAGGATTGTTGTACAGAATAAAATAAACTACTTACACTTAGTTGTAATCAATGAAGAAATAATAAGGATTCAAGATTTTAGTTTATTGATAGGGGTAGTGCATACCACCTTTAGGTCTCTCGAACTCACCGCTAATCGTGTCTGGACCTTGCGACCCAAACAACCATCCTTTATTGGAAGATTGAATGTATGAAGATATAAATCGGAATGCTGCATTATGTGCAAATGGAAACATGTGACTCTTCTAGTCGCGTTGATCCCATTCCACCCTGCAAACCTATCTCTTAGGGCAATACCTAGTTTCGTCTAAACAAGTTAATTAATCCTGCAGATCAGAATTGTCACACCTAGTTTTAAGAACCAAAACTGAATGCATAACTATATGTGTGCCAGGATCAAGTTCCACACATATAGAGACAATAGTGAAATAAACAGTATAACCAGTGTCATTATTACATCGTCTCATCGTAGCATTATTACAATATCCGAATATAAATGTCTCATAAGACTAAATAACTCGACAGCGGAAGACACCCAAACGCACAGGCAGTCGACTGGGAGACAGCACGCCTAGTATTCTCATCGAAGTACTCCATGGCGCCTTCATCTTCTGAGCAGCATTTCAATGTAGAATGGGGAATAGCAAGTGTGAGTACATGTCGTACTCCGCAAGTGGGGGAAATAAATGACATGTAAGCTTAAAATAGAAGAAAGGCTATGACATGGTTCATTTGCATAAATGCCAACTATAACATAAGACACAGTTTATAAAGCAACCTACATTACTAGGTGTGTTGAGACTACCCATTAATTAAATTAAGTAAATTAAACCAAACTCCACACAGGAGACAGTCCACAGAGGACAACGGTTCACACAGGACCGTGAGGGAAAAGATCACCAAGATACATATGATTCACCCAGAAACCACCCAACACCCACTAATCATGCGAAAGGGCCATGCCGCTCGTAACCATGAGCACGGCTTTCATGAAAGTTTTACACTCTGCAGAGGTGGCACCACTTTACCCACAAGATAGAGATTCCCGTAGAGCCATTCCACTTCCGAGGTAGATGACCGGGGTTTCTCTACTAGCCTTTACAAAGAATGCTCCCAACAATGTAACTCGCTCATTAAGGATCCACAGCCGTACGTAAGTGTTGGTTCACAGAAACCCACAGTTCACACAGGACCATGACTCAAGAGCCAACACCCCAGCTGCCCCCTCTGATGCCAGGCGGTTCCCAGGATCACAAAGCATCCATTCCCCACTCTCCCAATAGCGAGTACAAAATTAAGAACACCCTAATTATTTGGCTAGCCTACCCATTATCAGTCTTGTGATGGCACTGTTGTCATGGTTACACGTTCCACGAACCGGTCCTTAGCTGATCCGAGCAAGAGCTATTCTCAAACCAAATGTTCACCGAGAACCATCCAAACCATCCCCTTGCTCAGACCCTAGCTTCCCATGTTGCTAAACAGATTAGCAGATTAACACTTAGTTGAAGTATACCATTAGTCAAGATTAACATGATAAGGTGATCGACTCAACAGCAAGGCTAAGCAACAACTACCCAAAGACAACCACCATAAGCTAGGGTGACAAGGAATGATATAGAACAGGTAAAGTAGACACATAGGATTCAATATTAAACAAGCATGCATGTTTATAAAAGACACATTTAAAAACATAGGTTCAGAATGGTCAATGACACTTGCCTCAATCATAGTGCTGCTGCTCAGAGTCTTCATGTCTTGATCTTCTTCTTGATGGTACTCGAATTGCGCATTCTCTATTTAACGGTAACATGCAAAGCACACATAACATAAACAATAAGAAAAACAGTACACCAAACTGCAGCAATTGACTATGAAAACTATACTATAAAATAGTACTCGCCGCTACGATCGCGTGAGCGCAAGAATCGCTTAGAACGGAGTTAAGATCAAAAAGTTATGCAAGTTTGAAGTTTTAGGGGCTAAAACATTAAAATAGAAAGTTTTAGGGACCTATCTGTAAATAAATAAAAGTTCAGGGACTAAAGTGTAAAAGATTTGGACTTAAACATAAATTAAATAAAACTCAGGGCTATTTCTGTAAAACTACAGGACTTAAATATAATTTTTAAAAGGCTGAGGGTTTAACTGTAAAGCTATCTTTTCTGGAAATTATATCGTTTTTAGATAAATCTGAAATTATTTATAAAATCGGAAAAGCTGTAGACCGGGTCTATGGCGCCCGTGGACCGTATTGGGGTCGCGGTCCACGGTGGACCAAGACCGGAGGCGGGCGGCGCTGGCTCGGGTCGTGGCGGCGGCTCGCCGAGAGAGGCCGGGACGGCGCAACAGTTGACGGAAGCTCGCCGTGATGCGCGTAGGGGAACGAGGACTCGGAGGCGCGCTCACCGTAGGATCGGACGAAGGCAGAGACGGACGGACGCGGGCTCCCGACGGAGGAGGGCGGCGGCGATTGACGGCGTTCGATGGGGAGGAGGTCCGGCGGCGATATTGCTTTGCGGAGACCTCCTGCGGCTTCGGTGCGTCCTCGCGGTGCTCCTCGTGGACTCGAGAACGATGAGGCAGCGTCGGGCGACGAGATGAGGCGCGGCGGCGCTCCTCGCCGGACTCGGGGAAGACGGCGGCGGCGTTCTAGGGTTTGGGGCACGGATGGCGGCGGCGGGTCTTGGCAAAAGGGGCGCACGAAGGCGGGGCGTCTCGTTTTATAGGGCGTCGTGCCCTAGGGCGGGCCCGGGCGCGCACGCCGAGGGAGAGCGGGCGGCGGCGGCGGCGTACGTCGCGGCGTCGCGCGCGTTAGGGTTAGGCAGCGGTGGGCGGTAGCTAGGCCTGCTGGGCCGCGCGGGGCGAGGTGGGCTGGGACGCTGGCTGCGCAGAGTAGAAAAGGAAGAAAGGGAAAGAAGAAAGAGGCAGGCCGGCCCATGCGGCAAAAGGAGAGAAAAGAAAACAGGAAAAAGAGAAAGAATGAGATGGGCCAAGGAGTTTCGGCCCAGAGTGGCTGAGGTCTTTTCTTTCTCCTTTTCTATTTCTATTTCTAACTTTCTATACTAAACGAAAACGATTTCAACTCGAATTTTCAAATATATTTTCCACACAATAAAATCTTAAATGCATTTCTAGCAGCATGGATGCAACAAACAAATATATTAGCCTATATTAATTTATTTAATTTAGAAAATAAATTTATTTGCCTAAATAAAAGTGATAACACTCAAATATTAAAGCAGAATTTTAAGCTATTCTAAAAAGTTTTAAATTTAAGTGAAATTTAAGTCACATTCCAAAATCTAAAATTTTGGGTGTGACAAGAATCATATATATCGTGATCCTAAATCATGTTCCCCAGGAGCCCTATTAAAGTAACATGCAATAAGAAATGCATTCATGAATAAGAACCATCATCACTCTACATCTCATCTATAGTATAGTACCTAGCAACTGCACCATCTCTAATCTCCTACATCTCTGTAGCCCGTAAGAGCTTAATCACAATCATGTGATCCAATAAAGTGAGAGACATGATTGATGATAAAACGAGGGAAATGGTGAGAGGAACCATATTGTCATGAATTTTATCAAACCAACAAGTATGAGGATCGAATGTCAATTACAAGAATATTAACCTCTCAATATTTCTTACAATGATCCCTAATCACTCTCTAATGTACTCCCACCAGTTTCAAAATTGTTGTCGTTTTGAGGTTGTCTTAAGTCATTTTGACTATAAATATTTTTTTATGTGTCAAGTTTGAAAATGTGAGAATGACATGATTAGATTCGTATTGAAATATGATTTCATAAAACTACACTTTAACTATATTTTATTTTATAGCAAAATGTATTAGTCAAAGATATGCTTTGAAGACCGTGTCAATATCCAAAATGACAATCTTTGTGACACTGAAGGGAGTACAACAATAGGACAATAATGATTTGTCCTCTTTGACAACCATGCCAATGTCCAAAACGACAACCTTTGTGACACTGAAGGGAGTACGACAATAGGACAATAATGATTTGTCCTCTTCTCTCTCCCACCACAACTTCTTAGAAATGGAGGCTCCAGGCAGTGGAATGCAGGCAAACTCTTTGTAGCTATGTTTCGTGGCATGATCAAAAAGGAAGTTGTTCCTAATGATATCCTAATACCATTATTTTGTCCTTAATTCTTGTATAATTCCATTTTCTTGAAGAAAAATAGAAAATACCAATCATGCATTCAATGAGTAAAAACATAATGATTGGTTCGTTCGTACCACTGAGATAGGGAATAATCCATGTATGAAATATGAGATGTATTAGAGGATACATTCCCAGGTGGTCATCTGTTGGGCTTCCCCGCCATGCTATACCACGGCGGTGAGAGGGCAATGGAGTCGACCATGGCTACCGCATTCGTCATGGTCAACGAGGCGTCCGTCAATGAGGCGTGCGCTAGTGGAGATATTTCTGAACAACGCTGTTGCAGACGACATGAACACGCTGGACACGCTTGTGAACGGGGCAGCTGAGAATGCAGTGCATGGCGTGTTGGTTTTGTAATTTAGGAAATATAAAATCAGATTATAAGATCCTATCTATATAGTTTACTTAGAGGTTAAGTTAAGGTTTCTTAGGGGTCAAAGTTAGAGTTAATTTAGCGCTAAGTCATAGGTTGCTTGATGGACATAACAGGCCCTGTTTTGATAGGACCGATTCGCTGATAGATTAACAACTGCGAACACACTCTCCATGCCCTCTAGCTGTATTATAAATGTGTATGGTAAATAAGATTATAATTGACAGGTTGTTCCAATGAAGTGTTCATAAATCATAATACTCATTTTTTGTCCTTGTCCTGTATTTTCTGTTCTTGATGATGATGGAAGAGATGTGGCCGAAGTGAGTTCTGTTGATGTGCCCCGAGGAAAAGACAGTTTCTGTGGCAACCGATGGTTCCCGAACTTTGATCACTGGACTGGCCATTACGTGAACATGCTTTACCACGTACTGCATAGAAAGATTATGGCATTGGCACCATTTTTGGGGTGTGTCGTTTCTCGTTTGCTGGGTTTCGACACTCCAGAATAATCCAATCCTTAAGAGATTCATGTTCAGGTCACTTAAATGTTATTTTTATGGTTTTTGTCGTATTTTGTGACAATATAATTCTTGTGGTACTGTGCAAATGTCTCGCAACCAATTCTAATGGTCCAATTTTGATTGCTCTTTGTGTGCTAGAGCCATCATGTGCTTGTTTGCTTCCCTTGATTGATTTTAAGGAACGTCTATTGATGTTTATCAGAACTTTAGGGTTTATGGAAGCGACAAAACTGTGCAAATCCATCCATATGACACAATGCGATGCGTGTAGGCGTGTAGCAACAAAGCTTAGGGACCCTCCTGGAATTCACTGTCGGAGAAGGGAATTTTCCCTGTGGTTCATAAAACATAGCCAGACCCGATGACGGCAAGCTTTTGCTCAGTTTTGCTAACCAAGTAGTCATGAAAAGGGTCATTTAGGAAAGGTTGCTTGCTATGAAAACTGGAAATGTTATCTTGGTGATCGGCTCCACACCTCCACCTTATGGAGCCGTGCATTTAACTGTGCTTGAAGGAGAAACCATCTGATCTCGGCGGTTTAGCTTAATTAAGGATCGTCACTTGCGTGCAAGGGAAGGTTGAAGTATTTTGTCTGGCTATGTTTTATGTAGTTATGGTGGGTATTCTACTCAAGGAGCAGTGCAGCTACATTTCCCTTACGTCCCCTCCAAAACGCAATAAAACGAGGGCACACCTCTGCCTACCTTACGTACGCAATGTGATGTGTGGAAGCTAATTAAGCTTGCCGACTACGTACTAGTATTATCGCACAACTCTGCCTACCTCACGCAATGTGCCGCAGAAGCTTGCCAAGCACGCACAAGAACATGCCCACAGCCCACACCTCGCGTGCTATATATGTCACGCAATGTGGTATAGAAGCTAGCCACCCTTTCGTTATTGGCTTTGCCCTAGCTTCTTCTTCTATATATAAGGAACGACATGGTGCTGCTTCCACTCGTGAGGTAAGTGCATGAAGAACATGGAGGCCCAAGGTGACACTGGCAACCAGAAGCTCGACGCTGGCGCTCTCTTTGTTCTCCAGTCCAAAGGTATTCCGTTGTTTCTTTCTTCTAACCGACTTTATTCTGTGCCCATACCAAGCTGATACTGTATACCGAGATCCAGTAAACTTTTGATTAGACGAAATATTTGACCTTTGTAGTGTTTCCCATGGTTGCATCATACTTGGCCACTGATCTGAACATAAGCCCCGACCAAAGTTGTGGATCATTAATTACGGAGATTTCCTCTCAATATTTCGGAATTATGAGCAACAACTCCAACATATCATGGGCTTGCTGAGTTCTGAGCTTCGCCCTGTTTACACGTCTAATAGCACTGTTCGTCTAGGCAAATATTCATAACAATATACCATTTCAAAAATAAAAAATTATTAATTCAATTTAATGTAAGTGTGTTCTCCTGGTTTGGTTATGAGAGTGGTTTTTGTTAAGGGCACTTGCCCACCTTAGTTTGACTTTTAATTATGATCAAATTCACCAGTCAAATTATGCGCTCTAGTTTCCTTCCACTCTGAATCCCTCATGTTTTGCCAGTCGCTTTTGAACATAATAACAAGAACAAATGAATATTGCATGTGTGATATACACAAGAAAATTGGCCACATATACACATGATAAGGAACACCAGTAAAATTTGAAAATTCAGTAATTTAAACTGAACATAACTCTACATATTTTTTCCCATATAAGAGACCACACTTGCATACCTACATATATGCTACCAGGCATATACTGCATGCTAACCTTTTTGTTGCTTTTAAAGGAAGTCTCTATTTCAATAAGCAAATGAAAAGTATCCCAGCCTCCACATCCATCGATGTATATAGCCTTTGATTGTTACATAATTTTACAATATATTGTAGACTCATCTAACACATAGGCCCGTCACACCCTTACATGAATGAATAAAGCTGATAATATAAGTTCTTGTCAAATTCCATTTAATCTATTGCTAAACTTTTATCCATTTTTGGCAAACATATCTATTGTGGCCATCTCACACATCGTTATGCAGTAATTATAGAACTCCGCTCCTCATTTTCTGGAAAAGAGACCACAATCAAATCCAATGTGTTGCCCTGTAGATAACCTACATAGGAGAAAGTATTCAGTCATTATCCAAAACAATTTCGTTTCAGCCCAGCCATATTCTACATATAAGGCCGTAGATCCAACCAAAAGATGCTGATCGTTTCATTAGTATTACGAAAGAAACATTTTTCATTTCCATGCCAATTCATCTTCACTAGATCATCAAAATACTTTTCACCTTTCTGTTTTTAAGGGGTAAATATAATCACCAAACAAATTCGTTAACTTTTATCTCGTTGAACCACAGGTTCATGGCTGCATTGCGGGTACCATCTCACAACATCATTGTGGCGCCACCTCTGTTGAGCCTGCCGTTCGCGTTCGCGGCACTGGGATGGTCTGCTGGGATCATCTGCCTTGTCGTGGGGTGTGTCGTGAGCTTCTACTCATACAATCTGATCTCCCGTGTCCTCGAGCACCATGCACAGCAAGGGCGCCGCCAGCTTCGCTTCAGGGACATGGCGACCGAAATACTAGGTCAGTCCATAATGATACTACAAGTGCAATGAATTAACAGCAATAAAATCGAAGTAAAAATCTACTTAGAGGCTCTACTAGCGTTCAGGTTCCGTGAAAAAACTATGTGGCCAAATGATAGGGGAAAACCCGGGGTTGGCCCGATCTTCACGGCAGTAGGCACCACAAGAGATAACATGCTGAAATTACAGTGGGGATAACTAGCTTTAGACCTAGCCAAGGTTGGCTGCGACCAAGCGACGGGGAGAGAGGCACCGAAACCTTGATGGACTTCGACTCGATCTCCGAACAACCGCAGAATCACAAACCGGGACTAATCCACACAAAACGGTGCAGCCTAACTGGAAACCGTAGAGCACAAATTAGGGGATCCCAGAGGAATCTTCACATATACCGGCGAATCGGTCTCTCACAAGTCGATGAAGAACTCGCAAGAAATTTGGGGTAAGTCACTCAGCTCTTGGCTGCAACACCATGTGGTGGATTTCTTAATTTATAATAATCTGAGTTTGACATAGATACAATGGGTACTTATACTAGGAACAACCCTCCTAGCTGGGTGTGGACGAAATATAACTTATTCATGAAGGAAAGAAGTTGAAAGGTGTGAAAACTGCAGCTCCCGAGAGGCCTCGCGTGACTTCTAGCCTTCCAGGCAGTCTTCAGTAAAATGACCATTACTCCTTAATGGGAAGTCGAAATGACGAGCCGTTTGTTGGAGGTGAAAGTAGACTTGATTATCTTTCCGTCCATATGTATCATGCAGGGCGAATCTGAACGTGCTGGTGCGTGTTACTCTTGGAACTTGAGACTTGTGTCAGCAGCATGTGTGTTGGTTCAGCTTCTGTGTAACCCATCTCCTTTTTGGTGTAACTCATCTCCTCTGGTCCAGCAGCATGTCCTTCGTGTGTAAACCTTAACAAGACATATGTAACACATTTAGGTAGTATAAAATTCTCATTTATATTTGAAGTAAATTCAGTAAGGAGAGAGTTCACCTCTTGCTGCAATTTCTTTGCACGACTTCGTGTAATTGGTCCTGGTATTGGCATAGTCGGTGCTTGTCTTGGTGCAGTTGATCCATGGCTTGTCACATTGGTTGGGATGTCCTCATCACCAAATAACGTGTGCCCTCAGATTCCTTCTGAAAATACTATTATTGATAAAAATACTACCATACATATTAGCAGTTTATGGCGTTTGTTAAATTAAGGAAAATAACGTATGCTAAATATGATTTGTAAAACGTTTTCATCCATATATAGTAGAAGTTCAAGGCCTAATACGTGCATAATAAAATTAGATAAAGTTGGGCAGAACAAAAGATTTAGTTAATTATATTGTTTTAAATCCAGTTTAAGTTTGTGGTTAATTATATTGTTCAAAATCCGGAGTATCTTTCCTTGTGTCAATTAAATCCAGTTTAAGTTTGTGATTAATTATATTGTTTTAAAAAATCTTCCTCACATTTATCTAAAATACTACAAAGAATTTTACATGTGGATCCTGCTTTTACATGAGATTACATTGCCACGGATCCTACTCATTGTAGAAAACACATCGCACATAAGCATAAAAGAAGAGTTCTCAAAATTAACTCAAAATTAGCTACACTCATATAAGCTCCATAGCTTGACCAATCTTACCTATTTGAAGAAGACCTGAAGCTTAGCTTATCCGGACTACGTCTGAGTACAAACACAAAAACAAGAAACGTAGATGAACCAGAAGTATTGGTATGGAACACTGGAACAATAAACGGTATATTACATATATATGTCAGGAGGAAATAGCCAGATGTTCTTCTGTTCCACTGGACGACACTGGGCAGCAAAATGGAAATAGTTTACAGCCTCTGCATTTTCACACACAGCGTTTGGACTTATTAAATTTCTTTGTGCTCCCCTGCTGAGATTAAGGGACAAAATTAAAGACAAAGTCTATTATTAAATTTTGGTTAAAACTATTCTGTTTAATGGATGTATGATCCTGCCCACCCATACACCCTTGTTGGCTAGGAAGACCTTTTTTGTCAGGGTAACGTAACATCCATGTTAGTAAGTTACAATATAGGTGAAGTCATCAAGTAAGATGTCCAATGTTCTACAGATATGCTTAGAAACAAATACAATTATCATGAGTGACCATGAATCTTTGAGAGAATTATTCATGTTGACAGAGTAAGAATGGTGACGAATGTACCAATTTTGATGGTTACTAATTCCTTCACTGATCGCTTCCTTGTTAATTTTGATCATGATGAAGGGCCTCGTTGGGGAAGATACTACATTGGACCTATTCAATTACTGGTGTGTTTGGGGCAGTCGTCGCTTGCACACTTCTTGCTGGCCAGAGCATGAAGGTATATAACTACATAAGCAAACAGCATCCTGGACAATGGGTATAAGTACCGCATTAGATGCACGATTCATATGGGTGTCCTTCCTCGCAGGCGATCTACCTGATTGCTAATCCTAGCGGCACAATTAAGCTGTACGTGTTCGTCTTTATCTTTGGCGTCTTCATGATGATCCTAGCGCAGTTACCATCATTCCACTCGCTCCGGCACATCAACATCATCTCCCTTGTGTTATGCCTCGCGTACAGCTTTTGTGCCGTTGCTGGTTCCATCTATCTAGGTAGGTGCTGATTCCACTTTCAACATCAACAGACACAAATAAATGAGTCTAACTAATGTAACAATGTACCACAGGAACATCCAATAGAGCACCCCGAAGGATTACTCTATCCGTGGTGACGTCCAGGACCGTGTGTTTGGTGTCTTCAATGCCATCGCTATCATCGCAACAGCATGTGGCAATGGAATCATTCCTGAGATACAGGTAACCTAATTAACAATGGGATCCATAGAACCCATATACTTGCCACTGACAGATACCGTGACAAAAATTACTAAAACAACTTCACATCTCCATGCTTAACAGGCAACAGTTGCACCACCGGTGACGGGGAAGATGTTCAAGGGCCTTTGCCTGTGCTACGCCGTGGTGGTGACAACTTTCTTCAGCGTTGCCATCTCAGGGTACTGGGCATTTGGTAACCTAGCCCAGGGGACTCTCCTAAGTAATTTCATGGTAGATGGCAAGCCTGAAATCCCTAACAAGCTGCTTCTCATCATTGAGCTTTTCACGCTACTGCAGCTCTCCGCGGTAACCGTGGTGTACCTTGTTGGGGTTTTCACCTCCGAACATAAGAGAGCGAGGACAAAGCGAAGAGGACAAGGGGAAATAGCGAAGAGGATAAGAGAAATAGCGAAGAGGAAAGAGAGCACGTGAGCCAAATGGCAAAAAGTCCCCTTCCCCAAGCCCTTGGGCTCTATTTATAGGGGAGGTGGGATGGCTCTTCTCATTTATTCCATTGGTGGGGATAAATATTACAGATAAGTCCTTAGACTTTATAAATAGGTCCCTAGATACTACAAATTGGCATCTTTGTACACAAAATGGGGAGTCCTAGCCTATGGTACATATGGCGATCCCCAACACAAGCCCCTCAGGTATTTGGTCTTGGCTGGCACAACAAGATCTAATAGCTGTTTCTACTCAAAGAGGCCAACTACAACTCAAACTCTGGTTCCAAGGGTTGTCCTTTGCAACCAACCCATGAGCGCCTCGCTAAAAACTCCGTCCCAAAAACCCGAAGGGAAAAAAGGGCATGGATAAAAGAGCACGCTCACACTCGGGTAAACACATAAGTTGACTCTAGGCCTCCGCAGATGGTAGCTTCGTACGATGATATCTTCGGCTTTTAAGATGATCTTCGTCTTTTCCGCGCCAACAGCTTCATATGAAATCTTGGCTTGACGAACTCGCCCCAAGTGTTGATGTAGACGAAGTAGTTGAAGTAGTCGTGGCCGAAGGTCGATGCTGCCTTGAAGTCGTCTATCACGTGCATCAGGCAAGACTCCGCCTTTTTGAGTGATCTAATCCTCCGGCGCCACCCCAAGCCCCTCTTGGCTGATGTTCGTGAGAGAAGCTTCACATATAAAGTAGTCGAAGTAGACGATGTGGTAGTCGAAGTAGATGTACAGGTTTTGGTGGAATAGTAGCGAAGATGCTGTCATCGATGATGCCGAAGTTGATGGCGAGCCACCAAGCCAAAGTAGTGATGAAGGTAGTGTCATTGACGATGCCACAGCTAACGGCGAGCCCCTCGAGTCGAGAAATGGCGGAGGCGAAAAGATGATGACGGCGAGCCCCTCGAGCCGATGAAATGGCGGAGGCGAAGTTGATGTCGATGCCGAAGCTGACGGCGAGCCCCTCAAAACAATGAAATGGCAAAGGCGAAGTCGATGTCAACGCCGAAGCTGGCGGCGAGCCCCTCGAGCCGATGAAATGGCGGAGGTGTAATCGATGTCAACGCCGAAGCTGACGGCGAGTCCCTCGAGCCAATGAAATGGCGGAGGTGAAGTCGATGTCGACGCCGAAGCTGATGGCGAGCCCCTCGAGCCGGAGAAATGGCGGAGGCGAAGTCGATGTCGACGCCGAAGCTGACGGCCAGCCTCTCGGGCCAAAGTAGTGGCGAAGGCAATGTTGTCGATTACGCCAAATCTGATGGCAAGACCTGAAAAGTTAGCATATATGCACCTTGTATTTGGAGGTGTGAATTTGCTGCTTTGAGAAGAACCTCGTCAAAAATGACAGAGGATTGACCCCTTAGGGCTCAAAATAATGGTGAAGGACATAATTTCAAAAACCACTACACTGAGATGCTCAATAGGTGATGAGGACCAGAAACCAATGAGATCCAATATCTTGTTGAAGTGTCCCAATACGAATGAAGATCAATATTCGGAGAGAACCAATATATTGTGCACCAATTCTTGACTTAGAGATATAGATTTAGAAACCCGATGTGCCTGTTGTCAAAAGGTGAAATTCTTGCGTGAAAGGGGTTAGTATCAAGCGAACAAGTGATACTTACAGTGGTGGGTGTCCTGCACGTTAGTGAGAAAACATGTGCATGTCTTAGGCAAATACGTGCCGGTGCTTAAAAAGAGTCTCTTCGTTATTACTTAGGAAAATATTTGAGAGTAACCTTAGTTGCACCAAGATCACTTAGCATATGACGATGCTTTCTTTTTTATGCGAAGGTGACTGCTTGGGTCACCGAGATATTAAATGTGTTCCCGATAAGTATAGACGTACACAAATATATGGCGAAGAATTTGTACAGAGATAAATTAGCTCTAGGCTAGCATATATATCATGCAAACATGTCCTTGGAGAACGAGGCCTCACATAGATTAACAGCATAACACACAATAGCATGCATGCAGCGAAGAAAATGAAGTTTGATTTACATATTTCGATGAATGGAAAACATTGTCAGCTTCGCTGATTACAGCAGCTAAATGCGGCAGGTAGCCTAGGCTCTTAAATTCGTTCAAGGAGAAAGTAAATTATCTGCCGATCTTCGATATTATCACCTTTTAGGTTAAAGAATAAAGAAATAGCGGCAGCTTGGGTATGATTCTTCGCCATTCAAAATAAATGGGAAGCTGATAGCAGTTGGCTCCGCGAAATTTTGGTTCCAAACTAGGCTTGAAATACCATGGCACTTCGCTTTGGTTCAAGGAAGAAATGCAGCAGCATCGATCAAGAAAAATGGAAGCAGCTTCCGTTAAAACTATGCCCTCTTCGCTAAATGGTGCCAAATCAGTAAAAAGAAAACTGAGTTGGGTAACAGTAAAAGTAGTACCAGCGCTTCGCTAATTGAAGGCGCGCTTGCTTCTTATTAAGAATTGTTTATTGTAAAAACCCGGAAGCCTCAGGTAGCTTCGCAAGACAAAAAAAAATAATATTCTGCTTCGGTCGAACAGCAAACAACTAAAATTAGTTTTTTTTAATACAAATGCGAAGAGACAGATTGTGCTATGGAATTTGAACTGTGATTAAGATAACACATATGTTCACTGTGTAGAGAAAAAGAGTCCACACATATGAGATGAGATATTTATGGGAGTAGCAAAATAAAAAACCTCAACTCCGAAGGTCTGTCAATCATGCAAATATGCTCTTGGCGGACAATCTGTCGCATAAAAACAACATTACAGCGCACAGTAGTATGCAATGACAAAATTAAAGGCGAGGTGCGTAGTACGCAGGTTATAGCGGTGAGCTTGTGTCACCGAAGAAGATAGAAATGTGCTAGCTTCGCCGAAGGATACAAACACTAGCTAACTTCGGTAAAAAGAGAGGCAGTAGGTAGCTTCGCTAAATGGAGCCACTTCGGCTAAAAGAAAAACACTGCCTGGCACTTCGCTAAAAGAAGGCGGGCCAGTTCTTAAAGTATAATAAAACTTGGGATGCCCCAGTTTGCTTCGCAAAACAGGAAGATAAATTCTCCGGCTTCCAAAACAATTTTGCTAGAGGAAACTATTACCTTCGGCCAAGCAATTAGCAAAAAACTAGCTTCAAATATATATATATATAGAAATATATATATATATATATTAATATATGCGAAGTGATAGTTTGTGTTACAGGATATAAATTGTTGTCAAGATGACCAGTTCATTGCGTTGTGCAGTGAAAAATTAGCCTACACATGCTAGATGAGAAATTTACGGGAATTGTAAGATTAAAAACCTCAACTCCGGAGGTCTGTCAAACATGCAAAGATGCTCTTACATGCAAAGATGCTCTTCGTGGACAAATCTGTCACGGTAGAACAGTACTGCAGCGTGCAGTACGATGCAATGAAAAAATTAAAGGCGAAGTGCCTAGTAACCATAGTGCACATCCACTTCGGGTATTCTACCTCTTCGCCAAACGCTCTTCGCGTTCGCGCCCCAACTTTCGTGGATGGCGACCGCCCTTCGCACTAGTTTCTGTGAAGGATACAGACACTAGCTAGCTTCGTTAAATGGAGTCACTTCGGCTAAAAGAAAAACATGCTACTTCGCTAAATCAAGGCCTACTAGCCGCTTAAAATATTATTAAAAACTAAATGCAATAGTTTGCTTCGCTAGACAGAATGAAAACTTCTTCAGCATTCAAAACTACTTCGCTAGGGTAAAAATGCAACCCTCGATCAAATAGTAAAAAACTTGCTTTTTTTTTTAAGCTAAAAAACCTGCTGGTGCTGTAACACCGAAGAGAAGAGAAACATACCAGTTTCGCTGAAGGATACATGGCGCCAGCTTAGCTGAACAGAGCCAACTTCGGTAAAAACAAAAGCACTATAGCTTTGCTGAATTAAGCCACTTCGGCTAAAAGAAAATCAATGCTGCTTCGCTAGATCAAGGCATGCTAGCCGCTTAAATAACTATTAAAGTCTGGATGCATTACTTTGCTTCGCAGGACTGGAATATAACTAATCCGGTTTTCAAGGAAACTTTGCCACATGAAAGCTACTACCTTCGGCCAAATCCGAAGAGGATCACTTCTCTTCTCAAGAAAGAAAAGAGAAGTGAAAATTTAAATCCGAAGAGGATTAAATTTAAATCCGAAGAGGATCACTTCTCTTTTCAAAAGAGAAAAGAGAAGTGAAGATCTTTTCTTTTTGTTTTTCCGCCCTTGGGCAGGTGGTGCTGCTGTCCGCGCAGATGGGGTGTTATTACCCACATATTTTCTTTCTTTTCTCACACTTGGAGAAAGAAAGTTTGCCTCTTGGGCTAGGCTTTTCGCCTAATTGGCATTATGACTTTTGTCGCTTTGATAAGCCGAAGAGCTGCACTTGAATTGCGAAGCTCGAAGGTTTAGGTTATGGGTTTACACCCCTGTTGATGCTGAAAACTTTTTATGGAAGTTTGCGTCGACGCGTGAACCTCTTCGCGATTTTGGTTTTCTGTGATTTTGGTGAAGCTCCATAGGAGATAAATTAATAAAAAATTCGAGGGTTGAAAGAAAGCCGAAGCCCCTTACGGGTGAAACCTTCGCTCTTCGTTTTTGAAGAAAATGTGGTGAGCACACTATGCTTGTAAGTTACAAGTGAGATCAAAGTAATCAGACTTGTTGACGTTACCTTTTAGCTTTGCAATAGCAAAAAGGAAATGACGAAGGTAACAGGAGTAAAATAACTTTTGTGGAGAAAAGAGCATGACCTTCGCATGTTGTTCTGTATCAAAAATAACTCCACACTTTGTTCAATCTTTTGGGCTGAGGTGAGCAGACCTTGGTCTTCAATGTTTGTCGTTATAGTATTATCCGGAGAAAAGAAAGCATGAGCTTCTCTTATTATATTGCAATATAGAAAATATTCCGTTGAAATAGACTTCTCATGATTAGGATTCTGCATGTGCTGAGCTTCGCGCGCAGGTGAGTGGCGCTTATGGCATAAACTGATTGACCAGTCGAAGAATCTGCCTGAGAGAGCTTCATGCAAGTTACGGAACAGAGCCGTAACCAAGGGGTACAAAGAAACCAATATTTCGAAGATTCTGTTTGCGCACTTGTGTTCGCCCTTTTTATTGTGTTTGGATTCAAAGATTCTTCGCTATATTTGTGGACAACAGCTTCTATGCAGACCCATATAGACTTCGCTATTAATTAACATGTGACTGGAGGCGGATATTCTCATTCTTCGCAAATATGATAGGTGACTTCCACCAATGCAATTGCTCAGATGACCTTAGCTTCGGAAAATGAGAGCCAAACTCTGGTACGAACCATCTTGTTCAAAGTAAAAAAGATTGGAAATCACGGAGACATATAAACTGGCTTGGTAGTGATGATGAATACGAATAAGCAACCGAACCAATCAAATGATCCTTTTGTTCTTGAAAAAAATAAATTCAATGAAGCTGACAAGATTAGAGGTCTAAACCTCGCAACACAGATGAAACCGAAAAGGTAAGCAATAGAAATTAAAAGACGAAAGTCATGGGGTATAAACCCCCATGATTAAGTAAAGATTAGCATTAGTAACTCGAGATGAGCATGGAAAAGGGACGTAAAAATGTTTTATCCAAGGTGAGATACCCAGCAGTCCGACACCTTAGTTTGTTAACTATTTGCGGAGGTGGGATAATGTATTAAGCAAAAAAGCCGAAGAAACTAGCGAAAGCCGAAGAGCTTGTCTCCTGCACCTCCGGGGTGCATCAATCACCTTCGCCATTAGCAATGTGGTTAGAAGAAATCACTTTTTACTGTAAGGCCATAAGGAGACAATTAACAAATGTAAACTGATCAGTGTTGTCAGAAACAGAAGAACATGACTCCGCTTGATGGATACATCTTTGTGAATTTTGTTATGGAAATCGGCAAAGGTGGCGTGATTAAATAATATAATACTGACAGTTAAAAGAGACATGACCTTCGCTAAAAGATTGGCTTGGTCACTTGTTTCTTGCACCTACGGGGTGTGTGCCTCTAGCCCCTGTTGGATTTTACGCCGCACGCAGGAGCTTCGCAATTGTTGGCTACCTGGGTGTGATCTTCGGCTTTTGTAGATTGATGGCCTACTTGAGGATGCCATGGGAGAATGCCGCTTCGCTGCAGTGCTAGAATTCCGGAGAGTTGATGTGCTTAGACAAAGTTGCAATGCTACTTCGCTTGGAGGAAGTGCCATCACAAAAATCTTCGCTAATATTTATTCGGAAAGAGAAGCGCAGTGTGCTGTCAGCATCAGATAATTGGCCAAACAGTGTAATCTCCGGCTTGACTTGATGCCGTACTGACCTTTCAACACATTCATCAAGAGAAATTGCGAATAGCAACATGATTAGAAAAAAGAAATAATTTTTCAATATTGCAAGTAATATGGGAATAATGATGTTGCCATAAACAATGTTAATATAATATGAAATCAACACTTTCTTTTCTGAAAAGAAAAATGGCATAAAGGTTAGATAACCAGTGGTATAATGGAAAATGCTCTCTAGCAGAGACAAAAATACAATAGGGCTCTTTCTTTTCGAAATGAAAAAGTAACTTATCTTGCTGCGAAGTAGCTGGCATCGCCAGAGATTGATATCATGAGAGAGAGCTTCGCTAATATATGGAAGCAGAGGCCCTTCAGCATATTACAAGAAAATGCGGAGTGCTTGCCGTGTGTTCTGCATGCTATTGACTACGCCTTCACAGCAGATTCGGTGAGGATGAGGCCAAACGTGGCTGCTTTGGCGAGCTTCGTTATTAGCAGAATTAGCTTCGCTGCCATGCTAGAATACCGGAGTAGATGTACTTTTGTAAAAAGCTTCGCTAATAAATGTGCTTCTTTGACTTTTGGACTTGCAAATCGAGGATGACATGTTCCTTGCTGGAATACTGAAGGTGATTTAATTTTATTTCTCGGCAGCTTCGGTTCAGAGAGATAAACAGAGCCAGATGAATGGGCAAAGGTGCACTCTTTGTTGCCTACATTCTCGTCACGACAATGTATCTGATTTTTGCTGAAGACTTGCTGTGGTGTTTCCAGATGAGCTTGCATGTTGACGTGAATGGTTGTGCTTCTCTCTTCATGTTGTTGAGGTGACGATGCAATGTGCCTCAATTTGTCTTGAGCAGCTGTTTTGCTTCGCAAATTTGCTGGCTTCTCGAGGAGGAAAGACATCATGAACATCTTCGCTTATGTTTATTTTGAAGGAGAGCTTCGCTGTCATCATCAGCCAATCAGTCATGCAGAAATGTCCGTATGAAGCTTCGTGTAATCACAGCTTGGCTTGGTAGGTCATTTCAACATGCATAGAAAAAATTACGAAGAGTAACATGATTAGAGAAAATGATTTTATTAATATTGCAAAGCAATATGAAAATAGCGGAGTTGCCATGAATAAAGTCTAGTCTAGAGAAAAACTGACATGACCTCCGCTGGATGATAACTATTGTGCAGATTCTATTGCTTGGATGCGGACTTGCTTGGACCTTCGCAAGTTGAATTGTCTTGGTGGTCCCTGAACCAAAAATGCTCCGCTACAGTGTGCTTGTATGCAGACACAAACTCTTCGGAATTTTAAATGTTTCAAATCAACGAAGGGGCAGCTCCTTGTTGAAATGCCGAAGGGGACAAGACCAAATGCCGAAGTGACTTGGTTTGCCACACTAATTGCCGAAGCACAGCTTGGATGGTTGCTTGCTGAAATGCCGAGGTAGAAAGACCAATCGAAGTGTTTTGATTTTTCTCTGCCGCTCCGCTCTCTCAACAAGAAAAGACTTCGTGCCGAGCACGGTGGGCGCCAATGTTGGGGTTTTCACCTCCGAACATAAGAGAGCGAGGACAAAGCGAAGAGGACAAGGGGAAATAGCGAAGAGGATAAGAGAAATAGCGAAGAGGAAAGAGAGCACGTGAGCCAAATGGCAAAACACTACAAGAAAATGGAATTTCCGTGAGAGTGGGCTATTTTCGTGAGAGGAACCAATGACCTACACGATAATTGCTATTTATTGTGAGAGCGTGTCAAAACCGTCACGATAATTAAATTTTGTGGCGAATCACGCAAGCCCCTACGAAATTATTGTTTTTCCTGGCGGCCATCAGATTTCCCTGGCGGCCCACCACCGAACAAATGAAAAGGCAGGACAGCGCGGGCTCGATTTTCGAATTGGCTCGGCGCGATGTGAAGTAAAGCCTCCCCCTGCCACCTCCCAAACCTTATCTTTGCCTTTCTCATCCTTATCATCTCCAGGACTTGTATGTGGGTTCTGAATGTGAGAATCGAGCTTGCATATGTAAATCGAGTAAAAGAATTATATGCGGAACCTTTGTTGTATCGAGGCATGTGAAATTGGTGCGAAGAATATGGCCGGATCCAATCAGCTTTGTTCTCTTTACACGATTGGTAAAGCAACCAATATTCATTTTTATTTCCCATAATTTTCATGGCGGATCAAATCTTCTTCTTTAAAAGGAATTACCGTGAGTGTCGACCGTCAGGAAAATTGTCTGTGTAAACCTGACGTTAGCCTAATTTCCCTGAGAGTGGCCGCCACGGATTGCCGCCACGATAGTTTGTCCTGTGAGTCGTCCGCCACAGAATTGTAATTTCCGTGGCGCCAAATTCCTGGGTGCTATTTCGTGACGGTTGGCCCTCACGAATTATTTTTGTGGTGGTATTCACAATTTTCGTGGCGGTTTTAAGCTCTCACGAAAATTTCAGTCTGTGGTAGTGAAAAGTCCCCTTCCCCAAGCCCTTGGGCTCTATTTATAGGGGAGGTGGGATGGCTCTTCTCAGTTATTCCATTGGTGGGGATAAATATTACAGATAGTCCTTAGACTTTATAAATAGGTCCCTAGATACTACAAATTGGCATCTTTGTACACAAAATGGGGAGTCCTAGCCTATAAACGAGATCCTAGAGGTCCTGTTCTCAAACCCAAATGAGCGGCAATATGCAGTGCGGAACGTCGTGCCACGCCTGGTGTTGCGCACTGCGACAGTTGGATTCGCCACTACCATGGCGGCCATGTTGCCCTTCTTCGGGGACATGAACGCTCTCATTGGCGCATTTGGGTTCCTTCCCCTCGACTTTGCCGTTCCGGTGGTGTTCTACAATGTCACGTTCAAGCCGTCGAAGAAGGGGCTCGTGTTCTGGATCAACACGACAATAGCAGTCGTGTTTTCTGCTATGGTGGTCATCACGTCTGTCGCGGCGATAAGGCAGATCGTTTTGGACGCAAAGACTTACAAACTTTTCGCCAACATATGACGATGCTTATCGGTCAAGGGACCAAAAGATGGGTGGGAATTCAAACCTGAGCAATAAACTAATTCAACAATATGTCGTATATCAAGGTCATCCGGATTTGAAAACTGGTGCCGTGCTGCTCCACAACTATAGTTGGATATGAAAGCCTACTATGTTCATTTTTATTCATCTCGTAATTCATGCATGCTATTATGTCATCTAAGAAAGTTCCGCATGGAAACCACAGCAAATATTCTTTTGTCGTGTTGTCATCTCAATGCTGTTTTTAATGCGGCAACCATATCCTGTAAATGCGATGAGACACGGTACAGCAGACGACACCTTTGGATACGGGCATAGGGCCGCTCCCTACGGGGATGTTTGAGGATGGCCGGAGGCATCGCCGCCGACGGTGAGTACCTGATTCTTGCTTGCCCTGAGATAAATTTCCTTTAGCCACGTACAAAGATTTTATCCTCACTCTCTCCAAGCTTGTAATTGTAAGCCTCAAAATGACAACTTTCACGTTGGAAATCTGTTAAAATAAGCGTGCTACTTATAAATTGCCGATAATTCCTTCAGTGCCATTACGGTTCTTCAGATCCCTTATTTGCGCATCGCAAAAATGCTTATCTCATGTGTGCCATCCGGACGCAATTTGTTTCCTTTATATGTCATCAATGTAACTTTCTCTGCAAATATATTTTTTATTTTAATGGGTTAATTGCAATTCCACCCCATAACTTGGCCTTAGTTTGATATTCCCCCCATAAGTTCATTTGTTGCAAAAACTACCTCAACCCAGTTTTGGTTCAAATAGCCTCCGATTTCCATGTGCTCTTCTAAATATGTCAAAAAATGCCACATAAATGTGCGTCTAACTCCTAACTGAAGCCTCGCACATGCGTACGGTAGCGGTGGAACTGTCGAGCAGTTGAATTTGCTACGTTCGAATGTAATTTTAGGCGTTCAAGAAGCAGTTAAAGCAAAAGGGGTCTTGGCCTGGCGGTTAAGGCTCCCGAGTAGCACCTCTCAGGTCTTGGGTTCGACTCCCCGAGAGAGCTTTGTGCTTTCAGCGGTAGGAGACGTGGCCATCGACAGTGAGGCGCCAGTGGTGACTCAATTGCGAGGATTTGCCAGCTCAGTCTTCGAAGATGCTCATAGGGGTAGGATTTGTGTATTTGCGTTCATAGGGGTGAGTGTGCGTGCGTTGTGAGTGTCTGAGTTGTACTGTGTAATCACCAAAAAAAAAAGAAGCAATTAAAACAGTGAGTTCTAGTGGGGTGGGACCACGACAGTATCGGATTCGGCCAAACTACAAAAATCGACTCGACCTATAATCGACTCATATAGCCAAGCGTCTACAGTGATAATTTTTTGCCTATTTGGGAGAGTATAAGGAAACTAGGGTCTTATTTTAACCGAAACTGGGGAGGGGTGGGGTGGGGTGGTTTTTGCAACAAACGAACTTATTGAGTGGATATCAACTAAGGGCTCCTTTGGATTGAAGGATATTTGAAGGAAAAATGTAGGAATCTGATTATGTGGATTTGAGCACTGTTTATTCCTTTGAAACACAGGAATCAGTCATAGGAAAAACAAAGGAAATTTTCCCATGTTGCCCATTCCATAGGAAACTTTTCCATCTACTCCGATCTCTTTTTTTATTTCCCTTTGAGAAGACCAAGGCAAATCACTCGTCCCTTGTCATTAGGCACTATCCCTGACCACAGATCTCCGTAGGATGAAGCAATAAGAGCTCATTAATCTGACGCCTGAACCAATTGTTTGAAATCATTGGTATTTTGATTAAAATAGTAATAAACACGGGAGATATAGTAGCCCATGTCGTGTCACTGAGTAAAACAAACAAACATTAGTAATAAACAGAATTGATTATGGGGTAGCTTGGTTGTCCATAACAAACATAAGTAAGCTAATCAAATCTTTCAAATTTCTATGGTCTTTCCTGTGTCCATTCAAACAACAAACACTACATGATTCCTATGTTTTTCAATCCTCTGTTGTCCATATGCATTCCTATCCTATTTCAGTGTTCTTTTCTATTCCTACGTTTTTCAATCCTGCGTTCCAAAGGAGACCTAAACTAGGGCCAAATTATAAGGTTGGATTTGCAGCTGGTAGGGGAGCTTCCCTACACATTCTAGATAAAAAAACAAGCTTGAAACAATGGACTTTCCAAGGGAGGAAGAAGAAACATAGGGAGAGGAGGAGGGCAGAAGATGAGAGACATGGAAGTTCACCCCACAAAGCCCCCCCCCCCCCCCCCCCCCCCCCCCCCCCCACCACCACCACCACCACCACACACACACACACACACATTGTTGATAAAAAAAAAAGCTTGAAACAATGGAGTTGCCACGGAGGAAGAAGAAATAAAGGGAGAGCAGGAGGGAAGAAGAAGAGAGACATGGAAGTTCCGCAGAGCCCCCCCTCCCTGGTTTTGACTCTAGGTCCGCGACTAGCCCCAGGGAGCCTAGATGATACCGTGTGAAAAGTTTTAGGACTGCTGTTGCACTTTCCTCTCAAAGAGTAGGTTGGCTTAGGACCGTGCTAGGAGTAGAGATTCATGGTGATTGGAGGTCTTGTTTAAGTGTGAACTTATGTACATATCGTACGCACAAAATTTTCCTTTAATCTTTTATATAGGGTGCCATTTCATAATGAGTGCATTGTAAGAGATACATAAGTTGTAATATGCTAACAATATGGTGTTTCTAATTTCTGCACATGCAATAACCACTATGAACTGAAAAAGAAATCAGGTAGTACACAAAGTGATTTTTATTTCACTAGGAAAGGCTGGCTGTGCAACTGCGTGCACAATCTGGCCAGGTATTTTTATTCGAACATTTCAAAAATGCCATGGACAATGCCTGTTTTGTCAACAGCGTGGGAGATATTAGCTTGTTGCCTGCTCCAAGGCTTTAGTTGGATAAAACCCATTAACAGTCATGCCTCCATCAATGGAAATCGTCTGGCCAGTAATGTATGCCGAGCCAGGCATACAAAGAAAAGCAACCATAGAAGATATTTCCTCTGGTTCTCCCACGCGCCTAAGTGGAGTGCGACATAAAAATTCATCCTTCAAATTCTTATCTGAGAAAATCTGCGTAACGAAAAAAACAGAAGTGGGGTCATATATTGTTATTTTTATCATTTGCTGGCAGATAGAGAAAGAAGGAACTTCCATACATATCCAAACGGAACTTAGGCAGTGTAACAATCAGGACTTAGGCCTTTTCCAAATCCGCACTAGGATTGAAATTGAGTTACAAAGACACCTAGTAACATTTACAATGCAAATACTTGAAATGTTACTCTCGGTGGTTCATTGGGAATGGGCCAGGACAGATGCTTTTTTGCGCACCATATTTTGTGAATCCATGATCTTGAACTGGCCAGAGATTTCACTCTAGTTTTGGATTAAAAGTATGCGCACATCATGATACTGATTTCGCAGGAAGGCCACAGCCTATAAAATTAGATCAGTGCCCGTGGCGTTTTTATGAAAAAAGAAATAAGTTTTTCTGTATTCTGTGAGGAACACTACCAGAAACCGGCTTTTTCCCTGTGTACCGAGTACTGTCAGGGAAATACCAAATCACACACAGGAAAAAGCTAAACCAATTTCCCTGATTATGCACCGATTTTCAACGGCAGTTTTCTAAAAGGAAAAATATAAAAAATCAGAAATACTTTTTTTTTGTAAGGACCAAATCAGATATACGGTGAAGCCATTGCTAAAGTATGTGAATGCTGCGGTTGCTGTTAGCGTTGCCATGATTGTTTGGCTTACTTTTGCAGTCAAACAGGGTAACTTAAGATGAAAAGTAGTGAAGTAAGACCCTTACTCCTTCTGTGAGGGAAGTCTTGATGTAACCAGGGCAACAGCGTTAGCTCTTATGTTGTCTTTAGCCCATTCGCAAGCCAAGTTCTTCGATAGCTGGTTCAGGGCAGCTATAAAGGAAACCACAACAGCTAGTTATTCTGAATGCTAGAAATTTAAAACAAACTCATATAGGAGAGATGAGAGATGGATGCTCATAAATCGAAGGAACAACCAAGGAAGTTATATATATTTTCGTTACCTTTAGTCATACCATAAATTGGCCCACTAAATAATGATACAACTCCAGCAATAGAAGAGATGAAAGCAATGGTGCCAGAGCCAGAAGCTTTCAGAGGAGGATACGCAAGAAGGCACAAACGATACGCAGATTCAAGATTAGTGGCCATCAACAATGAATATTCCTCGGCAGAATGCTCCATAGCTGATTTCCTTATAGCTATTCCAGCATTGTTTACCTAAAAAGAGCACGTTAAAAATTCAATAAATATATCAATGAAACATTGAAACGTTTGTGGACATCAACAACGAAGCCTTTCTAAAACGTGTCCACGTTGTCTTTTAAAACAAAGCGTTCTTAGAACGTGTACGTACGTGTGATCTTTATGAGAATTTTGAACAGACAGATTATATAATGAACTTCACATGTCTTGTGAAAGAAGCAAAAAACGGAAATATACGTTGAGACGGACAAAGCTTGTGCATATCGCATATGTTTTAAACCATATTTGTATTTCAAAGTAAGTAGCATGAATACCTAAATAAATAATGGAAAATGCCATGGGTTTATACATGTGAGTTTTTATTTAGCGTTCTGCATATTTTTTTTTGTACGGCTCCTGGTCCAGGCTGCAGACCGGGTTTGGAGACAGTAATCGCGTTAAAAGTCAGAAAGGACAGCAAGACCCCCATTTTTCTCTTTGGT
This sequence comes from Eragrostis nindensis, assembly GCA_012490785.1. Lineage (NCBI taxonomy): Eukaryota > Viridiplantae > Streptophyta > Magnoliopsida > Poales > Poaceae > Eragrostis > Eragrostis nindensis. The sequence continues at coordinate 183,772 of JAAXCT010000409.1, read as the reverse complement.
ATGGAGTGGGTCTTGCCCATGTTGCCTTGGAAAATTGATTTATAACTGTATATTAAGATACTCTAAAGAAAAGAACACTATTGCAATCATTATAATGGAGTTTGGTACGGATAAGGATGGACTAATGAAGCTCACGAGGATGTCAAGCTTGCCGCCGAAGTGGTCTGTGACTTCACGCAGCAGGCGCTCTCTCTGGTCCTGCACCGAGATATCACAGACGGAGCCGGTCACCTGCATCCCTCTTGCCTCCCACAGCTTGAGCTGTTCGCACAGCTCGGCTTCGTCGCAGGAGCATGTGTGCACCGTAGCCCCTAGAGCCACGAGCTCCTCCACCACTGCACGCCTATGCATCAGCCAAACAAAACCTTATATACATTAAGCCATCATTGATTTTTGGCTCTGGTACGTGATAGTACAGAAATTAGATTATGGCGTGACAGTACGGAAAAAGACACTGCTGCTGAGAAATGCAGTAGGCGTGAACAGAAATTTCTCAGGCACAGCATTTGCTAGCCGTGCTACAAAACCGTGAGAAAAAAGACCTGCTGACAGCAGCAAGAATGCAAGATGAGAGTTGTACCCTATGCCGCGGCTACCGCCAGTGACGAGGGCCGTCTTGCCTTGAAGGGACCATCTCCCTGTCTCTCCAGCCGACTTTCCCAATGTGTTACTTGCGGCCATCTCGCTGCAGATTGATGTACTACAGGTGAGGTCGGTCACTGGGGACAGATTGGATATATTATGGAGCTTGGATGTTCTGTATGATAAATAGATGCGGTATCTGGCCACTCGTTCCTAGGGTACACGCATTTCTCATTATTCAACAACAACAAAAAAAGATTCTTCATACCGCTACTAGTATATGGCCACTCGTTCCTCAAAAAAAAGTATATGGCCACTCCCAAACACTGACAGCATGCAGCAAGATGAGAGTTGTACCGATGCCAGCTACAGTGCACGTGTTGATGAGCTGAACTGACCAATTCATGCCCCCGTAGACACGGAACGCTGGATAGAAGAATCTTCGTACCACTACCAAGTATATGGCCACTCACAAAGTGATTTTTTATTTTTTTAAAGGAATATATTTAATATTTCATCGTCTACATTGACCAATGCATATAGGTGTAACATTATTGTTCTCGCACCATGAACAAGTAAATAAGCTTTGCAAGCTTACGAGAGCATCTCTTATGGTCTAGCACATCAGATGAACCACTTACGAAGAATGACGTTTAGAATACAAGAAATTTAGCAAACCAAGTTATCCAACAAATTATATTATTGCAGAACTCTTACATCTTGGCTCCAAATTAAAATATGAATGCATTTTATGAACCATTTACATATGGTTAGTTTAGCATTTATGGAAAAGATATGCAGCAACAGGATTCTCTCCTAGATACAATTCGTTGCTCAAAATTAGAACAATAATATATCCTAAGCATCTCCAAGAGACTCCCGTAAAATTGGCCCCATAAACTTGTTTTTGGAAGCAACCAAAAAATTATGAGGGACAACTTTTCTGTCCTCCTCCAACATTCCTCCCCTAAAAATGGATTAAAACACTTTTGATTGGGCCATGTCAGCATTTGGAGCCACAAATACATTAATTCTATAGCAAAAATAGGAGATGGGAGTCCCAATTCTTCCCCTGTTTGTAGGTACAAATGAGGAGAGTTTAGGGGCTATGAAAAAACTATGGGTGGTTTTGGGGTTCTGTTGGAGATTTTTTTTTTGATTAAATCCCAATATTTTGATTTAAGGAAGGTCTATGGGGCTCTCTTGAAGATGCTCTAACTGAAGTAAGAGTAAACCAGCCATTGTATGTATCATCCCTCTTCCTCCACACCTTCTAATCCTCCTTCTACCCTTCTGTTAAAATTAAAATCCTCTGAACTGCCCCCGCGTCGTCCGCTTGGGCGACATGGGCGGCGATCCAATCTCGCCGCCTCCACCCCATCCTCCCTCCCTTCCACCCGACCGCTGCCGGATCTTAGCTGCCGGAACAACCTAGGCAGCGGCAAGTACGGTGGCGGCGGGGTCTGTCCAAGGGGGATTTTGCGTCGGCGGGATCTCATGTCACCTTGGACGGCGGCGGGATCTCAAATGATCTCACCCGCGGGCTTTGCGGCGAGCATGGGGCGGCGGCGGGCGTGAGGCCGCGGCCGTGGTGGCTCTACGGCATGTGCGAGGGGATGTGCGGCGGCTCTGCAACGAGCGTGTTGCTGCGGCCATACGATGGCTCTGACGCGTGGTCGCGGCCGTGCGCGGTCGTCTACCGTGCGTTCGATGGCCTATGTGTGGGTGGCTGCACGGCGGCTCCACGACGAGTGCTTGGGGAAGGCCAGCGCAAGGGCGCGGCTCCGCGATGAGCGCTTGTGCGCGGCTGTGCGACGGCTCTGACGTGTGGTCGTGGATGCAGCCGTGCACTTGGCGTGTGCATGCACGCGGAAGGCTTGATGGTTTGCGGGATAATGTTGCTCGTGATTCTCAACTGGGATGCAGATTTCTTCGCATCAATCTGTGCTTGGAGCCTTGGATTTTGCCTAAAGAAGGTCCTGCCGGCTGTGGAGAAGACGATCGCCGTTTAATTTCTCCGCTGTTAAGATCTACAGTTGGATTATGGGTCACAACGTTCTCTCCTCGGCAGGATAGCTCATCTCTTTTCCAGTGCCTAGTAGCAGTTTGATGTCCCTGAGAGTGTTGATGTGGATGTAGCATATCACATGGAGTTTGTGAAAGCAACGGTTCGTCCGACTTCAGGTCGTGCCTCATGCTGCCATGCGGGTGCACTCCACCAGGCTCGTTGAGAAGCCGGTCGACGCGCATGCCATCTTAAGCATCTCGGTGCTGATGCATGCTACTACTCGGTGGTGAGGAGTTGTTGACGTCCCTGATGGAAGGGAAGGTGCTCATGCATGCTACTTGGCGAATTGTCGGGGATGAGGGCTCGTGTGTGAGAAAAATGGGAAACTTAGTGGCCTCCATGCATTTTGCTAAAATCAAAACTTGCTAATGGACCTCGGGTGACCGGTTTTGATAGTTTAGGGACCTTGATGTGAGGATTGAAAGTTTGTGGCCCGATTTCAGGTCGTGCCTCATTCCGCCATGCTGGTGCGCTCAACTAGGCCAGCGCGCATGCCATCTTGAGCATCTCGATGCTCGTCACTCGCCTCATGGACTTCCCTGGTGAGAAGCTGCTGACATTCATGACGGCGGGGACAAGGTAGAGGGCTCGTGTGTGAGAAAAATAGGAAATTCAGAAGCCTTCATGCATTTTTCTAAAATCAAAACCGGTCAATGGACCTTGAGTGAACGGTTTTGATAGTTTGAGGACCCGGATATGCGGTTTGAGAGTTCGTAGACCGGAATGACACACCCGAAATAGTTGAAGGACCGCCTATGCATTAAACTTTATTGAGTTATATGGCGAAATAAGGATGGAATAAAGACCCAAAAGAGATCTGCTGTAAGATTACCATTCTATAGCAAAGGTATGATTATAAGCATTGGCTAGATTTCAATCTCGGTATGTTAGTCGTATATTACCATTTCATTGACATGGTGCGAACAAACAATACAAAAAGTATGTGTAGGCCGAAAATTCAACGGACTGGTTCTGAAGTGACCATTTTATAAAAAGTATAGTATGATTAAAAGCATTGACTAGATCTGGCCTCTGGGTTGTGTGACAGTGTGAGTCCTATAGTACCATTTCATTGACTTTATGTGTTTCATCCTTTTCCAGTTTTTTGAAGTTACCATTTCATAGACTAGATCTGGACCTCGGATTGTTTGAGTCGTATAGTGTCTGTAAAAACAACTCTCAAATGTAGTTGACTTGAGGTAATTCCCTTTAATTCGATGCCCCAATAATACTACTAGTTGCCACACTATTTACTACTAATTGCCAACACGCAGTGCAATCAAACGGTTAATACATCTAACTAAAATTATATCTGCATGGATAGCAGTATTAAATTCACTGGCGTAACAACCACGGAGTGATCTCAGCAACAAGTGATATATACCATCGAGCGGTTATACTGCTACTACCAGCATATGCTTTTATTTTTTTGCGAGGGAGCATATACTCTATTTAATGTGGTAGACCTTGGAATAATCGGAACGAATATGTTTTGGAGGAAAATTTTAAAGGAGAAAATATTATACAGTAGTCTGATATGAATGAAATAAGGACACAGTAGATCCAAGAGGTCAGCCGGTGAAGTTACCATTTTATAAGAAACGTTAAGATTACAAAAATTGGCTAGATCTGGATCTCTCTCTTTTTTATTCCTTTTTCGGGAATCGATCTGGATCTCGGGTTGTGTTAATCGTATAGTACCATTCAATTGACTTGGCAGCAAGTGATTGGGCGTGTATTCATCCTTTTTGTAAAAAGAACTCTTACATAGTCCACTTGCGGTGATACTCTTTCCTGTCAAAAAATACTAGCGCCCGTTGTTTTAGGTTGACAGCAGCAAAAAGAATTAAGCCTCCAGCAGCGTTTTTCCTCGCATGTTGTGTGCTCCTAGCCCTAGGTCGACGCACGGTGCGTTTCGGTCAACATGTCGGCTTTTGTCGGCAAGCTGCCTAGTCCGTCTCCACCTGCGTTGGCTTTCACAGAAATAGGGAAAACTTGAAAAATTTTGCAAAACAAATAAAGTTTAAAAAATTTGTAAAAACAGTAGACGAAAATTAAATACGAATGGTGGAAGAAATTATTGAATACATGATTGTTTGGTCGGCCAAAAAAATGTAGGAAGAATTTCAGGAAGACAAACAAAGAAAAAAATACAGACCGAACCTTATCTCAAGCTCGGAGGCAGAATTGGATCACCTATTACGCGTGTCGAGCTCTGTTTGCCTGATAGGTGTGCCACCTTAATTAGAACCGGTGGCTAGGCTTGATTTTGATATTCAGTCATTCCTCATGCAGCAACTCAAGCTAAGAGAAAAACCGAGGTCGAGGTGAGGAATTGTGGGAAATTTCGGACATGATAGAGGAATTGAGAACCTTTACGGTGCATTATATTACTCGAAAGGATAACGTGTATATCAAATCTGACCGTTGATTACTCAGGTTAGCTTTGTAATTAGCTAGGACTAATTAGGTATTTGTCCTGCAGAAAAGTAGGCGAGGGTAGCGATCGAATCGTTACGAGATTAACTACCGCGACTTGCGGACGGTGACCAAGCACCGTAGGCCAAACCTAGCAGCCAACTTGTTCATCCATGGCCGATGCAAGGACAACTCCCGCCAAGAACCTGCCATTCCAGCACAGCCGCCTCTCCCATCGTAAACAAAACAACGATTGTGAATTGTTCGAATCTTTGCTGACCTGCTGCTTAGCATTCAACCTTTCATGGGCAGATTGGGAACCTGAAATTTGTCCTTTGCTTTTGGTGTGCAAATTGTTGACAGGAAGTCAGGGACTATTATGTGCCAATTACAACTTGTTTAATTATTTGAGAATTAATTCAACTAGTCACGCAACAACTAGCTATATGAGAGAGAGCAGAGATCACTCGCGTCAGTCAATTGGTGAATGATAGATCCTGTCGTTTGACATTCAAAAAGATCTAGTGGAGGCATTCGCTCATCTGCACTCTCGTGTCACCAACCCCACGCCTGTCTGTCCAGCCGCGATGACAAATCCAGATCCTTAGGACGATGGGAAAGACCGTCGTGCAATCCCTCCACGAGGGCCATGGCCAAGATGACCGCCTCTAATCGCTACTGCCGACATGCCATGGATGTACGACGAAACAAGAACAAACCGCCATGGCGGCGGCAGGAGGGTTTCTGACCTAAATTTTGGGAGAGACGAATAGATTGAAAAATAAATCCATGTACCCATGCATTCCTCCTGTCAGATCCACGAAATTAGTGAGATGTCACTAATTTTTTTCTTCCAATAGTACCCATGCACTCCTTATACTACTTTAAAATAACACCATACTACTAAGAGAACCTTAAAATAGTACAAAACCTATATGAATGGTTGGATTTAAAAAAATGAATAGTTCACGTCGATTTCATTGCACCGTAAAGGTTCTCGGGGAATGACCCGTACCCTAAATGATGTCACTACACAAGTGTTACAAAATTGTTAATTAAACGGGCATAACTGAGTGCACCAAGTTTCCTAGTACTTTTTACCCTCCAAAGAGGTGTCACGAGGGAACTGAAATTGGATTATGTATCACAATTATTAAAACAAAACAATAACTGACTCTCATTCTAGAAATATATTTAGCTTAGCATTCTACGATACAACATGCACTTCAATCATTTAATGAACACAAGTATAATTATTACTACCTCCGTCCCTTAATATATGGCATTTTAGAGTTCGAAATTTTTCCCTAAATGTAGGGCGTCTTACAGATAAGACAAACTTTAGGGTTGGTGGGAGAGTTAGTAGGTGAGTGGATGAAGTTAAAAATGAAGGGTATGGTAGTCTTTTAACACATTGACTATTTTAGTGTTTGAGTGCTAGAAAGCTCTATATTTATGGACGGAGGGAGTATGTCTTGGTGGAAAAAGTTAGAATTCCGTTGGCATAACAGCTATAGTGATTATATAAGTGGTCCCAGAGGTATTTCTTTTTAGCAGTTTTGATATCGGATATTGGATAGATGGCCTTCTCGGATTTCCAGCTCTTGTAATATTTGAAGCAATTGCTATGCCGGACAGTAAGTTTATTTGACACCGGAAAGGAAATATGGACAGAAGAATTTCTCCAAGAAAAATATAGAGAAATTCTTGTATGGTTTATTCGAGCTGTTTAAACATCTCGGGATTTAATTTTTTTTTTTATGTTAGGCAAGAACAATAAATTCCTTCTCAGTGTTGTTACATTTTCTATACATAGAAAATGCAAGAAATATCAAGTCAGAAGTATAAAGTACGAATAAATACAGACAAGAATATAATTCCACCTTTTTCAATTGATCAAATTTCAAACATTGATGGCAAAAGGTGCAAATAGAAGTTGGAAACCTGATCAATATTTTTTTTGACAAAACAGGACATTAAGAAAATATAATGTGACTATGTGAAGTTGGACCTTTTGAAATTCAATATAAGGAATCACCAGTTGAAATATTGGTTCAACTGCTCGAGTCATATGTTTGCTTGTGTCACTAAATTACTGGATAAAACTGAACTTTATCTTCAAATGAAGCATTCTCCCCGTACTCCATCCAAAGATCACGACAAGGAGGCACATCTTTCAATATCGTTCACATGAATTTTGCGTGCTATTACCGTTCTTAGAAACGCTCAATTGTAGCATAGAGGTCCTTTTACTTTATTATATATAACATCTAGTTTTCGCCGAGAGCCAAGGGGTTGAGCAACGTGTTTTTTTTGTTTGTTTGAAAAAACTGAATAGAAGCTTAAAGATTCCGACGGCTGGAGGATGACGGTGGTGGAAGCGCCTGCTGTCCGGAGGTACGCGCTGCTTTTGTCGATGGGCGACTCTGAATACATCAGGGAGGCACACGGCGGCTACTTCAGCATCTTCGTCGGCGCATTTGGCGGCAACGGCGACAAGTGGGAGTCCTTCCGCGTGTTTGACGGAGAGTTCCCGCCGCCGGACGAGCTGGACGGGTACGACGGCTTTGTCATCAGCGGCAGCCCTAGCGATGCCCACGGTGACGAGCCCTGGGTCCTCCGCCTCTGTCACTTACTCCAGACGCTCCACGACATGGAGAAGCGTCTGCTCGGTATCTGCTTTGGCCATCAGGTAGCCTGTTTTACTTGCCACAAATGTCAAATTCGACATTACAAAGTGGTGGAACACCACGTTTCAGGGTCACGTACTGACGTTAAACGGTCTACCATATCACCTCTCTTGTCATCCGCTTTATTTATATTCGTTGGTGCATGGTAAAAACTACTTCATTGATCAATTTTTACCGTAAAAGTTAGGGAACAAATACACAATTTAAGTGCATAGTTTTTTTCTAAACGAAGAATTGACCTATTACTTGATGATATGAGGTAAATAGGCCACTCGTTTATTCTCAGTCTTTAATATCTGCGGATATCAACGGTCCATGCTAATTTGGGAAACTAGCCACTCAGTATATGATTGATTGTGCGGCAGTTTGTGCGTACATAATCTTACTTTTTTTTTTGGCTTGTAAGCTTAGGTTTTGTGCAGAGCACTTGGAGGCCGTGTGGGCAAGTCAAGCAGCGGATGGGATTTAGGAGTGAGAACGGTGATCCTCAACGTGGAAGAGCTGAAAGGCTTGGAATTTGCCAAAGGTTTCCAGGAGCTACCTACAAGTGCTTCGGTAATCGAGATCCACCAAGACGAGGTGTACGCTTATACTGCTTTGTGGCATCCAGTATATTGATAGTTTTACAATTATTTAGTTACCAGATACATAAGCAAACTATGGATACAACAATTAATCTAGGTATTGGAGCTACCACCGGGAGCCAAAGTGCTCGCCTACTCGGAAAAGACCGGTGTCGAGATCTTCGCCATCAGAACAAATGTCCTCGGAGTCCAGGGGCACCCGGAGATGGACATGGAGATCATGCACCACATCTTTGACATCTTGGTTGGCGGCAACACCATCACTGTGCGCAATTCCGTACCCATTAATAAATATAGGATAACTTTTACATATGCAAGTTATCTACTTAACCGATTCTTCATTCATATTAGTTTCTCTGGAATGACAGAGCTGTGCCGCAAACGAGGCACGCAAAGCGACGGAGGACCGGGAGCCTGACAGGGAGCTCTGGACCGGCCTGTGCAAGCGGTTTCTCTGGGGATAAAGGGTGGAGAAACACAGATAGTGCAAACTCTTGGCTTGTGCGTCGCTCGCGGGCTCATCATCTGACGCTACAACATAGTACATTAAGTCTATTCTCGTTTGAATGAAATATCACGAACGTCACCATTACTAATATGTTTTCTTTTCTGGAAATGTCATCACTATCAAAAATATGTTTAATCGGTTTTCAAAATAACATAAATTTCTTTCAAGTTCAATCAATACTGATATATATATATATATATATATATATATATATATATATATTGTCACACCCGGTTTTAAAGACCAAAACCGAATGCATCTGTATGCGTGCCCAGGATCAAGTTTTCACGCACACAGGACATTATATGTGATAAAAGAACAATATCTTTATTAAATCGATAAAATTATTACAAGAATGACACAATTGGTCTAAAATAACAGATTACATTACAGCAGAATAAATCTAAGCGTCGGCATTCTTCAACTCCACAGGCAGTCGACCGGAAGATTCGCAAGTTTAGACCTCCATTTGTCATCCTTGAGGCATTCCTTGGCAGCTTTATTCACTGAACAGCAAACGGAAAAGGTACATGTTTCACGTGAGTACATAGAGTACTTAGCAAGTGGGGGCAAAGCATGACATGTTGGTTAATAACAAGAAAGGCTTACATAGGTTTATTTGCATAAATGCAATTAGGTAAAATAATTAATTAAAGCATCTCCTATTTACTAGATGATATATATCTCCAGACGGCCAAGGTTACTCTACCTTGCCAAGATCAAGGGTTCCAAGCACCCTGCACGTACCTACAGGTTACTCCACCTGTACATCTATGGGTTACACCACCCGATCACAGTTACCTACTGTGATTCCTTTCCAACCACCTTTCCCAACTAATCGTGTGAGGGTCCATGCCGCTCTTGACCGTGAGCACGGCTGTCATGACAGTTTTACACTCTGCAGAGGTTGTACACATTTCCCCACGAGTTTGTGATTTTATCCCCTGTTGCCAGGTGGACTAAAGTCTCCTTTATGCCGTGCCGGCCAAGCACATGCACACTTCCTTAGGTGTGCGGCCAGGAGATCACAACAAGGCTTTTCCATAGCTTCCTCCAGCTTGTACGTGCCCACTGAGGTTCCACCGATAGGGTTACTCCCTAGAGGCCCCCTCTTGTGCCATATGGTTCCGAGGAGTAACCCTCCTGTCCCCACACATCACTCTCCCGACGATTCCAGCGTAACCCGCCTTCCTCGCACCACCGTTTGGCACGCACAGAACTGGTCTCCACTATTTAATAGGCCAGGCCGCGCCCATACTTGGACTCGTGGCTGTACGATATTCATGGGTGGTCGCTCCACGAACCGGTCCTTAGATTTAGGTGATCAACAAACCAAGGGACTGCCGGTAACCCCAAACAATCCCCGAGCTGCCGGTAACCCCAGCACAGCTCCCATACCAGTCACCCAAATCCCTAAGCTCCATTCATGTTGCTAAAGAAGTTACCCTTTAACCTTCCCAACTCGACACAGAGCAAGACTAAGCAATTCTACCCAAAAACAGTAAAGGAAACTAAGGCGACAAGGAATGATATAGCAATATACTAGTAAACCCTACAAATAGGTTCGCATTAAATTTAACTCAAGCATGCAACTTTACAAACAAAACATTTATAAACTAGGATACAAAATGCATCAAGGACACTTGCCTCTTGAGATTATGTTGCTCAGTGATCTTCTTTCTTGTTCTTCATGGTATTCGTGAGATTTCCCAAGCGTGTATTCCTATTTGCGCAAAAAAATGAAAAACAAGCATACAATTACAAATACATAGAGAAGGAGCTCAACCTAGAGCTTGATTTTAGATGAATTTAGGAGAAAGAATCAGGTAATTCGGAGCTTAGGTGGTGGAGATATTGATTTTTGAGTGCTGGCTGTGGGATTAAATCCGAAAATGAATAAACTCGTATTTGGGATATGTCGCACGGGCTTGGTTTAAGGCCAAACAGCCTGCTGGTGTTTGGTCAGTACAAAACCAGTATGGCATAGACCATGGCAAGGTATACTCAGATGTATATGAAACAATTGAATTTCGTTTGGGGAGATTTACTGAACATATGACTGAAATGAACTTGGGTTTGAGAGGACTCAAACAGGACTATGGTTTCATAAACAGAGGCTATTGTGCTATATTTGCAAGATAATAACAACTTAGGAAAAATAACAGGAGTTTCTGGGATCTTTACCAAGATAGGGATGCGGCTGTTTGGAGAGGTGAGCACAGGTCGGGCCGTTGTGTATAGCAGACAGCACATACGCGGATTGCATTCCTGGTGGCTTTGAGTTCGATCTCAGCGATCCCTCTCATGGACATGAATAAGGTTCTGTGGATCACAAGAAGAATTGGTCACTGCATCAACTTGGCTAAGGAATTAAACCAGCACGAGAACAGAACTGCAGTCTGCACTTCCTGGACGCGCAGACACAAAACGGCGGCAACGGCATCATCAATTTCACCGTCCATGGTAATCTTCTATGGAAACTGTTTTTAGGGGATGTTGTGGACGACCAGAGGCACATTATGGTCGAAAATGGTGGCATTTGGTTGCACAGAATAGCGGGAACGCCGATGCCAATCAGGGGTCGCGCGGCTGGACGCGATCAGCCATGGATCAGATGGGATAGCGTTCGTGGATTCATCGCCCTGGATCTCAAAGCGACCTCCTGTGACATGGAACAAAACTGGATTAAACACAGGCTGGCATGATTTGTGCATCATTTAGATGATTATAAAGGCAAGAGCATGGACGGCTTTACCATGTTGCGCGCAGGGGAATTTCAGAACAGGGAGCATTGGTGATTGCAAGGACGATCCTGGTTGATTCACGACTCCTCTGGAATTGATCTTTGGATATGTAGTACAGGACAAAGAGACTCACCATCTGGTAAAATTTGGGAGCATTCCGTTGGCTAGATCGACGGGAACACGGATGCCAACCCAGGACGCCATGAATGGACGCGAACAGACAGGCAGAGTGGATGTCGGATCAGATTGCTGCTGCATCGGAGTTTCTTTGGCCTTGATCTTCGGATATGACGTAGAGGATAAAGGGAGGAACCAACTGGTGAAATTTGGCGGTATTTCGTTGGTTGAATCGACGGGAACGCTGATGCCAATCGGGGGCGCCATTGCTGGACGCAGCAGAGAGATGAAGATGGTTTTGTGGTTACTGGATGGAAAGGAATGAGAAGAGGCAGGGGAGGTCGTCAGTCAGGGAAAGGGGCGTCCAGGTGCTGTTTCATAGGGCCTAATAGGGAGAGAAAAGGTCAGGGAGAAGAGGAGGGCGTGCAGCCATGGTGGAAGGTGAGTAATGGCCATTTAGTTGTCAGTTTCAGCTTGTCTTTGATGGAATTTGATGGAGAAAGAATTGGGGAATCAATTGGTATGCTTATTGGCCGTGTGGGTGCTGCTTTATTGTGGTTGATTAAGAGCATGGGGCGTCCATCCATGTGGAACAGGAGAACCTGCAATGGCGGTAAGAGAAAGAAGAAAGGATTGATGATCTTTGGGCTGAGTTTGGGGTGGGCATTGTTGTCACGTGAGAGAGAGGTGGGCAGATGGATTAAGGACAGGATTAGATGGATTTGGGGCCCATTTAGGAAGGGTATTGGTTTATTTTATGTTCTGGTTTAAAAAAATAAAAGGACTCAAACCAATTTAAAGAAAACACAAGAAATTCAAGACAAGCATTTTAAAGGTTTTGAGACAAACTAAATTTTGCTTATTTAAATATTTTCATAATCAAACAATTTCTTTAATAGATCTTTTAAATAAAATAAAATAAATCACGGGATGCAAACATTTGATAAGACGAAATAATTTTGATTTAAATAAAAATTAAGAATTTCATTTGAAAATATTGAAAAATGGCACTGAAAGTTGAAAAACGGTTCACATCCCAAAATAAGAAATTTTGGGGTGTGACATATATATATATATATGTATATATATATATATATATACATATATATATATATATATATATATATATATGGGCAGCGCTAATTCACACCCAGGGTGTGAAATATTATATCACTCCCCAGCCAACCCAGTAGCCAACTCACCGAGCCACCCATGCGCCTGCTGCAATAGAAACGAATAATTGCCATGCAGACAACTACCGCACCATGCATGCGCTCAGGCGTATAAGGAAATGGCTAATTACTGCTACTAATTGCCGTAATTAATATTCTTGTTTAATTCAGCCGGTTGGCAACGTCTAATTAAACCTGGACCAAATGATTCGGATTGTTGCCATACTTCTATGTTTAATGCCGTTTGCTTCCAGGAAATAATAAGATCATAGAATGGGTGTCCGGTCAGAAACTACTGAAACAAAATCATAAAATTTATATATGCTGTCCATAGAAACCAAGGCCCAAGCTTGTAATTTCGTGCATCAGATTTACACTTGTAAAAAAAAATCTTATAGTATATGAAGTGTGTCAAGCAGCCATACCATGAAATAGAATTTCACGCTGCTACGTAGTAAAAACATTTTGCTTTTGTAGTAACACCAGTAGCTCAAAAAAAAAAAAACACCAGTAGCTAGTGCATCAAAAGGATTTTCAGATTTTGCGCTTGTAGTGAACATTTACGATGCGCCAACACATGGATTTTGCTACTAATACATAATTAGATTGTAAAAGATGAGCTATCAGGAATATTGGAGCATAATATATTTTTTGGCAATAAATAGTTTACGTGTTCCTCTGACCATAAAATATTTAGTGTGTGGCCTGAAAAAAGGCAGTCGCAACATCAGAACTGTATGAATCCCTACACTCTTGACTTTCATTTGACTGGATTTTATGATTACTACAACAAATCTGAATGTATGGCTGCAACTAATAACTTTTTATACTGATATTGTTTGAGTTCCCTTCTACAACTTGTTCTTAGATTGCCGTGCATTCTGCAAGTTGAACTCTAGTCCTATTATTCCGGACCGAAAGTAGATTTTACTATTAAACAACCAAGCTATGCGATTCTGCAAGTTTTTGCTATAAGGGAATAGATATACTATAAGGAGACTCAACATGCAAGATAAGTAGTTTTTGCTACTAAGACATAATTGACCATAAAAGACGAACCATGGATCATAATATTTTATTTTTGTGTAACAAATAGTTTATTTGTACCGTTGGTGTATGTCCATAGACAACCTGCAAGCCATCACATCTGAATCCCCTACACTACTTATTTTCATTTGATTGAATATTGTGATTACACACAACAGTTTTATGATTGTAAGTAGGAACATTTATACTCATATCGATTATGCATAATCCCTTCTCCAACTTGTGCCATAGCTGCCCATATCGATATGAAAGTTGAATTCTAGTTCCACATTTGCAGGCATGAATTAAAATTTTACATTTTATTGATCATTTTATTTTCTTTCTCAACAGCCGTATTCATGCTCTTTCAGTACGTCGATGAACACAATTTTTTTTTTCATCGAGCGTAAATGGTGACTTGGTTGAACACAAATTTTGGGCCTGCAGTCTTTTTATCACAGCTCTTGGTTTATATGATTTTCCGATACTGTCGACATTTTTTATGGTCAAAACTAATAACATTATGGTCACAACTTATATCATTTTATACATGTACATCTTTGGTCTGCAAGCTAATTGTGAAATAGGTGGATATTTTTGCGACCATAGGTTGGTATTTTTTTTATTGCCTCTGATATGTTTTTGCGACCATATGCGGGTCTCGTGGGACCATAATTTTTGACCGGTGTGAAGTCATAAATTATGATCACCATAATTGCAAAATATGTAGATTTTGTCATATGGAAAACATGAACGATTCACAAAGGGGCGTTCAATTTTTTTTCTTCAATGTTGGACTTGTTTTTTATGCTGTACAAGTGTCAATAGTAAAATCATGTTTATGGAATAGTAAATATGTTTTTCTTGAATCGTAACTATGAAATGGTTTCAATCCTCAAAACTGAGTAGATTTTGCAATTTCAATAATCATGATATACAATTAAGTGCATGTTGCGATCACAAGCATGCAAAGTATATTACGAGCATTCATATTTCAACTATAAATACTTGAACGCCAATCATAAAATTTGTATACTATTTGAGGATTAGGCAGTCCTCAGGGACAAACGGAAACAAGGATCCAACATGCTTGCAACCATCGAGGCTTAGTACTGGCAACAACGCATGCAATCGGCAGCGATGCAAGGTACATGGACGTGCCGCCAAATCAACTTGACCTCCGAGGTGCTCATTCGAATATATCTCTTGGCAACCTTGCTTTCGTCCATGCTGTTGCACACCAAATCCAAAAGGCATTAGAAAATTATTGACAAAACGGACACATCGACGGGTGGGACAGGAATCTAGTCACGTGGACTACGCCGCTTACCTGGTTCGTCCTGATGATATCCTTCAACGCACTGCCCAAGGCGGACCATGCTGCAAGGTAGGCTATGGCCAACAGGGATACGTACGGTAAAGCTCTAGCTCCTGGAGTGGATGATGCCTGGAGCCAACAACGGCCGTGTTCACCGTGTGCTAGCGCTTTCAACGGACTAGGTCGGCAGCCGCATGGCCTGTCGTTCTTCACTGGAACACCACCATATAAGCTCGTCGTTCTCCTCCAGACTGCTGAAAAAGAAACAGGAATCGATTAGATGGGAAAATGAACGGGGATGAGAAAAATAGGGACGGTAGTACGTCTTACATAATTGTGCTGCTCCATGCTCCCGTCGTCGTGAGCTCCGAGCATATCGCCGGCCATCGGAGCATCATCGCGTATTGTCGTCTTAGGAGAGAGAGGAGAGAAAATATGAGAGATGGCAACGTGATTTCACAAATAAACCTCAGCATTTGAGAAGAGAGGCGAGGGAATGAAATAATGGTACGGTGTGCACTGATTTGGAATGAATTAATAACCAGCCATAATTGGCTTTCCCCAATCAACGCTTGATATCAATGGAGCACGTTAATTAAAGGTCAATAATGACTTGCATGAGCGATTGCATGCGTGGATGGATTGAGACTGGGTCGGACCGGGTTGCATGTGGCTGGGGTGTGAAATATTATTTCACACCCAGGGAGCTATATAGGGGTACTATATATATATATATATATATATATATATATATATATATATAGGACAGCGCTAATTCACTTCCTGGGTGTGATATATTATTTCACACCCCAGCCCACCTATGATGTTCCTGTCCCGCACCGCACTACCAGCACGCACCATGCAGGTGCAGTCATCAACAGAGCCATAACATGTATTAATTAGCTTCCCTTAATTCAACCTTAATGCAGGCGCGCATGTGTGTGCAGAATAGGAAGATTCTTTACCTTTGGCGTATATCAGTCAATCAGCCAGTAACATCTTAATTAACTGACAACAGCCTGGCTGCCCCAAATAAATGAAACGTGATTATATGGAAGGATTATTGCTTGGAATAGCCGTGAGCCAGGCTGCTAAACTAGCAAAATTGACTAGTTTTGCGATCTAGACTTTTTGTTTTGAACTGTTGCGATCTAGACTTAGAATCAATAGAATTGCGACCCCAATGTTTGATTATGCCTGATGTGTTTTTTAACCATAGGTGTTTTTTAAAAATATCATAATAATTGACTGGTGTGAAGTCGTAAATGCTAGACACCATAATTGCAAAATCAGTAGGATTTTGTGATAACGAAAACATATGAGAAGTGATATCATAAATTCCGGTAAAAACATATGAATCGCACATGCAAAATCATAAATTTCATCATGACCACAAAAGCTCGGGCTCCACGATAGTAAAACCTGTATGCAAGTGTAAAAATTTTATCCCACAATTCTTTTTGCAAACAATCTTGAAATATTTGCTTTCTAGAAACATAAAATCCAAGTATTTCATACATTCATTTTACTTACACATCCAAGTAAAATGAACCATAGGAACACTTCTATCAGTGGCAGTTGATTCCATGCACCAACACAGCCCATTTTGTTAGTTCCGAATTTCCTTGGATTTTGGTGTTATCTTGGTCACATTTAGATCATAAAAGCCTTTTCATGTAATCGTAAAATGTTGTCTGTTCTTGGGTCACAACCTTCAATCGTAAAAAATTAACCCACAATTGTAACATTAGTGTTACAATTGAATATACAAGTGTGTGAGTGTAAAAAGCAATCAAATTTTATTGTTGTTTGAATATGTATTTATGATTAAGAAATGACCGTGGATACCCAACATTGCAAACTGACAGCTAGGCAACCACAATTTTTTTTACAACTATTTTTTAGGCAACCTAATCTTTTTGATAGGGCTAGAAATAGCATGGTATGATGATTCCATGACATAACCAATGAACACATGCTCGCAACATATGATTTTTTTTTATAATACTAATTCTAACGAAAGAATTTTATATTCTTAGCCCTGGAATGTAACATCGTTGACACCTCCATCACGATGATAAAAATCTTTGTTAGTCTCAGTCACATGTTGACCATAAAAGCTTTTTCATGAGACCACAAATATTGTTCCTCATTGTCAAAATCCATCAAAAAATCCTTAGAAGTGAAAAATCAACGCACACCCATAAGAGTTTGATCGAGAATCATAATTCAATATGCAAGCGCACGAGTGTAAAATGTACTGAAATTTACGAAAGCTCGAATAGGATTTACGAACAACAATGATTTTCTGACTAGTGAATACATGTTCAATATATAAATTTCAATCGTACAAACCGTGTACATTTTGCTGATCCTAATTCTTAAACACTGATGAGTACTACATTTGCGACTTGAAGCACTGGCTACCTATATATCCACCCGCCTAAAGCACACGGATGCAAACCATGCATCAAGTATAGCTCTACGACAGCAGGTGCAGCTGTAGAAGACCGCTGGATCGAGCCCCAGCCAACGCCAAACGCCAGCATGCCTCCGAAGATGCACCATACCGCTTGGGCAAACGGCAGCACACCCCTTCATCTCCCTGGCGACCAGTGAACACGCTTCCTCGGCTTGGATCACACGAAAGAAAAAAAATGGAACTTTAAAGATCAGCAGGAAAACAACAAATGGCACTAACCTTAGCGCGCTCGTTCATGCTTCCTGGAAGAATGCAAACATGAAAACTGTTTCTGACCTATCACTCTCGGCCATCACAGGGTCCTCTTTCTCCTCCACGCTGCTGCCACAGAATCTACAAAACCATCAAAACGACATACTAGCAAAAATAGCACGGTTGCAGGGAGGAAAGGAAACGGCAGAATTTTGTGCCTAGCCGCAGCTATAAATAGTTGAGGAGAGAGAGAATATGGAAGAATTAATGAAGAATATGGCAACGTGATCAAAGGAAATAAACCTCCACACGCCAGCCTTTACCATTCCAAATAAATCCCCATAATTATGATGCCTTATTATTTGAATATTAAATGATGTGAGACATGAGGTGGTTAGTAATTTGGCTGGCTCGGTCTGGTTGGGTTGGGTGCGGTGTGACATGGCTTGATTGCTTAGCTGGGGTGTGAAATATTATTTCACACCCAGGGAGTTATATAGGGTTCCTATATATATATATACACGCTAATATGTTTTAAACATACATTAAGTCTATTCTATGTTTGAATGAAATATCATGAATGTCATCAATGCTAATATTTTTCCTTTTGTGGAAACATCATCAATATCAAAATGTCTTAAGGGATCACCAGTGATTACACCCAAAAAATATGCCCTCAGGTTTAATATTTTTCTTATCGTTAGGGCAAAAACTAGCAGGCCTGTCCTAATGACAAGAAAAGAAAACAAGAGGGAGTAAGATAGTTATCATGGACCCATAGTTAGGGGCGGGTCTAATAATAGTGGCCATAAACAGACTCTGGCTTCTCCTACAAGTTACACGAGGTGAACCACAACAAGCATGCAGTGTGGTAAAAGAGGAAGTATTTCGACCGACCCATAGATATCCTTGCACGCCAGGATACCGATGTCAATTCCAGGATATACTAGAATAAGGTAGGAATCCCAAAATCGTCGTTGGAATCTTCGTTCATTGCCTAGAAGATCTCATCGGAGAGGCCTCATCCATGGTCTTGTTGCTGATCTTCAGCAAGGAGATGAGCTCTGAAATCTTCAGTGAGCATTGAGAGATGACTTGATGGGTCACTTGGCAGAGGCCTTGGCCCCATCGGAGGCCTCATCATCATTGGAGGAGATGTGCCAATTGAGGAAGAAGACGATGAAGAGGAAGAGAAGGAAGTGGTGCCAAATGATGATGAGGTGTCACAAGAAGAAGAGGAGGCACCAAAGGGAGGACAACAAAACTTGAATAGGTAAGGGGTTGCCGGCAATGGTGGCCTCCCCTCGGACAGAGAGACTAACAAGGCTGTGGGATGGTCCACAGAGATGGAGGAAACCTCATTGACGTGCCTGTCCTTGAGGTGGATGATGTGCCAAATACCTGCAAGTGTATAGGATAAAAGAAAATAGTTTTCCCTCTGAGAATACAGTATTTAATTGAACCACACGAGCAAAGAAAACTGGATTCCCCACTAAGAAATTGAAACACTATCACAATCACAAGAATATACTTCCATCCGTTTGGAAATACTTGTCACCCAGAAAATCACTGTAGCAACTTTGACTAAATGTTTTTTTTCTCTAAAATATTTCTAGTTACTTTCAATGTTCATATTGTTTGGTAGATTTCGAGGCACACTACATTAGCATTATATACTTTCAAATACATCTAAATATTTTGTAGAAAAAAAAGTAAAGTCAAAGTTGCTACAGTGATTTTCCGGGTGACAAGTATTTCCAACTGGAGGAAAGTAGTAGGTAGCAGTTAGAATAATAAAAACCAAATCAAGTAATTAAACGAAGATTGTTGTACAGAATAAAATAAACTACTGACACTTAGTTGTAATCAATGAAGAAATAATAAGGCTTCAAGATTTTAGTTTATTGATAGGGGTAGTGTATACCACCTGTAGGTCTCTCGAACTCACCGCTAATCGTGTCTGGACCTTGCGACCCAAACATCCATCCTTTATTGGAAGATTGATTGTATGAAGATATAAATCGGAATGCTTCATTATGACCCATTGCACCCTGCAAACCTATCTCTTAGGCAATACCTAGTTTCGTCTAAACAAGTTAATTAATCCTGCAGATCAGAATCATATCGTGATCATAAATCATGTTACCCAGGAGCCCTATTAAAGTAACATGCAATAATGCATTCATGAATGAGAACCATCATCACTCTACATCTCATCTATAGTATAGCACCTAGCAACTACACCATCTCTAATCTCCTACATCTCTGTAGCCCGTAAGAGCTTAATCACAAATCATGTGATCCAATAAAGTGGGAAACATGATTGACAATGAAACAAGGGAAATGGTGAGAGGAACCATATTGTCATGAATTTTATCGAACCAACAATTACGAGTATCGAATATCGATTACAAGAATATTAACCACACAATATTTCTTACAATGGTCCCTAATCATACTCCCACCAGTTTCAAAATTGTTGTCGTTTTGAGGTTGTCTTAAGTCAATTTTTTTAATTTTGACTGTAAATATTTTTTTATGTGTCAAGTTTGAAAATGTGAGACTAACATGATTAGATTTGTATTGAAATATGGTTTCATAAAAGTACACTTTAACTATATTTTGTTAATATTTTATAGAAAAATGTATTAGTCAAAGATATATATGCTTTGAAGACCGTGTCAATGTCCAAAACAACAACCTTTGTAACACTAAAGGGAGTACAACAATAGGACAATAATGATTTGTCCTCTTTGACAACCATGCCAATGTCCAAAACGACAACCTTTGTAACACTGAAGGGAGTATGACAATAGGACAATAATGATTTGTCCTCTTCTCTCCCACCACAACTTCTTAGAAATGGAGGCTCCAGGCAGTGGAGGATGATATGGTCATTGCTAGCCACCGTACCAAATGCACGCAAACTCTTTGTAGCTATGTTTCGTGGCATGCTCAAAAAGGAAGTTGTTCCTAATGATATCCTAATACCATTATTTTTCCCTTAATTCTTGTATAATTCCATTTTCTTGAAGAAAAATAGAAAATACCAATCGTGCATTCAATGAGTAAAAACTTAATGAATGGTTCGTTTGTACCACTGAGATAGGGAATAATCCATGTATGAAATATGATGTATTAGAGGATACATTCCCAGATGGTCATCTGTTGGGCCTCCTCGCCATGCTATCCACGGCGGTGAGAGGGCAGTGGAGTCGACCATGGCTACCGCATTCGTCATGGTCAACGAGGCGTGCGCTAGTGGAGATATTTCTGAACAACGCTGTTGCAGACGACATGAACACGCTGGACGCGCTTGTGAATGGGGCAGCTGAGAATGCAGTGCATGGCGTGTTGGTTTTGTAATTTAGGAAATATAAAATCAGATTATAAGATCCTATCTATATAGTTTACTTAGCGGATAAGTTAAGGTTTCTTAGGGTTCAAAGTTAGAGTTAATTTAGCGATAAGTCATAGGTTGCTTGAACGTCATAACAGGCCTTGTTTTGATAGGACCGATTCGCTGATAGATTAACAACTGCGAACACACTCTCCATGCCCTCTAGCTGTAATATAAATGTGTATGGTAAATAAGATTATAATTGACAGGTTGTTCCAATGAAGTGTTCATAAATCATAATACTCATTTTTTGTCCTTGTCCGGTATTTTCTGTTCTTGATGATGATGGAAGAGATGTGGCCGAAGTGAGTTCTGTTGATGTGCCCCGAGGAAAAGACAGTTTCTGTGGCAACCAATGGTTCCCGAACTTTGATCATTGGACCGGCCATTACGTGAACCATGCTTTACCACTTACTGCATAGAAAGATTATGGCATTGGCACCATTTTTGGGGTGTGTCTTTTCTCGTTTGCTGGGTTTCGACATTCCAGAATATATAATCCAATCCTTAAGAGATTCACGTTCAGGCCACTTAAATGTTATTTTTATGGTTGTTGTCGTATTTTGTGACAATATAATTCTTGTTGTACTGTGAAAATGTCTCGCAACCAATTCTAATGGTCCAGTTTTGATTGCTCTTTGTGTGCTAGAGCCATCATGTGCTTGTTGGCTTCCCTTGATTGATTTTAAGGAACGTCCGTTTATTGATGTTTATCAGAACTTTAGGGTTTATGGAAGTGACAAAACTGTGCAAATCCATCCATATGACACAATGCGATGCGTGTAGGCGTGTAGCAACAAGCTTAGGGAGCCTCCACTACTGTCGGAGAAGGGAATTTTCCCTGTGGTTCCCAGACCCGATGACGGCAAGCTTTTGCTCTAACCAAGTAGTCATGAAAAGGGTCATTTAGGAAAGGTTTCTTCCTATGAAAACTGGAAATGTTATCTTGTTGATCGGCTCCACCTCCACCCTATGGAGCCGTGCATTGAACTGTGCTTGAAGGAGAAACCATCTGATCTCGGCGGTTTAGCTTAATTAAGGATCGTCACTTGCATGCAAGGGTAAGGTTGAAGTATTTTGTCTGGCTATGTTTTAAGTAGTTATGGTGGGTAATTCTACTCAAGGAGCAGTGCAGCTACATTTCCCTTACGTCCCCTCCAAAACGCAATAAAACGAGGGCACACCTCTGCCTACCTCACGTACGCAGTGTGATGTGTGGAAGCTAATTAAGCTTGCCGACTACGTACTAGTATTATCGCACAACTCTGCCTACCTCACGCAATGTGCCGCAGAAGCTTGCCAAGCACGCACAAGAACATGCCCACACCTCGTGCTATATATGTCACGCAATGTGGTATAGAAGCTAGCCACCCTTTCTTTATTGGCTTTGCCCTAGCTTCTTCTTCTTCTATACATAAGGAACGACATGGTGCTGCTTCCACTCGTGAGGTAAGTGAATGAACATGGAGGCCCAAGGTGACACTGGCAACCAGAAGCTCGACGCTGGCGCTCTCTTTGTTCTCCAGTCCAAAGGCATCCCGGTGTTTCTTTCTTCTAACCAACTTTATTCTGTGCCCATACCAAGCTGATACTGTATACCGATCGAGATCCAGTAAACTATTGATTAGACGAAATATTTAACCTTTGTAGTGTTTCCCATGCACTACTACAGAACTGCAAATAGGAGACACTATATTACAGACGGGGAACTGGATCCCGTCTGTAATTTAGTGATCACAGACGGGACTTACCAAGCCACGTCTCAAATATGTTGCTAGGTCTAATTCCAGGCCTGATGACTACCACATCACAGACGGGATTATGGTCTCCCGTCTGAGGCTGAGTGATCACAGACGGGATAAGTCAATTTTTTTATACCTCGTCTGCGGTACCTGTTGCCCGGACCCGAAAACTTAATCAATTCTAGTTTCCTCGCAGACGACTCTCGCGTCCGTGTGTCCACCCACCACCCACGTGACCACGTCCAACCAGCCTCCTCTATCTCCCCATCACCCCTCGCCTTCTGTTCCCGAGATCTGCTCCTCAGCCTCGTCGTCCCCGAGAGAGCCGCCACTCCGTGCCTCAGCACCCAGCCTATGCGCTGCACTCGAGCTCCGCCACCGTAGATCTGCTCCTCAGCCTCATTCTCGACCCTCCCTAAGAACCACAGTCTCCTCCGCCGAGCCGGTGGCATGGGGAAAGGGAAGGGGACTGGTTCGGAGCCGGGATAATGGGAGGGGGAGCAGGAGGGCGGGGGCATGGCGCCTGCGGGGAGTGCGCGCACGCGACAGCGCCACCCGACTCTTCTTCCTCACCGCCTCGTCCTCGGCTGGGAGGGAGGAGGCCCGATCGGATCTTGGCGGAATGCGGCCTGGATCTGGATCTGGATCTATGGAGACGGGGGGTCGCAATGGCGGCGCCCTGATGGTGGGCGATGCAGGCACTGCTGCTGCTGCGCCTGCTCCACCCGGTCGCGCAAGTAGTTCCACCACAGCGGGCTTCGTCCTTGCCAGCAACCCATCACGAGTCAAGGTCGCCCCAATAGAGGTAATATTCAGTCCTGTGCTCGTTCATCCCTCCGATCTACATGGTTTGAGTGCGTTGCAATGAAACTGGGATCAATTCCTCAGATCTGACTAAATAAATATAACATGTATTCAGAAAATTGATGGCTGTACTGTCTTGGATTGAGAAACGGGATACAATGAAAGGCTGAAGAAAGAATAAAAATTTTGTATCTGCTTTTCCAGATCATTGGGAACCCTATCAATTTCTGTTTTTCTGTCTTTGACTTTACTTTTCTGAAACATCAAAGGGCCTTGAGTTTTAGTTTGGACATGTCTGACTTGTGCCTTGCTTAATTACTTGTCCATTTGAATAAGGGACGTAGCAGAACCAGAGATTTATTGCTAACAATGACTTCAATTGAAATCTCAAACCTGCCTATGCATTTTCAGAACAAGGTAAGATAGCTTGATGATATACATTTTAAATCAGTGAAGCTGCGCTAACTTGATTTAGGTGCTATTTGGGACTTGTAAGCAGAGCCCACAGCTGAGAAGATCTCAGCGAAGTATAAAACAGACAAGGACGACCAGCTGTTTTCTGTGAAAAAATAACTGAACATTGCAAGATAGCTTTGAAGTATTGCTATTTTTCCATGTGCAGCTTCTTTAGTTTCTCTCAGGTAATTGCTGGTATATGGCTTCCTTCCGGTTCTGAAAGATAAGAGGCACTAATTCATTATCTGTGAGAACTTGCTGCGTTTATTTACTTCTGATATGACATCCACTTATTTCCATATGCAGATTGTTTTGTTTCATGAACTGTGAGAACTTTCCTAGTCATATGACAGCCATTTAACTTGTCGTGAGCCTCTTGTCACAATTTATTTTATTATATGTCAACTGGTGAGCTCATTCCCTGCTCTATTTCTACCTAAATGTAATATCTGTAATTTTGTTAGAACATTGTACATTTGTGAATATCTGTAGCCCTTCCTGGATCCTAACAATACATCACTTTTGCACTCATATTGTAGGATCTTCAGTGCATGCCAATATTAGGATGTATTGAACTTTTCGTTTTTCTACTTTATGGTGTATATTGATCATCAGTCATTCCATAAGAACAGAGTAGACAATGCAAATAAGTGGTCACGAAAATTAGAATTGTACACTAGGAGTGGCCATCATAACGAGAATTCTATACTTGTTTTAATCCTTCCTGCTTAAATATCTGTTTGTGCACTCCTTGGAGTAAAAATGTTGCACTGATTCTTCATTTTCTCCACTGAAAGAAGAAAGAAAATTTTAGGAATTTAGTTTCTGATTTGTATAAAAATAGCTATGTGAATAAGTGTTGCTATGAATATACTTTATGTGAGAGGAACCGTAATTGATGCTTTGTATGCTCCCCACCTCATTGCTACTTTGACATTGGTTAGGAAGCATTATATTTGTACTTATAACTTTGTAAATGTTATATGTTTGTGATCTTCTGCAGTAGTAATAATCCTATAAGTGTGTTCTGAATATGCAGGCTACTGATTAGGAAAAAGGATATTGTATTTCCAGTCAATCTTCCGAAAAGAAATGGATTTCACAAGAAAGGTAAGAATTCTTGTTTCCGAGTCAATGGTATCGTTCATTTTTCCTTGGTCCTTAGTTGTAGACATTTCTAGTATTTTGGAATAACAGTGCATAGACACCATCATTTTTAGTCGCTTGTAGATGTTTCTGGATTCCTAAGTGTTTTTCTGATCAACATTTTACAACTATGCAGTTGGGCATAGATGGAGAAATGGTGGATTTTAGCCAAAACTTGCAGAAGAGAAACTGGATCAGTTTAGAACCAAGTAGTTGATCTATGTTATTTAGAAATAGTAGTTCTGCAAATATTTGTAGTGGATCTTCTTTAATTTCTTTTGTCCAGTGCACTCGATCCATTGGCTATACTATTGTCCAGTGCACTCGATCCATGTAAATGTAGGGCAGGAACCACTTTTTTTTTGCCTGGTCACTGGGTCATCAGAGACGGGTACTATTGAAACCACGTCTGTGATATCGGCCAGCACAGACGGGTCTTCCTCATATCACGTCTGTGATATTAGTCATCACAGACGGGTATTTAATCTAGGCCCGTCTGTGATAACAGTCATCACAGACGGGGAAATACCCCGTCTCTGATGACTTCACATCACAGACGCCGACGCACAGACGGGACTGGTACCCGTCTGTGATCTATGTTTTTCCCCGTCTGTGATTTGACGTTCTGTAGTAGTGATGGTTGCATCATACTTGGCAACTGATCTGAACATAAGCCCCGACCAAAGTTGTGGATCATTAGTTATGGAGATTTCCTCTCACTACCGGAAACTAGAATTTTGCCGTGTGCCGCAAACTTTGCCGTGTGCAATTTCACGGGCACACGGCAAACGCCATCTGCAGAATACCTTGGATAAAACTAACCTTGCTGCAGAATATCTCCGTTCCTTGGGGAAAACAAATACGATACCTTGGAATACTCCTGGGTGAAGTGCTACGGCGGTATTCCGTGCGCTTGCGGATTTATTCGTGGTGTAAGAAATACCAACAGTGATTCGGAAGAATGAGGGAGTATGTTCCCTCTAAAGAATGTTTCAAAAGAAAAGAATTCTTGGAAAGAGATAGATCATTGAGAATCTTGCTTGACGGATGTCTTTCATGTACTCTCCATGAAAAGGAATTGATTCTCATCTTCAGTGATTATGATATGAGAATGCAATAAGTGATATACGTGCTTAATTTGACTAACATTGGATTAAGAATATGTATTAAAGAATATTCGAATTTATTTCTGAATTGATGGTTAAATACGAGCCAATAATAGCATTTAAGGAATTACCCGCTTGGTGGGAAAGTTTATGATAATGCCTGCATGGCGGGAAAAGTCTCGGAAAATACCCGCATGGCGGGTAAATTTTGGCAAAGAAATTATCGTGTATGGCAGGAGAAAGATATGATGACTCATGTGCTTTTGAAGTATCCCACTCTGGGAGAAAGATATGGAGTAGCTCCTATGCTATCCTAGAATCGACTATGCACTTTTATGTGTCATAGTTATTAAGCACTCAATGAGTCTAAAGAGAATAAAAGTGATAGACGAACCTACAGATAAGAATGATATGCAAGTGTGACTTGCAACAGTACTATTGATAAAGAACTCTGTTGAGTTTTTAAAATGGAGTGAGGAAAAAGGTACTCCCATATGAGTTAAGAAATTATTTCATTTTGCATGAAGTAATCAGATCAATGAAGTAGATTATCGAAGTTTCCTCATTCACAAGAGTTCTGAATGGTTTTCAAAATTGCGGCAGAACAGATCACGCCACATTTCGAGGAGGAGAAATGAAAGATAATTAATAAGAAAGATACTCCCCTATACTCCAGATAATGTGATGCATATCTAAAGTGATCTATAAATGATGAATTTGATCGTCGGGGGAGTACGACGGTCAAAATGACGATAACCCTAAAGGTAAAGAGATGGCTATATTCCTGGATCTTTTGCAGTTCTGATAGGAAGATATCATAGTAAACCCGTATTCATACTGGACGAGTTTCAAAGTCAAAGATGGTGCTTAAAGCATCATATGAGAAAAGTTTTAATAGAATGAATCCAAATAAGAAAGTTTAAAGATACGTCAGCTTCGGAGAAGATGGAGTAATCTGGGGGAGCATGTTGCATGATCTATACAACACATGTTGTTTGCTATAAAGGATCATAGAATCAATTGCCTCTGGCAATAAAAGAAAAGTAGGACTACGTGTCCAATTCAATTATTTCAAAAGAATGCAAAGAAGGAACATGTTTACAAGAGACCATGGAATTAGTTGCCTCTGAGCAATAAAAGAACAAACAGCCCTATATGAAAGAAGTGCCAATAGCTGAGGATCCTGAAGGTTTCAAAGAACAAGAAAATCTGTTTTTTTCGATTACCATAGAGGGCGATCCCACCTCGTTACAGGCGTTCACTTGTCTAAATGGCAAGAAGCTATGTAAGATGGAATGAAATTGATTAATCCCAATGTTTGGGATTTAGAAGAAATTCCTAATGGAGTCAAAACAGTATGCCGTTATGGGTCTACATTTTTTGAATGTGACTCCAAAGGGAATACAGATCCTCAATGGAGCCAAAACAATAGGCCATCATGGGTCTACAATATTAGACTCCAAAGGAAACATAGACATTCATAAAGAGCCGCTTGTGCAAATGGAATATATAGTAAAAGGCTTTACGCAAAGAGAAGGGATACACATTGTAATGAGACATTTTCTCCAATCTCGTGTGAGAATTCCTTCAGAATTATAATGATATTAGTGGCACATCATGATCTGAGTTACATCAGATGAAAGAAAAGACAACATTCGCAAAGGGGATTTCTATGAAGATTATTACATGACACAAACTTAAGGTTTTGTCGTGGAAGTAAAAGAATATAAGAGATGTTATCTGAAGAAACCTTTATGGACTAGAGCAAGACTCTAGACAGTAGCTTTTAAAGTAAAGAGTCATATATTATTTTGGGTTAAAGAGAAAGAGAGGATAATTGTGTTTGTACAAAGTTATAGAATGGGAAATTCATTTCCTAATCCTGTACATGTGGAAGATATTCTACTTGTTAGTGGTGATGTCAGTCTACAAGAAAAAGTTCATGTCCTCAAGATTAACTAGAATATTCTCGGTAGGATGTCTACCGTATAAAGATATTCACCGAGAAAGAAGAAAAGGAGTGTTAGGAATGACGCATAGGCATACTAAGAGAAAGGTCTCTAAAGTTTTGAGAACTTTAGTGTTCAAAGAATCGATATGAAATAGATCAAATGACTATGGTACCATATGCTTCTGCTGTTGGAAGCTTGATAGAAGAAAAATATGATATTACCCTGACATAGTTCATTTATCCGGGTTGTTTTTGGCAACATCCAGTCTAGACATAGATCACTGGAATAGAGTTAAAGATATCGGCCTCATGTTAAAAGAAACAAGTGCTCTCAAAAGGTTGTGAGTACAAAGATAGAATGTGCTCTCAAAGGGTTGTGAGTACAAAGATAAAACTGGTGAAATGTGTAGCGAAATCCACAATTGTCGCTAACTTCACACTTGGAGTTTTTGTGTGGAAAAGCTCCAAAGAATGTAACAATTATGATCAATGTGATGCAAAGACATGATATAGTATGCCTTTTTCTGACACACGGCAAATTCACGAGTTTGCCGTGTGTCTTTCCATGGCGCACGGCAAATACGTGACTTTACCGTGTGCCTGCAAGCGACACACGGAAAAGTAACACAAAAATATTCACTTTTGACCTTCAAACTTTTTCTCCACCCCACGTAGGCACTCCATATTCCAATTTGATACATTTCTCAATTTGTTTGCTATATTTAACAAATTTATTTCATTCAAAGGATTTTATCGTATAAGTCAAATTTGAACTGCAAGTGCATGAAATAATATAATAAAGTTAGTGGAAAATCATATTCGTGATATTTAGGCTAGTGTAAGGCCTTATCTAGTAGTTGAAACGAAATTTCAAAAATCATATTCACGAAACATTACAACGGACTTGGGGCCGAATAGTTTTTTAAATTCTATAAAATTCAAACGAAGTCTGAAAATCATGAAATTTGTTATGATGTGATCGTATGACATGTGGAGATCTGATAAAAATCTGAAAAGAAGATTTTGCACATATGTTCATAACAATGTTTATAAACTTGAAACATCTCACAAGAAATATAAGTGTGATTGTATGAGACAGGGTTAGTAGACACATGTTCTGAAAACAATTTTTTTATATGATCTCATACGGAAAAGAACTTAATACCACAGTTATACAGCTCTATTAGATCTACAACTTTGTAGTTTTCAACTTTTGTATTTGAGATTGTTTAGTACTTCAAAATATTATTCTAAATTATCTAATTTGAAATTATAAATTTTAAAACTTTCAAATGACCTCGGATGTACATAAGTTCTATGCCAAAGTTGGAGAGCTCAACTATATGTACAACTTTGAAGTTGACAATTTTGTTAGTTGAAATTGTCTAATGCTTTAAAATATCATTATAAGCTTTCTGATTTCAAATTTTAAAATTTTTAAATTTTCAAATGATCTCGGATGTGAAGGTCATATCATCAAAACATCATATTTCGATGATATGAAGGCAAAGAACAATCATTATGTATGCAAAAGGATGTCACATCGACATATGTAGCGCAATTTATGAGATAATGATAGTGGTAATGAAGAATTGACTTCGTTAGAGTACTTGCATTGTTAAAAATCAATTCAGTAGAATTTGCAAGTGTATGAAAAAACAAAGTGATTTTTTTGGCAAATAGCAGAATTTGCATTTTTTGTCATGTACGATGTTTATAACCTGAAGATTTCCCGATGAAGTTCTATATAGAATAGAAAACATGAGGTTAAGTTCATAGATGCAAAGATGTTCGAATTTGAATTTCAATTCAAAACTTTCTTATATACACAATAGACAACACAAAATGCTTCACCTTTATTTTTAGTTATATTTCGGACTATTTTGATATTTTTAATGTCATAACCGACAATTATATCATTTTAATTTGTATAAATTCAATTTCACCAATAAGTAAATGAAATAATAATTTTTTGTGTGTGCCAAATTAATATTCATTTGGCTAAGGCATTATATTGGTTTTTTAAAAAGGTACTTTAAAATCCTCAAGTAAATGCGCATTTAGAAATTTATGAAAAAAACTTGATTCGTGGTCAGTTAAAACAAAAATTACTTTGTTCGCCGTGTGCCGTTGACCGGCGCACGGTGAAGTTTACTTTCGCCGTGTGCCTTGGATCTGGGCACACGGTGAAGTTTCTATTCGCCGTTTGCATTGGATCTGGGCACACGGCGAATCGGCGAGGACTTAGCCGTTTTTCGGAAGCGCCTTCTCTCTCGCGCGCTCTCTGTTTCTCACTCGCTCTCTCTCTCACAGGCTCACCAGCGCTCGCTCCCTCCGCCGCCGCCCGCCCTCCCTTCCTCCGCCGCCGCGGCGCCTCCTCCGTCGCCTCCGCACTGCGCCCGCCCCAAGCCTCGCGCCCTCGGCGACCCTCCCCGAGCTGCGCGCCCCCGGCGACCCGCCCCGAGGCCGCGCGCCCCCGGCCACCCGCCTCCGAGCTGCGCGCCGCCGGCGACCCGCCCCGAGGCCCGCGCCCCCGGCCACCCGTCCCCCGAGCTGCGCGTCGCCGGCGACCCTCCCTGAGGCCCGCGCCCTCGGCCACCCGAGCCCTTCATCGACGCCGACCCGGCCTTCAACCGCCTCCACCTCGCCGCCGAAGGCCGCGCCGTCGACTGCTGCTACCCGTCGCCACGCTGCTTGTATCCTCCATCGCCACGCTGCTCGGCGCGCGCTCGCTGCTCCTCACCAAGGGCGCGGCGCACAAGCGGCTCCACTCAGCTCACCCTCACCCGCCGGCGAGCGGTGATTTCCGTCTCGGCTGTAAGGTTTAGTTTCTTTGTTGGTTCATTACCGGATTGGTTCCAATTGATTCCTACTATGTAAATCATTGCAAATTGAAACTCAGTCTCTGTGGTGTTCAAATTGATATGATATGCATGCAGGGAAAAGAAAGAAGATAAGACAGTATTATTAGATCTTTTGTGGAAGATGACATAAAACAAACAAATGTGTCATATATGTCCACATGGCCAAGGACATTTAGTTTGAAAAACTTAAGGTAGCTAGAGCCTAGAAATGCAGATGTTAATTTGAATAGAGAAAAGTAATACAAAAACTTAAGGTAGCTAGAGCCCGAGAGTAGTTTAAGATTGTTTTCTTACAAATTAGTTAGTTAGCTAATTTTACTTAGCAATTTCAGTTAGCAATTTTAGTTTCATATGTAGTTAGTTATCCAATTGAGTAAGATAATGGAGTTACATCAATCATGAAGATTTTATTCTAGTTACACATCAATCTTATTTTGCAGGAGAAGAGGCCCTCGGAGCTGAACCGGAGCACCAACTGATGGCGTCTTTCCACTGCCCAAACATCATGATCTTTGATGAGGCTGAGGTTAGATACAATGATGCAAGTCTTTTAGGCCTCGTAGTACTTATGAAGAGTCAATCTCCATATGCCTACACTCACATCGATCGCACGATGATAAAGTCAGCCTTAGAGAGCCAGACGGGTGTGGTGCTTCCGGTAGAGCAGATCTCCCGGTACCTTTCTGATTATGTGCTGTGTACCGGCTCATTCGAGACAACCAATCAGATCTTGAAGAAAACAACCCTTAAATTTGAGGAACATCGCATTTCGATGTTACCACTGACGCCCTTGTATGGTTCCATTGAAGTACCCATTGATCCCAGAGTTCCCAACTTAGAGATACAATCTACAGCCCCAGAAATTACCGAAAATATCCAAGCACTGAAGATTGTCGTAACTGGACTGCCACCAGTCTTTTAGAGCCAGTCCTTTCTAGTACCTAGAATCTTCAGTAACATATGTGAAGTTACCCCAGTCCGTTTGAGGCGCAGTGATCTCGCATTCGGCATGGTAACATATGCACGCCCATCAACTATACCTAGGGAGGCCCAAATTGGCATCCGCAGAAGCAGTGGTTCCTTAATGAACATATGGCCAATTTGGATTGATGTACAACCAGCTGAACCGGGGGATGTACAGACAGTTCAGGCCAACGGTAACTGCAGTTACAACAGAACCTTGCTCCGATAATGTTACATTGTTTCTTCTAACAATTGTCACTCTTACTGCAGAAACCCACCCACGACTCCGCTACACACTATTTCGGCAACAAAATGGTGACGGGGGTGCGGGGGCTTCCGGAACAGGAGGTGCACTTGGAGCAGGTCGTCAGCAAGCAGGTATGCTACAACCAGTCTATACATCGACCCCTAACTACAAACTTGAGTAGCTAGACAGTCCAAAAACTGCGCTACCTCATGCGGATCCTCATGCATCAGGTTACTTTCTTGAAGCACCCGATTCATCAAGCGATGGTTCGACCGTAGTATCGGAGACACCATCAAACGAAGGTGGCACCGTAGTACTGGAGACACTATCAAACGAAGGTTCCACCGAGATAATATCGACTCTCAAAAGTCCCTTCAGCCATGAAAGTTCCACTGAGATGATGTGACATCACGTCTACACCGAAGGGTACATTTAGTTGAACTTCAATCCTTATGTATACAACTATCGAATTAATTAAAACAATATTCCAGCCATCTCTTTGCTAACACATCTCCTTTACAGCTAAATCCAAAGATGAGGAGATGCTCGAAGGGGCAAGTACTCAAGAAAAGTACACCGGAGACACCGCGAGCTTGGTTGTGAACTGTTGTTGTGAACTTCTGTTGTGAACTTATGTTGTGAATGTTGTGAACTTGAGATGTGAACTTCAGTTGTGAATGTTGTGAACTTGTGATGTATTTGAACTTATGTACCCTTTTATTTCTATGGATTTGCTTATGTGGACTTGTTATGTATTTGAACTTATGTGACATATGGATGATATGGATGATATATGTGACGTATTGGTGATATATGTGCGTATCGATGATATATGTGCGTATTGATGATATATATGTCGTATTGATGATATATGTGATATATTGGTGATATGTGTGATATATTGAGGATTTATGTGATATATGTGTATTTTTGATGATATGTGTGATCCGAGGCTATAAAGAACTGAAAATGCATCTAGGCCTCCCTTGTGGGTTTTGGTGATAAAGGACAAGTGAAAACAACCCCAACTGTCCAACATTCCTCTTATCAGTGACGGAACTTCCGACACACGTCGGAACTTCCGTCAACCTCGCCCAAAATCTATACAGAAACTTTTCGTCGGAACTTCCGCCAGACGCCGGAACTTCCGTCAATTGACGGAACTTTCGACGCCTGTCAGAACTTCCGCCAGCCTTCGGGTTTAACCCCCCAAGGGAGAGAAGTTACCCCTTCATTCTATCCATTCACTCTCTCTCTTTCACCCAACCGAACCCTAAGGCTCCAAAGGCGATTTTGGCGTTCAACCATGGATTTTTGAAGAGGATCCGTGCAATGGCTTCTCCAACTCTCGGAACTTCCGAGGCTCACCTTTGAATCGATCTCCCGCTCTCCAATCCCTTGAAAAAGGTATTATAGAGCACTTTTCCCGATCTTCTTAGACAAGAGGTTTCCTTTCAATCTTTTTGGATAGATTAGCTCCCTAGCAAGTAGTCTTTGATATCCTAGAAGATCTCTTGTTTCCCGTGGTGGATGTGTGTACATTGGACGTTTCTTGCTCGGGACTGCACAACGACGGAAGTTCCGCCAGGTCTCGGAAGTTCCGTCAATTGGCGGAACATCCGTCACGTGTCGGAACTTCTGCCGTTGTGCAGTGCTTTCAAACAAGTTTCAATTCCTCCATGTCTACCATGATTGATCCCCAGTACTTATCTCCTGTTCCTGACTGCTTTGTGAAGGACTGAGGATGGACTCGAGGCAGGGTCGGCAGAAGAGGGCAGCGAACCGCAACAGTCAAAGCTACTATGAGTCCGATCCTTCCGCGGATGAGCGTGTTCAAGCTCCTAGAAAAAGGGCTGCTGGACGTGGTGGTATCCGCATTGAGGAGACAGCTAGAACCATGCATGTGGAACGTGGTACCACCATGCCATCTCGGAAAAGGACAAGCCGGGGCAAAGGAAAAGCGGCAGCTACATCCGGTGATCAAGAAGAGGGTGGTGCAAGTGGGGGGAAGGTTCATGTGACCAATGTCCACATTCATGCTCCTGTTGATAATCCTTTTCACGATTATCTAGACTACAAGAATCCTTTTCACTATTATGTTTACTTTTTATGTCCTAATTGTTTTACTGTTTTTAATTGCAGGTGACTGAGAAAAGATGGTGGGAGGCAGCGCAGTGCGCAAGTGCGCGTCTCTTTTTAGAAGAGTGATGCCAAGTACCGATTTACCTCTGGGTTCCACACGAGGCACGGGTCGGGGGAAGGGTGGCCCCAAGGGTCCAGGGACGAGCAGCGGCCGGGGTCGAGTGAGCAGCAGCAGGAGTACGCGAACTCGGTCTTCAGCGCAGGACGTGCCTCAGGAGCAGCACCAGGAGGAGGAGGAGGAGGAGGAGGAGGCGGAGGCGGAGGCGGAGGCGGAGGAGGAGGAGGAGCAGGTGGAGCAGCCTGCTATTTGGTTGCGAGGTCCCTCTCGACTCCCTGACAGGCCGATACCTCTCGCCGGACGCCCGGTGATTCGACCTAAGCCGCCGCTGTAAGTAATTTAATATGTTATCACTACTTTTTTATTTGGTATATTGAAAATTACTATGGAAACTAATATTTAATCTTAATCACTTTTGGCAGGAATTGGAAAGTAGTCACCCCAGGTGCTCACAAGCGCAAGGTAAACGACATCCTGGGTACTTTGTGCAGGCAGCACTTCCCAGACCAGGTCCACCTTAAGGGAAGGTACGAGCCAGCGTGGACATGGGAGCACTACTGTCACGCCCCAGATCAGTTGGACCAATTAAACAGGCGCTGGGATTCCAAGGCGGATCGGGTGGTGGGAGAGCTGTGGGTAAGTCTTTCTAGCACTACACTCCTCAATTTTCATCGCATTCATTGTTTAATTATGTAACAACGACTGAATAGCTTGTGTTTACATGCAGGATTTCTACACGTGTGAGCCGGGGCACGAGGATGAGGCTAAGGTTGTGGCTCACAACAAATGCCGTAAGCTCGTGAAGGACATGCACTACGAGGTGCAAGTTCAGTGTGTCATCAACTACTGTGCCACTCACGAGCACCGACGCGTCACAAAAGAAGTGGCTAGAGATATGAAGCTGAGAAAGGAGCAATATTTGTTGGTAAATTTAGATTTATTCTTCCATTTAGTACATCGCTTAATTTGATTCTCTAACATCTCTGTCACTTGATCACATCTAGGTGCCTGCGTGGTGGTGCCGTAATGATTCCCCGTGCTGGGAACGCATCGTCGACAAGTGGTTCACACGGGAGTGGGAGGAGATGCACAACGCTGGCCGAGAGCGGCGGCGCTGATGCCGGGCCCATCACACCATCAGGGCAGCCTTAGCAACGAGGAGTACAGGGCTCGATGGGTATGGGGATTCATTTCTTCGTTATAACGCTCAATCGTGCATAAATTGTAATTAACTTGTTGTTTTTTGCAGTCCCAGACACATGAAGGCGCTGAATGCCCCGAGTTCGTGGGGTGGGCTATGGCCCACAAGAGGAAGGCTTTCGAGACCACCTACGACCCCGACGACCCGCCCTCGGCATACAGCAACCCCACCGTCCACTCCCGCATCAGTGCGTACACGGAGGTGGGCAGGCAGGTGTATGGGCCGGAGTGGGATCCGAGCGCCCACCCTCTTGATGGCGAGCTGATCATGAGGGCGGGAGGAGGCAAGAAGCATGGCCAGTTGATCATAGGCGACAGCAATGTAGACTCGACCAGCTGTCCCATCCTCTCCCAGATTCGAGCGAAGGACCCAGCCAATGCCCCGGCCATACGCCCACGACAGACCGTTGCACAGCTGTGTGTGCAGCACCTCGAGGTTATTTCTGCTTCATTAATCAATTATTCAATAACTAATCACGTATTCGCCTTGCATTGTAACATTGGGATGAAAAATTGTACTGTAGGCCGAGCTGGCCGAAGAGAGAAGGCAGCGACAGCAGGACATGGCCAACATGTATGCATACATTCAAACCATGCATGCTAGTTTCGCAGCAGGAGAACCACTACCACCGCCTCCTCCTTTGTCACATCAGGCTCCAGTGACTCCTCAGGTGACCTACTTCATAACCTTGTTCATTCATTTCAAATATTAGAGACTTAGAGAACCGACAAACTTACAATCACTTAGAGACTTCGTTGAAATTGATTCTTACAACCACTTAGAGACTTAGATAACCTAGAAAATTACAATCACCTAGAAATTGATTCTTGTCTTGCTTGCAATGTTGTATATTTTCTGCAGAATCTATCAGCGGCATCGAATGCCTCAGTGAACATGTCACCGACCATCCTCCAGCAGCAGTTGGTCCCACCGGTGCCGCCCTTCGACCCACCACCTCAGTGAATGACATGAACTTGTGGTAATTGTGACTTGTCGTACTCGTGGACGATATGTGTTGTTATGTGAACTTTGAGACGATATATGTGATGTTATGTGAAGTTTGTGATATATTTGTGACATATGTGACGTATGGATGATATATGTGACATATGAATTATATATGTGACATTTTGGTGCTATATGTGTCGTATTGATGATATATGTGATATATTGGTGATATGTGTGATATATTGATGATTTATGTGATATATGTGATGTCCGAGGCTAAAAAAACAAAAAAAAGCAGAACCTATATGGTCACTTTGCCGTGTGCCAGGGAGAGAGCACACGGCGAAGTGACCATACTGGCAACCTGTATGGTTGCTTTGCCGTGTGCCAGACCTGGCACACGGCAAATGTTTGGTCATCGCCGTGCGCCGAAGAGAAGGCACACGGCAACCGACCATTAGTTCGCCGTGTGCTGGGCCAGAAGCACACGGGAAACTTTTCCACTTCGCCGTGTGCTGGGCCAGAAGCACACGGCAAACTTTGCCACTCGTGCCGGCGCACGGCGAACATAAGCTTACGCCGTTTGCGCCGACGCCCTCACGCCGTCACTGGCTCATAGTCGCCGTGTGCCGGCCCAGGCCCACGGCAACTGTCTTTGCCGTGTGCTCGACTTAGGGCACACGGCGAAACGGACTTCGCCGTCGGGCCTGTCCGCCGTCGGACCTTCGCCGTGGGCCACCTATGGCGAAAATGTTCGCCGTGTGTAATTGTGCTTTTACCGTGTGCTGGTAGCACACGGCGAACTTGCGGTTTCCCGTTGTGTCTCAATATTTCGGAATTATGACCCAACAACTCCAACATATCATGGCCTTGCTGAGTTCTGAGCTTCACGCTGTTTGCACATCTAATAGCACTGTTCATCTTGGCAAATATTCATAACAATATACCATTTCAAAAATAAAAAAATTATTAATTCAATTTAATGTAAGTGTGTTCTCCTGGTTTGGTTATGAGAGTGGTTTTTGTGAGAATAAGGGCACTTGCCCACCTTAGTTTGACTTTTAATTATCAAATTCACCGGTCAAATTATGCGCTCTAGTTTCCTTCCACTCTGAATCCCTCATGTTTTGCCAGTCGCTTTTGAACCTAATAACAAGAACAAATGAATATTGCATGTGTGATCTACACAAGAAAATTGGCCACATATACACATGATAAGGAACACCAGTAAAATTTAATAATCCAATGTGTTCATCTCTATTGCTAAACTCCATTTAATTCACCATTATTCTTCTCAAACTCCATTTAATCTATTGCTAAACTTTTATCCATTTTTGGCAAACATATCTATTGTGGCCATCTCACACATCGTTAGGCAGTAATTATAGAACTCCGCTCCCCATTTTTCTGGAAAAGAGACCACAATCAAATCCAATGTGTTGCCCTGTAGATAACCTACATAGGAGAACGTATTCAGTCATTATCCAAAACAATTTCGTTTCAGCCCAGCCATATTCTACATATAAGGCTGTAGATCCAACCAAAAGATGCTGAATCGTTTCATTATTGTTACGAAAGAAACATTTTTCATTTCCATGCCAATTCATCTTCACTAGATCATCAAAATACTTTTCACCTTTCTGTTTTTAAGGGGTAAATATAATCACCAAACAAATTCGTTAACTTTTATCTCGCTGAACCACCGGTTCATGGCTGCATTGCGGGTACCATCTCACAACATCAATTGTGGCGCCACCTCTGTTGAGCCTGCCGTTCGCGTTCGCGGCACTGGGATGGTCTGCTGGGATCATCTGCCTTGTTGTGGGGTGTGTCGTGAGCTTCTACTCATACAATCTCATCTCCCGTGTCCTCGAGCAGCATGCACAGCAAGTGCGCCGCCAGCTTCGCTTCAGGGACATGGCGACCGAAATACTAGGTCAGTCCATAATGATACTATAAGTGCAGTGAATTAACAGCAATAAAATCGAAGTACAAATCTACTTAGAGGCTCTACTAGCGTACAGGTTCCGTGAAAAAACTATGTGGCAAAATAACGTGTGCCCTCTAGATTCCTTCTGAAAATACTATTATTGATAAAAATACTACCATACATATTAGCAGTTTATGGCGTTTGTTAAATTAAGGAAAATAACGTATGCTAAAAATGTTTTGTAAAACGTTTTCATCCATATATAGTAGAAGTTCAAGGCCTAATACGTACATAATAAAATTAGATAAAGTTGGGCAGAACAAAAGATTTTGTGGTTCTAGACTCACAAAATCCGGAGTATCTTTCCTTGTGTCAATTAAATCCAGTTAAGTTTGTGGTTAATTATGTTGTTTTTAAAAATCTTCCTCACATTTATCTAAATTACTACAAAGTGTGGATCCTGCTTTTACATGAGATTACATTGCCACGGATCCTACTCGTTGTGGAAAACACATCGCACATAAGCATAAGTAGAGTTCTCAAGTCATATTCAGGAAATTAACTCAAAATTAGCTACACTCATATAAGCTCCATAGCTTGACCAATCTTGATGGATCCGGTGCACGTGGTCATGTGGCGGCGTTGTGGATCAGGCCGTCCCAATCTGCATCGCAGTCGCGGTGGAAGGGTGGCTCGTGGAGGTTGAGCGAAGGCATGAAGCTCGCGTCGTTGTGATCGAGCCGCCGCACGGTGGTCTCGTTCCGGACATTGGTGCGGTGCTATGGGTTGTTCGTGATGGCGGTGGGATGGGTAGCAGTGCTCACGGCATCAAGCTTCACCAAGGATTTCAAGCCTTCAAGGTGGATGCAATGCATCAAATTTGAGGCTGCTTCGGGATTGAGATCCGGACGGTTCAACGATCTCGCATGATCAATTTCGCAAAGAGGTCACGGTGGTCTATCATCTACTCCTGCACAAATCAATTTGGCGGTTGATGGTGAAGAAGGTTTGGCGGAGCTTGCAGTGAGAATGATCTGTGGTGGCTAGATCTTGCTTTGTTCGGGGGAGGCCAATAATACCATAGCCATTGTTATTTGTCGGTTTGGCCATTTTGTTGCCTTTGTTATGCCAAAGGTGACAGACTCTAGTGCTTGTGCACAAGATTAGGCAAGGCTTCAGTTCATACGCAAGGAAGTCAATCAATGTTGGAAATGGTGCAGCGAAAGCGTCGCGCAGTGCGCGGGGAGATGTTTCATTTTCGCATGATCTGACAGACATACTTATGCATGATGATAAAAGGTGCAACAAAAGTGTCGCGCCTGTGCGCGGGGAGGTATTCCACCTCCGCACGACCTTGTCTGATGGAGTTCAGAGGTATGATTAAGCGTTGTTTAAGCAGCTACAAATATTTTCTTACGGAGAAGATTTTTCTTCTAAGGATGGAGATATGACTGCAACAACAGTGATTGATCGACGCCATAGGATTTTGGAGGTGCTGAGCTAGATGATAGATTTCTTTTTGTGATTAGGTGTTTCAGGCTGTTTTGTAGCAGCTCACCTAGGTGTTTGACATGTAAAGGCCAAATGTATCCTGGTTGTGCAGATGCCGGAACATTATTTCACCTCGAAATAAAAAGCTTCCTTTATCTTAAAGCTTGACCAATCTTACCTATTTGAAGAAAACCTGAAGCTTAGCTTATCCGGACTACGTCTGAGTACAAACACAAAAACAAGAAACGTAGATGAACCAAAAGTATTGGTATGGAACACTGGAAAAATAAACGGTATATTACATATATATGTCAGGAGGAAATAGCAAGATGTTCTTCTGTTCCGCTGGACGGCACCGGGCAGCAAATGGAAATAGTTTACAGTCTCTGCATTTCCACACACAGCGTTTGGGCTTATTAAATTTCTTTGTGCTTCCCGGCTGAGATTAAGGGATAAAATTAAAGAGAAAGTCTATTATTAAATTTTGGTTAAAATTATTCTGTTTAATGGATGCATGATCCTGCCCACCCATACACCCTTGTTGGCTAGGAAGACCTTTTTTGTCAGGGTAACGTAACATCCATGTTAGTAAGTTACAATATAGGTGAAGTCATCAAGTAAGATGTCCAATGCTCTACAGATGCTTAGAAACAAATAAAATTATCATGAGTGACCATGAATCTTTGAGAGAATTATTATTCATGTTGACAGGAGTAAGAATGGTGACGAATGTACCAATTTTGACGGTTACTAATTCCTTCACTGATCGCTTCCTTGTTAATTTTGATCATGATGAAGGGCCTCGTTGGGGAAGATACTACATTGGATCTATTCAATTACTGGTGTGTTTTGGGGCAGTCGTCGCTTGCACACTTCTTGCTGGCCAGAGCATGAAGGTATATAACTACATAAGCAAACAGCATCCTTAGTGTCGGAGCATCCATGAGTAATATCGCTATGGGATGTCCGATCAAAGTCTTGGACTTCGAGAACATGAAAATCTAGGAGAACCTCGACATTTTCGTGCCTTACGGTCACTTTTAGCAAAATCCCATACCCTTCTAGAATGGGTCCTGAGGGGCTCTTAAAGGATTTATTAGTCGGTGCTAAAGGTACATAGCCCAAGATGTCAAAAGCGAAAGAATCAGAGACTATGTTAGCACCGACATTGGGATTATAAAGAACATTCACCATGACTCCTCTAATACAACATTGAATGGTTGAGGATGGAGCGTTGATTCGAATGACTTCTGAAGAAAGCTCGCCCTCCCTTGACCATTCATTGCTCATGATTGAGCTTAATTCCTTAACCATCTTTAGGAGGAAAGCCTCTTCAAGCGGATCAGGAAGAGAAGTTGAAAATGGTGGTTTCTTTTGGCAGTGATAATTCGAGGTATTCCCGTAATCTTCAAAAAGATCTTCCTCGAATTTAGATGTGAACTCAAGAGGTTGAATTTCTTCTTCCTCCATCATTGTTCTTGGTTCGGGAGATGGCTCAACAGGTGAATCTTTGATTGTGGAAGATAAAGGGTTAGATTCGGATGTTGAGGGTTTCTCTTGGCTCGACTTGACTTCCTCTTGGTGGGGTTCAGCAGCATCGGCGACATAGGAAGTGCTATCTAGGATGCGATCTAAGAGTTGCTTTCCTTCCGTCGGAGTTTTATGCGTGAAAGAACCTCCAGCAGAAATGTCAAGATATAGGGCAGATTCCTTGTTTAAACCCAAACAGAAATGTTGTAGCAACACGTGATTTAGGATAGACAAGTCTGGGCCTGATTGAGTTAAGAGAGAAAATCTAGCCCAGGCTGCACCTATTGATTCCTTCTCATTCTGTGAGAAATTGAAATTTTCGCTTCAAAGAGTAGCAACACGATGCAGAGGGAAGAATGCAAGACAAAATTTATCTCGTAGTTCTCCCCAATCACCGTCTACACTCCCAATCGTGCGATCGTACCATTGTTTCGCCCTCTCTTGAAGAGAGAATGAAAATAATTTCTATTTTAGAGTTTCTTGTGTCATGCCCTCAATTTGGAGGCAGAACACAATTGCTCGAATTCTCGCAGATGGTGGTAGGGATTTTCGTGGTCAAGACCAGAGAAAGAACGATCCCGAACCACGATCCCGAACCATGGCTATAAAGCCAGGGCGGATTTGATAGCCAGATGCATGGATAGGATGTGAAGATGATGGTGGCTCCAAGAACTCGCCCTTCGGAGTAGATAACTGTTGTATGGTGGGTTGCTCCATGATAGAAAAAGGAAAGGAATAAAATAAAAAATAAAAAGGAAATGATACGAGGACGAACAAGGTTCGAAGATACAACAGCAACCGTTCCCCGGCAACGGCGCCAGAAATGCTTGTTGGTATTTCTTACGACCACAGATAAATCCGCAAGCGCACGGAGAATACCGATGTAGCACTTCACCCAGGAGTATTCTAAGGTATCGAAAATCCACAGGGAACGTGTGTGATTATCTCCTAGCAGGCTCGTCCAAGGACAACAAGAAGTATGATAGGCTCGGGTAGAAAGGATAAGATAGATTTCGCTTTTACTTCCTTACTTCGGGCACCGGCTTACCCCTGGTCTGCCAGGCGACTCCGGTCTACAGCTCTACGACGTACCCGAACGTGGAGGGCTACCGAGGGCGGATAGGGCTGTCACCACCTACCACCTACCTCTACTATCCGTGGGGCACGCGGCAAACAAAGGTAATATCTAGTCTAGACACCACGTCTACACTATCGATTACTACCTTAATCTCGGATCCAACAAAGATTAAGGCACTCTAAACAGAGCGATGATCCCGTAAGCAAGTAAAGGAACTACTTACTTAAAAAGGAAACTTAAATACCATAAAAGAATCACGAAGGCTTACTTAAAATGGCAGGACTCCGTCGAGGTACAAGCATGGAGAAGAGCGCCGACAAGCCCGGCGCTTCCCCGCACTACT
The DNA here is from genome assembly GCA_012490785.1 of Eragrostis nindensis. Classification (NCBI taxonomy): domain Eukaryota; kingdom Viridiplantae; phylum Streptophyta; class Magnoliopsida; order Poales; family Poaceae; genus Eragrostis; species Eragrostis nindensis. Next base: position 140,471 of record JAAXCT010000409.1, on the reverse strand, counting down.
CTCACTCTCTCCCTATTCTATAAGCACTACGAAGGCAGCGCTTCGCCTTTAGAATGGAACTAGTCACTTCTTCTTCTTGTGTGTCTTGAACCGTGGGAGCTCTCCTCTATTTATAGCCCCAAATGAGGAGGGGGGATTAAATGAGGCGGTGGAGCAAAATTGGGCGCCAAGGTAGGCCGGCCGGCCATCCATTGTCTTGGATGGCCACCGCCTTCGCCGTGGACGCTCATGATCGCTTCCTAAGGTCGGTTCCGAAGTCGGTGAAAAGTCCTGGGGGCGGTTAAGGTGGAGTAACTATCAAGTTTAGGCCGAAAAGCCTACTTTTGCTAAGTCGGTTGTTCATCCACCATGGAGGGCACTTGGGCTTGATGTTTTGGAGTGTGTGTAGCCCACTGGAGGAAGCGTGGGCCATTTGGAGACAAAAGTAGGCCGGCCGGCCTAGGGGGGTGGCAGGCCGGCCAGATAATTTCTGGTTTTGCTTAAAATTTCTGAATTGCATAACTTCTACTCCCGAACTCCAAATTGGGTGAAACAAAAGCCCAAATTGACTATCTTGACGAGGGCTTCGACATGGTAAGGTCAAATTTATTATTTGAGTAATTTATCTTGAATGACCAAGTCCCTTTTTGTTTGTAGTTTGTGGTGATTTTCCTCCATATATTGTTCCTGCAATCAAATATCACCAAAACTCATGGAAAGGTATTAGTTCATAAAATATTCCTATTCTATGTGTTATATATACCTTTTTATATTGATAGATTGGCGGTAAAAGTTATTAAATAGGACCGCCAACAATATCAGAACTACCGTTGCATACTGTAAACCACAAGAACATCCGTTGTTTTTATTGGTGAACACAGGAATGTCTGATTGTAGCGTTTCCGCTTTTCACAGGATCGAGTCGGAAGTGCTGATGAACAGACACAACAATACATCACATAAATAAGCACAAATGTTTACATCTTTAAGTTATTACAAGTCTCAAATGATTTAAACAAAGATACCTAAAACAACTACTACTCTCGACGATACAAAGGCCGCACATCGAAGTCCTGCGATGTGGACCTGCTGAGGAACTCCACCAAGCAACAGCGGAAGCAAAAACGATACCTGCACAAAAACATAAAGAGCCAACCTCTGAGTACTAGTTACTCAGCAAGACTTACCCGTCAACGTGGCTAACTAGAGCCGACTCCTAGAATGCGAAGGCTACAACAAGGGTAGGCTGACTCACTTGCATCTATCCGCGCTAATTACTTGATCCTAATTTCAAATTTTATTTCCAGTTAAGTACTTAACCCATAGAACAGTGCACTTATCTCTAAAACAGGTATAGAGTAACAATACATCATATAATACAGTGTACAACAAGATATATTAAGATAACAGTAATAATCTAGCATCATCATCATCATCATCATCATCATCATAAATCACACTACGATGTGACTCAGTGAACAAGAGGGTGCTCATTTCCGAGAGCGGCGGCATCGATGTACATCCTGCAGGAGAAACCTGACCACACGACATATGCGCCCGTGAACAGACCACATATGACAACCTTTTACCTGTACACCACAAGAGCCGGCCGGATCCAACTCCTCCCGAGAAAGGGTCTTCCCGACACGGTCCCCGTCCCAGACGTACGCCCCGTTGGGGAAGTGATCCTTTCTCTCCGAACCATACCATGATAGAAAGAGTAGGCTACCACCAGACATCCAGGGCGACACAGGCTACGTCGGCTTACTGGGCCCATAAACACCAGCATGTGAATCAGTACGTTCAAACTTGCTCAACAGGGCCAACAACGAACGGTCCTTAATCGACACAGACGGGGCTACCACCGTGAAGGCCCAGCCTTCTCCATCCATCCTACACAAACAATCCCCGTCCGGTCTGCAACAAGCCTAAATTCTGCTAGCACAATCCAGAGTAAAACCTGTCATGCGAGTGGGACCGACCACTCGTCTTCTACCGTCCGCTAGACCCTAAGCATAGCAGATTCTAACGATCTCCTAGAACCACTACTACAAAATAGGACACAAGGTAATTATGGAAGGGGATCCTAATGCAGTTCTATGGTTTCACGTCAACTCCTAATAAACCTAATGCACAATCAATTACTAGCCCCAATCAAGTGAGAAAATAAAAATCTAACAGGTAGGCATGCACCGGGGCTTGCCTGGCTCAGGAGCTACACTAGCTGGGTCAGCTACAGGGTCAATCTGCTGCTCCTCCTCCTGTGCCTCCTCCTCCGGCAGCTGGAAGTACGTCCAGTAGCTCCGGAGTCGTCTCTGCCACTGTATGTCATGACAAGGAACGAATGCAAGTTAGATGCAAGTAACATGATGCAATTAAGAAATTAATTAATAGACAGTCATTTACAGTGCAAAATTAATTAATTATCTTCGTCTGAAGTATTTCCTTCATTGACTCTTGATTAAGTTAATTACTTAAATTAACTTGAGTGGATTAATTAAATTAATTAATCTCAAAAATTATTTTGTGTCCAGTGGCATTTTTCTGGTGTAAAGCACCACTGGAAGTGATTTATGGTGAAGTTTGAAGATTTATTACTTTACAGATTATTTATAGTGATTTAAACGATGCAGAACATGATTTAATCATAGGAAAATAAATAAACATTATCTGACAGTGGAAAATGTTCTGTAGGTGTGTGATCATATGAATTATAAGCATGCAAGAGTTCATGATTTATGGATTAACAGAGAATTTATTAGAAATTAAACAAGATTTTCATATTTGCGTTTTTACAGAAACATAGAAAGTGCATTGCGTGATTTGGCATTTTTCAAGGATAGAGCAGAACATAAGGAAGCTAACAAAATTGGTTTCATATTTTTCTGAGGTATTGGTTTCATATTTTTCTGAGCTGTATTCTATTTATTGTGCATTTTACAAGTTTCTGTGATTTTCTGGGGATTAAACAAAACCGAGAAATTCCTGGAAAAAAGGGGATGGGCTCGGTAGGGTTTGGATCTGGGTCGCGCGCGGGTACCGGACTGGGCTGGGCTGGGTCCGACCCAGTTCCGCGGCGCTCGCGCTCGCCGCGCACGGCGCGACGGCGGCGATGGCGCGGCCGTTCCGGCGAGCTGAGAGGGAGGGGTGAGGAAGGGTGAGGGGCGCGCGGCTCACCGTGATGGCGCGGGTCGCGGCGGGGAACAAGACGTCGACGGTGAGGTCCCGGGGTGGTTCGGCGGCGAGGAGGCGGCTCGGCCGGAGTTGCGCGGCGACGTTCCGGCGAGGTTGAGAGGCGCGGACGAGAGCTTGCGCGTGCACCACCTTCACGGCGATGGCGCGGTCCTGGGCGGCGAGGATCCCGTCGCCGAGGAGGCTCGAGAGGTGGAGTTCACCGCCGAGGGGCGGACGGCGACTGGACGGCGGTGGGGAAAAACGGCACGGCGCCGCTCGTAGCTGCCAAACCAGGAGAATGAGATGTGAGGGAGGAGCGGGAGCGTTCTGCGCACCCATGGGAGCGGTGAATCGAAGAAGGGCTCACCGGCGGTGGCGAAATCGACGGTGAGGTCGGGTATGGCTCGTCGATTGGACTCGGGGTAGACACGCTTGATTTCGAAGCTTAAGGCAGCTGAGGGGGAACGGAGACCATGGTGGAGCTTGAGACTAGCTAGCTCGGCCGGGGAGCGCTCCGACGCGGCGGCGCGACGAGCTTGCGCTGGCGGTTTGGGCGACGGGGAAAACTGGGAGAGGAGAGGGAATGGCTTCGGACAGAAGGGAGGGGCGCCTTATCTCCACAGCCGAGCGGGAAGCGGGCCCGGAATGCCGCACGGCGAAGCCGTACGCCGGCGTCCACGCGGCGGGCGCGTTCTGCCGGCGGGGGTCCAAAGAGGCTGACAGGTGGGGCCCGCGGGCATCTTTCATTTTCCAGAATTATTCAAAATCAGAATTTTCCCCAATATTTGGCACACAAATTGGAGTATCAAATGGACTCTAAAATTCACAAATTTGGTACAGTTGGAAAGCTCATGAAAAGTTCTATCATCTGGCCAACATGCACAGCTGAACTCCAAAGGGATTTCAAATGGCAGCTGGTCAAAGTAGAGTACTTTCTAAGCTTTGGGGATTTATTTGAGCCTCGAAATGAATTTCTAAAATCACCAGAAATTCATGAAAAATACTTCTCTGTGATGTGCATCCACTGGTATTTTTGATTGTTCAAGTTGCCATGGAGAAATTTGAAGGACTTCAAAAGTTGAGGTTTGGCAAGGGTTTGACAATTGTTTGAAGCTTAAAATGCCGCAAAATTTGCTGAATTGTTAAGGAAACTGCAGAGCTCCAAAAATCACCAAAACTTCAGGGATGAAAGATCAGAGATCAAGGTCCAACTTTGCTTTTGGGACCATGGGGTTTTCAGGATCAGATTTTGAACTAAAATTCGAGGAGCAGAGAGGTTTGCAGGATCTTCTCTGAATTTTTAGAGACATTTCCGGAATTTCAAAAATCATGGAAAAATCTCCCAAAATTCTGATTTCAGATGCTCTTGCTGCAAAAATTATTAGTTGGGCAAGTTGTCATTGAAATTTTTAACTTGCTTCACAAGCATTGGTTTGACATTATTTGAATTTTGAAATACAAATTTGACTTGATTTGCTTTTTGGTTCTGTTCACTTATGCAAAGTTGGAGCTTTTTGATCTTCAGTGACACGGGGTGTCACACTGATTCAACTCTTTTAATTCGATATTGTAGTTACATATAAATGCTCAAAGTACAACTTACAACAGGGGATGATCTGGTGTTTGAGATAGCGAGTATTCACTTCTGTCCCTTTGTTTCAGCTTGTGCTATAAGAGTGCATTTGGATGGGAGAATAACTTCAGATTCTTACCTGAATCAGTTGAATCAGTTCCAAACAGTCAATCGGAGAAACGTTTCACAAGTAAACTGGGTGCATTTGGTACAGCTAAAGATTCTCATTCGTAGTACACTAGTACTTCGCTCAACATTCATCTGGCGTGTTCCATGTCAATTCAGGGGATGTTTCGGTGTTTGAGATAGCGAGTCTTCACCTCGGTTGTTGGAGTTTGAAGTTTGAAGACCTAACGATTTGTTGCGAGAATGCTGGTATAGGATGATCCTCTTTGCTAAAATTTCGATTGTTTCATCTCGTGCTACCAAACCTTGAACGATGCCGAAGAAAATTGTTAGGAAAGGACATTCCAGTTTCAGTCTACTGAGTTCAATAACAAGAACTTGCGCACAATCAGAATCGAACGGTCTTGTGAGAAGGCAATCAACAGACAATCCTTTGATGCGAGAATGCTCGCAACGGACAATCCTCTGTTGTCGGTGTTTAAACACCAGACTCTCTCTCTCTCTCTCTCTCTCTCTCTCTCTCTCTCTCTCTCTCTCTCTCTTTCTCTCCTCATTTTGATCAGTTTTTGCAATGTGCGCCATAGTTTGTATACGTCGTTACGAGGACCGGAACATCTGATGCACGTTTATGTGCATTTGCACATATGTTGATACAGGAACATCCGTTCTTTTCTTTTTGAGAGGAAGAAACATCCGTTGTTGAATAGAGAGAGATTCCAGAGAGGCGCTCTACCGGGCAGTGATCGGTCCAATCTATATATTCACGAGAATTGCGGCAGTGAGTCACACGGGAATTGGTACTCACCGGATGTTGCTTTGATACTGACCGACCACTGAGCAGCTCCCCGGTCAAATCAATTCAGGGGCTTTTCCACGCGCCCAACGCCGTGCACAACTCTGATCTTAACGGCTCCACAAGTTTGTGGGCATACGTATCTAACAAATGAGTATTTGTTTGCTCATGTGGATATCAGAACTACCGTTGCATAATGTAAATCACAGGAACATCCGTTGTTTTTACTGGTGAACACAGGAATGTCTTATTCAACTCTTTAATTCATTGTAGTTACATATAAATGCTCAAAGTACAACATACAACAGGGGATGTTCTGGTGTTTGAGATAGCGAGTATTCACCTTTGTCCCTTTGTTTCAGCTTGTGCTATAAGAGTGCGTTTGGATGGGAGAATAACTTCAGATTCTTACCTGAATCAGTTGAATCAGTTCCAAATAGTCAATCGGAGAAATGTTTCACAAAATAAACTGGGTGCATTTGGTACAGCTACAGATTCTCATTCGTAGTACACTAGTACTTGGCTCAACATTCATCTGGCGTATTCCGTGTCAATTCCGGGGATGTTCTGGTGTTTGAGATAGCGAGTCTTCCCCTCTGTTGTTGGAGTTTGAAGTTTAAATACCTGACGATCCGTTGCGAGAACACTGGCATAGGACGATCCTCTTTGCTAAAATTTCGATTGTTTCATCTCGTGCTACCAAACCTTATACGATGCCGAAGAAAATTGTTAGCAAAGACCATTACAGTTTTAGTCTGCTGAGTTCAATACCGAGAACTTGCGCACAATCAGAATCGAATGGTCTTGCGAGAAGGCAATCAACAGACAATCCTCTGATGCGAGAACGCAGCAGGCAACGGACTATCCTGTGTTGTAGGTGTTCTACACCAGATGGTCTGTTGCTGCAATGGTCCACAGTTTTGTTTCAGCGCGCACTACCCCTTGAATCAGAACGAGAGCAAAAGTGTGTGGACAAGAAATGCAATCGTGACCATAGTTAGCCAATATAGTATAGTAGTATGTACCAGGCGTATGTCTAAAAACAGTAATAGCACGTGTAAAGTCTAGTGAAGGGACGGATAGTCAACCGAAAGTGACGAACCTGCCCAAAATCTGGGGCAGGGTTCCCCTGACCCGTGGGCCCGGACCAAATTTTGGCCGCCCGCTCAAACTGGCTGCTGGGCAGCGCGCGCTGGGCTTTCGAATTTCGTTCGTGGATGGGCGAAACAAGGAAATGTCGGTTTTGTGCCTGTCCTCCCGAATGCTTTCGTGTCTCCGCGAAGGGTATTTTGGTAAAGTACCTCGGGCAACTATTAAAATATCCCCATCCTTCTCCTCAACGGAGCCATCTCCCAGTTCAAAAAAAAATAGCCATCCCCAATCCCACATCTCTTCTTCTCGTCGCACCATTCCTGACTCTCCTCGCCGTTTCTCCCGGCCTCCTTCTTCCCGAAGCGGAACCACCGATGGCCGGTCGTCCTCGCCAGACTCCGACGACACCAGTGTGGAATGCGGGACTGAAGCGGAAGCATGAAGGTACTTGTTTTTCTTGTTTCGTAGCACTTGATACTCGTGTAGGTTGTCTGTGATTGTTTGTTTGATGCGGTGATTGCCGGTCCTCTTGCTTTTTGTTTTTAACTATGTTCGGTTGGTCTATTCATGTGCCGTGCCATGCTGAGTTCATAAGTATGTAGCTTGGGTCTGTTTTGTTGAGCTTTAGATCCCGAAAAATCTTCGGATCTGTAGTGGGATGGGTTCAAGGTCTGTGGTTGCCTGATATCGTCACTTTGATGTTGTTTTTGACTTAAAACGTAGGTTAAATGCTGAGTTCATAAGTATGTAGCTTGGGTCCGTTTTGTTGAGCTACTGATCTAGAAAAATCTACGGATCTAGAACTGGGAATGGGTTCAAGGTCTGTGGTTTGCTGATATCGTCACTTTGATGTTGTTTTTAACTTAAAACGTAGGTTAAATTCCTTCATTGTAATAACATATATTCTTTGAGCTACAATGGAACTGGATGTGTGCCATACGTGGCCTGTTTCCGACCTATCGAGGAGGCAAGCAGCCAGGCATCTTGATTAAATTAACTGCATCTGTACCATTCTCATTCGAATGCTGGAACAGTGATGATTATGCTTCTGACTGTACTCATCTAAGTGCACTGCAACTCGAAATAATATGTATTAACTTGAGTGTTATTTAAAGCTTATTGCACACATGAGTACAGCTACATACTTTGATAATTACATTCGTTTGACTTTGCTTCTATATGCATGTGGAAGGAATAACAATTAAAGGTGACCCACCAGCGGGAGACCTGTTGGAGATGCGGTCAAGCCCGTTCCAGAAGGTATCACAATGTCAAATTTCCTCAATTTTATATTTTATGAACCTTCAAAATCTGATTGGCTTCTTTTCTTTCTATGTAAAGCATATTGTATCAGATAACCTCATCTTACCATAATGCACCATGTGCAGGAAAAGCTTATGACAATACAACATAAGAGTGAGGACGTCGAATCAACACGGTCTCAGTGCTACATCTCTGTGGTAAGAAACTAAAGGAACAATGCCTCAATAACCAATCACGAAAGCTTCATTTCATTTGTTGTTGCAAGCTTACCTTTTACTTTTTTGTCTACATCTTTCCAGAAGAAAGAGATGCATCGGGCTGCGGAGGCGACCGGATCTGACATTTTTGAGGATAGCCAGACACCTTTTGTAAGTCGTTGTCCCATTTTATCTCATCTTGTACATTGGGTACACTTCAGGCAATCTTAGTACATGATGGAAATCTGAGTTGACGCTCTTTATTTGCCAGGATGATGCCGACAACGAAGCTGTTCCTCAAGTTGTGCAATCTGGTACAGTTGTTGAAGTTGTGAGCATCGAGTCACCCTCCAAGGTGTGCTCCAACTGTTTACAAGAGTTTCAGGCTGAAGTTCTGACAACTAAAGAAGGCCACAAAGCACTTCGACGACTGATGGATAAGCATCAGCAAAAGTTGGTAACGTTGAAGGAGGCATAAGAAGCAGAAGCAGCAATGAACTCTTTGTCCAATGAGATTGAATGTCTGACGAAGCCAACCAAAGCTGACGTTGCCCGCCTGGAGGAACTGCTGAAGCTCCATCACTTGCCGCGTCCTGGACAAACTGTACACTGAAATCTTAAATATACTCTCCTTACCCTTTGGTCGTGCGATGGATGTAGTTTTGTTTGTTAGTTGTTATTTGGGATTATGCCTCGCGGCACATGTTTATGAACCATCAAGAAGAAGCTTGTATATATATTATGTCATTCCTGTTCTGTGATCTATGTAACTTCTGTTTTCGGGATCGTAATTGGACAAAGAAATGGGCCAGCAAAATGAGAACCCAGTCGATGTTGACAGTCATTACGGCATGAAATGACCATCAACATATCAGTAAATAAATAGCTTTTCACCAAGATTCCATGCATATTAGTTTAGATTAACATAGTTCCACGAGTTTTGGTGATTTTTGGATGCAGGAGTGGATAATGGAGGAAAGTGGGCCAAGCCGGGGAAAACACTGGCTGGCCGGCCCCACCATAGCCGGCCGGCCTACCCCAATGGCCACCGGTTTCTATCTTCCTCCAGTGGGCTGTAAACAAAGGCCAAACTTCATAATTTGAAGCCCACTCACGTGGATTTGCGCCGACTTACCGGTAGTGGGCATTTGGGCCTTAACTTGGCCCGCACTGCAATTCTGCCGCCCCCACGGAGTAACCGACCTTCGGACCGACTCCAGGAGGCAATCAGGAGCGTCCACAGGCGAGGCGGTGGCCAACCGCCACAATGGATGGCCGGCCGGCCTACCTTCGCGCCACCGACGTCCCAGCTTCGAGCATAAGTACCCCCCCTGCTGGGGAGGCTATAAATAGAGGTGGCCAGCTCCATTTCAACCAGCACCAGCACCTTCACACTTGAGAAGAGAAGATCCAATGTAGGGTCACGCTCTTGCTCATGAAAGATCATTCCACTTGTGTAGTTTAGAGTAGGCTAGTTGGTCATGGGAGTTAGAGTAGAAGTGAGAGCTCCCCTCGAAGTTTCGGAGTTTTCTTCGGATATTGGGTAAAGCTCTCTTGTATCTTTTCTTTTTGGATATTCTTCAATATAATTATTTTCTTATTTATTTATTTTAGTTTTATTTTTAGTTTACATTTATTTATTTAAGTAATAATTATAGAGGAATTCTTGTGTTGGTTCCACGTCTGTGTATGGTAGGTCTATCTGCATGGGTTGTTTGCACCGCAAATGCTTACACAATCCACATAGAGTAAGTTATCTAGGATATTTGCTTGTATGGCTCAATGAACTATTCTAGACGTGAGTTTGCTCTACACCCCACGGAGGATGGTAGCCGCGAGTACGTGTGACAGGCGTACCGGTCTCTGTAATCCACCACGTCCGGGTGATGGTTTTAGTAGGGAGGTCAATAGCACGTAGTTCCCTAAGGTAGTTGAACGTAATTCTCGGATTGCTACCTTGGCATGCGTGTGCCCCGATATGCAGGAACGAATCTATAATGAAAGCTTAAGTAGATATTTGTAACCCCTAGGCTGATACCCTTCTTCTCGTTGTCCTCCCAGTTGACTAGTTCTAGCTGTTTATCTTCATATGGAATCCTTCTGTGTGTTCGCTTGCCACCCATCATATCTTTCATCTTTACCCATGCTTTGGTTTAGTTTGCAAGTTATAGATAATAGATATTTTTTTGTTAATTAATGATATTGTTAGCCATGCTTCCCTGTGGAAATATAAATACGATACCCTTGGAATACTCCTGGGTGAAATGCTACAACGGTGTTCCGTGCGCTTGCGGAGTTGAATTTAATCTCTGTGCGTAAGAAACACCAACAAGCATTTCTGGCGCCGTTGCCGGGGAAGCAATGGTTTAAGATATCTATGATTGACATTGATTATCTGTTATGTTAATTTGCTACTAGCCTAAGCATCCGCCTGCATTTTGTTTGAGCATATCACCGTCACATCTGCATTGTTTTCTTTTCGAACCATCAGCATGTTTAATTCCCCTCCATCCCACCCCCCCGCTGCATTTAAAAAAAAAAGAACCCGAGTGCTCAATCATAGGCCTCGGGCTTTCAAAAAAAACATAAAAAAATAATAATAATTAAAAAATAATAAAAAAAACCGAGCGCCCAATCATAGGCGTGGGGATTTTGAAAATAAATAAATAAATAAATAAAATCCGAGTGCCCAATCATAGGCCTGGAATTTGTTAAAAAAATTAATAATGAAAACAAAAATAGAGAAAGGTTGGATTTTTATGACAGGAAGAAGGAAACATACGTGGCGGAACCAAGACGTTCAATGAAGAGATCTAAGAGCTTAGTCTTGCATTTTATTGCAAAGACTAAGCTTGGGGAGGAACCGCAGGTACGTACACGCATTTACTCCATGTTTTTCTATCATATACCCTCACCTTTCAAAATAAAAAAATAATATAAAAAATATAAAAAAATAAAAAAATAAAAAAATAAATAAAAATAAAAATAAAGCTGCCTGAATGCTTCTTTGCTTCATCAATGCAAAGTACTTTGAGTTGCTCTTTGATGAAAATTAGCTGCATCTTTTTGACCATACCCTTGCTCTTAAAGTTCTTTTTATACATGGGTATTGGTTGAGATGTTAGTCATAAATCAATCGCCTGCTTTTCTTTCTGTTGCTGGGTGCGGCGCTCCTGTGTCTATGGTCTTTTGAGACTATGACTGGTGTCCGTTTGAACAACAGAAAAACACATGCCTCTATGATGCTTTCATGACAGAAGAAGAGTATGATATCCTCTGCTCTCCTCACATAATTGATCGAATTAGACGTGGTGTCTAGGTTGATTAATGGAACTATAGAGATATGTGCGATGTAGACGAATGATTTTGTACTAACCAATGCAGGATCTTTTTGAGAGCAAACCAAGTCCATCAGGCAACATGAAAGGCACACAATCAAGAAGAAGAAACCAACAAGGCGGACCCAGTGCTTCCAAATGAAAAGATTTAATCGCTTAGCTTTGCACATAGTTGCAAGAGCTAAGCTTGGGGAGGGACCGCTGTATACGATATTATACTCTTCTCGTATTGTGCCCTTTCCTTAAAAAAAAACCAAAAATATTAGGTTCTCGGCAAAGCCCAATAGGGGCTAGCCACCTGTATCACCCTCATTCTTTTTGCAGACACAAGAAGAATGGAGGAAGCGGCCTATTCAAGCTTAAGTCTTGCGAAGACTCAAGCCTGGGGAGGACCCCCAGGTAAGTATCCCTATCGATCAATAAAATACTCCCTGTTTCGAATAAAATGCTAGAATATTGGTGAATGCTGCACTTAAAAGGAAATGATGATTAGTTACATGATTGCTCCCCTTGTGTCGCATTGATGCAACCTCTACTCCTGACATGTGTGTTATTTATACTCGAGCATAGTCACATCACTAGTGTTGCTACATTTTTGTGGGTTGCATGCATCACACGAAGTCTAAGCATTGTGGATTATGATATGGCATGATTAGGACTTGTTGCAATTTCTTAGTATGGTGAAAGTCCAGAGATGTTTTCATTTTAATTGCTGCAAGTACCTAAAAACCCTTCGTTTTGGAACACTTCCTTGTGAGAATTTATTTACCTACCAGTGCCATATCATGAAAAATATTCAAAAAGCCCCACTCATAGCCATTTGCTCATGCGTTGAGTTTAGTTAAGGTTTAAATACTTTTGAGAGTAAGCACTCCTTTTTTCCGGTCATAAACTCCTTCGCGTGTGTTCTTGATTTTCTTTCGATCAAAAAAAAAGGGGATGTTTGGAAAATCAACCAACAATCTTCCTACATTTGCAAAACTTTCGATCCATTTAAAAAAAAAAGCTCAAGAATAGTTCAAAATGTTTTTATGGACCATGCAAAAGTTATAGCCTCATGCACCATGGAGTAGATCAAAAAAAAAAGAGAAAAAAAAACTCCATGGTTGCATCCCAAAATAAAAGGCTATATGGTTCTTATCATAAACATCTTGAGCAGAATAAAAGGACCAAAGTTTTCAAAACCCCCTGCCATAAGTGTGAGTTCATCTTCTCCCCCTCCATCTCAATTTTCTCTATGACCGGAATACAAGGAGTTGCTATGTCTCTTAAGATTTATTCTTTAGCTTTACAACATATGCATGGCATTTGTGCATTCCCTACCAAGCTCCATATAAAAGCCTTATCTGGTAGAAGGTAGGAATGAGTGAAGCTTTGTAGGAATAGCCTCATAAGAGGGAGAGGGGAAGTGTGAACCAAACAAAGGAGAAATTTTACCTTGTCTTGCAGCACATAAAAACTCTGGACATACACCTGCTAAAATTGTTTGACTCGTCCAAAAGTGCTGTTCTAATCTTCAATGCTATATGACAAGGTGAAGCATACACGCCCCACACATGTGCAACACTCGTGAATATTCCGTGCTCCTGTATACTTACCACCATTTAGGGAGTATTTGTTGCATCTTTATTACCCATGGGGCGCTTCTTTGTAACTCCTGATCCGCCGGTACCCTGAGTTTAGTTTGCTCGAGGACGAGCAAAGTTTAAGCTTGGGGAAGTTTGTTGACGGTCATTACGGCATAAAATGACCATCAACATATCAGTAAATAAATAGCTTTTCACCAAGATTCCATGCATATTAGTTTAGATTAACATAGTTCCACGAGTTTTGGTGATTTTTGGATGCAGGAGTGGATAATGGAGGAAAGTGGGCCCAAGCCGGGGAAAACACTGGCCGGCCGGCCCCACTATAGGCCGGCCGGCCTACCCCAATGGCCACCGGTTTCTATCTTCCTCCAGTGGGCTGTAAACAAGGCCAAACTTCATAATTTGAAGCCCACTCACGTGGATTTGCGCCGACTTACCGGTAGTGGGCCATTTGGGCCTTAACTTGGCCTCACTGCAATTCTGCCGCCTCCACGGAGTAACCGACCTTCGGACCGACTCCAGAAGGCAATCAGGAGCGTCCACAGGCGAGGCGCGGTGGCCAACCGCCACAATGGATGGCCGGCCAGCCTACCTTCGCGCCACCGACGTCCCAGCTTCGAGCATAAGTACCCCCCCTGCTGGGGAGGCTATAAATAGAGGTGGCCGGCTCCATTTCAACCAACACCAGCACCTTCACACTTGAGAAGAGAAGATCCAATGTAGGGTCATGCTCTTGCTCATGAAAGATCATTCTACTTGTGTAGTTTAGAGTAGGCTAGTTGGTCATGGGAGTTAGAGTAGAAGTGAGAGCTCCCCTCGAAGTTCCGGAGTTTTCTTCGGATATTGGGTAAAGCTCTCTTGTATCTTTTCTTTTTGGATATTCTTCAATATAATTATTTTCTTATTTATTTATTTTAGTTTTATTTTTAGTTTACATTTATTTATTTAAGTAATAATTATAGAGGAATTCTTGTGTTGGTTCCACGTCTGTGTATGGTAGGTCTATCTGCATGGGTTGTTTGCACCGCAAATGCTTACAAAATCCACATAGATTTGTTATGCATGGTTGGCTTGCTCTTACGCGAAGAGTAAGTTATCTAGGATATTTGCTTGTATGGCTTATTCTAGACGTGAGTTTGCTCTACACCCCACGGAGGATGGTAGCCGCGAGTACGTGTGACAGGCGTACCGGTCTCTGTAATCCACCACGTCCGGGTGATGGTTTTAGTAGGGAGGTCAATAGCACGTAGTTCCCCAAGGTAGTTGAACGTAATTCTCGGGTTGCTACCTTGGCATGCGTGTGCCCCGATATGCAGGAACGAATCTATAATGAAAGCTTAAGTAGATATTTGTAACCCTAGGCTGATACCCTTCTTCTCGTTGTCCTCCCAGTTGACTAGTTCTAGCTCTTTATCTTCATATGGAATCCTTGTGTGTGTTCGCTTGCCACCCATCATATCTTTCATCTTTACCCATGCTTTGGTTTAGTTTGCAAGTTATAGATAATAGATATTTTTTTGTTAATTAATGATATTGTTAGCCATGCTTCCCTGTGGAAATATAAATACGATACCCTTGGAATACTCCTGGGTGAAATGCTACAACGGTGTTCCGTGCGCTTGCGGAAGTTGAATTTAATCTTTGTGCGTAAGAAACACCAACAGTCGAGCTACTGTACGAACGAAAACCATTTACGTCTATGGGCTATAAACACGATGGCCCAATAATACGCTGGGCTTCTTTCGGGCTCTATTTGGACCGTGCAACAATCTGTGACGAAATGCACACTGACATGTGGGTCCGACGCAGCCAGCCCACGAACAAACAGTAAGAACACCTCCCACTTTGTGGTGGGACCCACCTTCGTTATTGGGCTTGGAAGTGGGCCAAAACTATCCCCTTGACCACGAGCTACGACGAAAAAGCCCAACAAAACACGAGCCATCGATTTCGGAAGCCCAGCTGAAATTGGGCCGTAAGCGGGCTAAATCACGATTTATGATGAAAATAGGCGATGCCATGTCAGCAGCCACGTCGGATCGCTATGTTCGACTCAGTTCATGACAAATGAAGAACCGTCACCATCCTGTGGTCTGCACCTAAAAAAGGTCATAAATCACGACTGGCCACGCTCGACTGCTGACGGACCCTAAATAGTCATAAATCACGATTTATGACGAAATTTTCGTCACTAGCAGCAGTCAGTGACACGTTAATTTCGTCATAAATTAGCATATCTGTTCTAGTGACACTTTGTCTGAGCACCTAGGCAAAAGTGAAGTACTTCAAGGCAATGCCTCCAGCGAGGTCACGACGTCAAGAACGCCGCCATTGCCCGATCTAGCGATAAGCTAAATCAAGGTTTACACCCGAAGAATCCAGAGGTTGGCAGTGCAAGGGCACCTTGACAACGCTTCCAAGGAAGAAATGGCGCTTCAAGCGTCATCGTTACGGGAGGCTTTCGCCTGGTGCCCTGCACAAGGAAGCTCGAAAGCTACCAAGCCAAGCCACAGAAGGACGTAACCACCGCGGAACATAGCCAATTTGATTTCGGCAGGTTGTGTGCCCCGTGGTAACCGTCGTGGACGAGCAGTCATGCATCACCGACGGCATGAGCTCCTAAGCCTGCACCGTCGCCACCACAAGCCGAAGCTGCAGTGAAGCACAGGGCAGACACGCAAGCCGAAGTCGCCGCCGCCACTGTCCCCCACCACCGCCAGCAGCCCGCACCCCATCCCGCGAAGACACAGGGAGGGTGAGGTGGCGGCGGGGGACACCAGATCTGGCCATGGTCAGCCAGATCCAGCCGGCAAGGGCGCCATGGGAGCTGGGGAAGCAGCCGCCACCCGGGCGTTGAGCTGTCGTAGTCCGGACCACTTCACGCGCGTCGCCGCCCGGACGTAGTGCTGCTACAGCTTGACATGCGCCGCCACCACGGGGTTAGGAGCGGTCGTCCCGCTCGCTGCCGGATCTTGTTGTGGAGGCCGCAGAACCGGCCATGCCGACGCCGGATCCGGCCGCGCTGCCGCATCTCCCTTCACGCACGCAGCCGCCGATGCCGGATCTGCCGCAAACCCGCACAGCCGTCGCGGCTGCCGGGCCTCTTCGCCGCTACAAACGTTTATTTGTAGCTTCGGAAGTTGTCTGCCGCTACAGTACTTTTTGGCCTGTCGCTACAGTACACCATTGTTGTAGTGCGGCAAATGGTGGAGACCCGGCAGGCAGCCATTGCTCCGCCTTGAGGTCGAACGTTGCGATCGTCCATTGAGAGCAGTAAGATCTTCAACGTCCTTTCCGAGGTTGTAAGCCTCTAAAAATGACAAATCTTTCGTCTTCAAATATAATCTCTTAAAATCAGCATGCTACTTGAAATTGTTGAGGAGGGCTAGGCCATGCTGATGCAATTAAGAGCAACTATGGAAGTGCAACGTTGGAGTCTGATGGGACCAGGAGCAAGCCGTCTGGCCCTGGAACAGAAACATCTACGGCTCCTCCATTCCTTATTCTCGCCGAACACGCAGCAGATTCCCGGTGTACACACCAACTACAGGACGTTGTATGCAGTCCGCCCCCAATTGCGCGAAACCCATCCACGTTTGGGTCCTCGGATCATACATCCGCAGCTCCGGGTACAAAAGAACGCGATCCTGCCGTCGTCCATCACCCACAAGAGTTGGGCGGTGAACGATCGCGGCGCGACACGTGACCTAGGAACAGTGAACCGCTTGATCCAGAGGGCCAGCTGCAGGCCATCCTCGCCGGCGCCCTTGACTAGCAGCCAGAGGTCTATGGAGGATACCTTGCTGAAGATTGCAGCCAGGCGGCCGTTCACCTCCACCAAGTCATGTGGCACTGGCGCCCCGGAGCGGAGGAGACCCGGCAGCCATTGCTTGCACTACCGGAAATCCCGGAGTTGCCGAGTGCCAAGGGCACACGGCAAAGCGGCCAATACACTCGGCAACAACATTGCCAAGTGTAACACACGGCAAAGCCCACTCGGGGACGGGATACACGGCAAGACCGCCGTTGCCGTGTGTTTTCCATCGGGCACTCCGTAATATCTTTGCGAGTGCAAAAAGGGACCCTCAGCAAAAAAAAAGTGGATGGACGGCACCCTGACGGAAGAAAGCTTTGCCGAGTGTCACGTTGGTCACTCGGTAACGCTTTGCCGAGTGTCAGTAGGCGGACACTCGGCAAACCCTGCAAAGGCAGTTTCCAGAACAGCTTTTCGCCAGGCTTTGCCGAGTGTCTTTGCATAGACACTCGGCAAAGCTATTTTCCAGAACCTTTTGAAATGGTTTTTCCAACCATTTCTTTTGACAAACACAGGCAGTTAATACATATGACATTCAACATCCAATTCACAACCACATCCACATCCAATAGTCCACAAATGCTCACATATTCCACAATTACACGTATATAGCCACAAATAGTCCATAAATCCACAAATAGTCCATAAATTTCACAAGTTTGTTCACAAGTCTACAAATACTAAACCACAAGTTTGTTCACAAGTCCACAACCACAAATAGTCGCTAATAAGATACAAATCACATAAAGGGAGGTGGGGGTGGGAAAAGATTGCGAGCTGCCGATAGATCTACGTCTTGAACTGCAGCATTTGACCCCGCCGATCCAGACAGATGCTGCAGAAAGGAGGACATATAACATTAAGTTTTCTAACTTTGTTTAAGGTTTCTAAGTCTCTAAGTTTTCTAAGTCTCTAACTTTTCTAACTTTGTTTAAGGTTGTAAAGAGACGCATCTCAGAGCATCTGTGCCGGCAAAGGGTGACCCATCGCCTCAAAGTGAGTCTGAAAGAAGGAGAACATCTCTGTCATCTGCTGCGACACCTGCTGCGACACCTGCTCCTGCACCCGCTGCGGGCCACCGCTATCG
This sequence comes from Eragrostis nindensis, assembly GCA_012490785.1. Lineage (NCBI taxonomy): Eukaryota > Viridiplantae > Streptophyta > Magnoliopsida > Poales > Poaceae > Eragrostis > Eragrostis nindensis. The sequence continues at coordinate 122,446 of JAAXCT010000409.1, read as the reverse complement.
CTCCGTGCGCGAATCTGGGACAGCGTGGGATTACTTGCCGTGTCGATGATGCTGTCACCGAGGTAGTACCGCCCATGCTTCTTGCCTCCTCCCGCCCTCATGACGACTTCGCCATCCTGGTCGTGTGACCTCGGATCGAAGTCTGGCCCATGGACCCCCTTTGCCACCTCTAAGTATGAACTCAGGCAGCTATGGACGCTCGGATTGCTGTACGCCCCGGGCCCGTCGTCCGGGTTGTACTGGATGTCCGCCGTCGCCTTGCCCTTGTGGGCCAGAGCAAAAGCCTCGAAGGTGTTGATAGGCTCGCCACCATGAGACACCGCCTAAGGAAAAAAGATGATTAGAAATTATGCATTATTGAGCGTTAGAATAAAGAAATGATTTAACATATATATCGGGCCGCATATTCGTTGAGGCTAAGACTGCCCTGATGGTGCGGTACACCTTGCATCATCAATCGACGCTCCCGGCAAGCGTTGTGCCGCTCCTCCCAGTCCTCATGGCACCACTTGTCCACCAGCTCCTCCCAGCATATGGGATGCCCTGCCATCCACCACGGAATCGCCTACAAGTCATCAAGAATGTGACATATAAGGAGCTAGATCAAAATAAACATATATACTTAATGAAATGGAAGCTTGGCCTATATTTACCGCCATATATTCTTCCTTTGTCAACCTCATGCTTACTGCAGCCTTCTTTGTCACCTTCACTTTCTTGCTAGCGTAGAACTGAATGATGGCCTGGGCGCGCGCCTCGTACAGCATGTCCTTCACAAGTTTGTGACACGCTGTACTGTTATGCCAGGGCCTCGGTTCCTGGCTCAGGTCTGTAGAAATCCTGCATACATACGTGGTGTATCGAATCATTATTTCAAGAATGTTGTATAAATGCGAATGGGGGTAATAATGTACGTAGTGAGGAAGACTTACCCACAGCTCCATGATCACCCGCTCCATCTTGTTGCGGAATGTCCTGCCCTCTAGATCCTCCCAGTCAGCTGCGGCGGCATAGTGCTCAAACGTACTGGCTAGCTCTATTCTGTTGCCAATCAGAACTTGGTCTGGGAAGTGCAGCCTGCACAAGGTACCCAAGATGCCGTTGACCTTGCGTTTGTGGACACCCGCGACGACTATGTCCCAATTCCTGCCGAAATCATTAAGATAAATTGTTAGTATCAATTTTAATTTAAAACATATGAAATGAAAGGGTATTGAAAACATATAAAGTAACTTACCGGGGAGGGCAGGGGCGAATCATCGGATGTTAAAGGGTATCGGTCGCTTCGGGAGAGTCGAGGGCCCTCGCAACCAGACAGCCGGCTCCTCCTCCCCCTCGCCCTCGTGCTCATCCTCGTCGCCCTCGCGCTCCTCAACCTTGCGCTCCTCCTCCTCCTCAGACGACTCCTCAGACGACTCCTCGCGTCTCTGGTGCTCCTCGTGCTCCTCAGACGAAGCCTCAGGCGACAGTGACCTCCCTCCACCCCTGCCTCCACCCCTCCCTCCACCCCTGCCTCCACCTCTCCCCCCACCTCTCCCTCCACCCCTACCTCCACCTCCTCTCCCTCCACCCCTGCCACCACATCTCCCTCCACTACTCCCGCCTCCACTACTCCCGGACTCAACTTGTCCTTTTTTTCCTTTTTTACTCGGGTAAAAAAAGGACAAGGACTTCAAACCGCCCACCATTGTGCCCCAATCACCTGCAATTAATTCAAACAAGTAAACCAATTAGCATACTATTAAAGAGATGCAAAATTTAAAAAAAAACAGAAATCAAAATAACATTGTATTATAAACAGTAAATTAATTAGGACGGACCATGCATTGTATTAAAAATAATCATCATCGTCGATATTAGTTGGATCATTAGGCTCGTCGTCCCAATCATGCATGTCGACATAATCATGCCCGGCGGCGAGCTCCAGAGGAGGAATGTCGTCATCACTGTCCAGATGTAATCACTCAAGTAATTCTAAGTCCTTCGCATTATCAACCTCATCTCCATCGTCCTCATTGTCGACTTCCATTCCAAACACTTCGTTTAAGTCTATCACAAAACTCCCTTCTAGCCCATTGTCTTGAAAGAAGTCATCTCCGTCATATGTGTTTGGGTCTATGGTGTAATCGGCATCGTTTGGGACAGGTAGTTTACCGTGTGACAATACCTTGTACATAATATCCCAACCTATGAGACGTTCGTCGGTTTGGCACAGGTATGAGAGATAATAAACTTGTGTGGCCTGAGTAGCCACGATGTAGACATCGTCTCCTGGTAAGACGGATGACTGCTGAATTTCGACTAGCCCAAGATTAGGAGTCCGTCTCACTGCTTCCGGATCAAACCAATGGCATTTGAAAATTACAGGATTAAGAGGTTTGGAACCAGGAAACTCGATTTCGTATATCTCTTCAATTCTACAATACTCGACGCCATCAAGGCCCGGCGTTAAAACCCCGGTATTGGTGGTTCTTCGATTCGGACGCCTCTGCTCGTAGCTTGTTGTGTGAAAGCGATATCCGTTGACGTCATAACCATAAAATGACCTGACCCTATAGGCACAACCGGCGGAGGCTTGTCTCAACTCGGGACTCATGGATGCATCGGTTTGGCCCTGCACGATAGAGAAGGATAGGCCTTTAATTAGTTAAGAGCAACTTACCGCCTGTCAAACTAAGTACGAGATAAATCGGATGGTACCTTCTGTTTGAACCAAGAAATGAAATCGGGCTTTCTATTTCCCGCACCCTGCCTAAGTAGGGTCTCAATTTCATTCGATGTTGGTTCCCTTAATGCACGCTAGAATTCATTAAGAAATTTCCGGTGCCAACAAGGAACAAGATTAAGTGGGTTTCATGCACAAGAGTGACTACTCGAAAAGAAAGTTGGTTGAGAACTTACCGCATGTACGGCTCGACTTCTTTAAGGTTGGTCAACACATATAGCATGATCTTGCGCCACTCTTGATGTGTCAATACCATGTTGGTCGCACCACTTGCGCTTCCGAGTTGCCCCTGGAAAAGGCTGAGGGTTGAATCATTTTCGGCAGCATTGTAACGAGGGGGTGGATTATGCACGCTTGTCAGCATAGTACTTTGTTGTGAAGTTTGACACCTCCTCGAGAGTGTATGCCTCTGCCATTGAAGCTTCAATTTTACATTTATTTTTACATTTATTACGAAGAACCTTTAGACATCGCTCAATTGAATAGCACCAACGGTATTGCACAGGCCCACCCATTCGTGCCTCATACGGGAGGTGCAAAATCATGTGTTGCATCGAAGTGAAGAAGCCGGGTGGAAAGATTTTCTCCAACTTACAGATCAAGACAGGTGCCATTTTTTCCATGTCTTCTATCACCTTTTTTGATACCTCCTTGGCACAAAATTGTCGAAAGAAATAGCTTAACTCTGCCAGCACCTGCCATACATGATCAAGGACATAGCCTCGAACCATCGCGGGAAGGAGCAGCTCAAGCCACACGTGGTAGTCATGACTCTTGACCCCAGTGATTCGCATAGTAGATAAGTTCACTCCCCTCCTCAGATTCGCTGCAAACCCATCAGGGAACATTAACGATTGGAACCATTCAAGTACTTCCTTCCTTTGGGCCCTCGTTAGGACGAAATCGGCATTAGGCTTTGTCCATTTCTTGTTGCCGGGTTTAGGAGCTGCCATGTGAAGCTTAGGTCTGTCGCACAAGGTTGCTAGATCCACTCTTGCCTTCACGTTGCCTCTTGACTTATCAGGGTAGGCCATGATTGTACAGAAAGCCGCCTCTCCAATATTTTTTTCTGTGTGCATTGGGTCGAGGTTATGTGGAAGAAGAATGTCATCCATATAGGAAAGTCTATACAAACCTGAGATATGAATCCAAGCATGTAGCTCACCATATCCCACAAAACCATCATATTTTCATTGACCTTGAAGGCAGCTAACTCGGCACGAACATCGGCACATGTCATGATCTGCGGGGCAGGATCATTAACTTGTACACCTTTCGTAAAGTTTTTTATGTCTCTTCTAAATGCATGGTCAAGAGGGAGGAATTGTCGGTGTTTGTCGAACGAAGAATACTTCCCACCCTTCTTCAAGTAAATGAACATCAGCTTTGACTTGCATACTGGGCATGGGAACTTCCCGTGAACACACCACCTGGAGAATGTCCCATATGCCAAGAGGTCATGCAGAGAATAGTGGTACCAACATGCATTTTGAAGTTTTTCTTTGTTGCTCGATCATATGTCCATACTCCTTCCTCCCAAGCACGGACCAAATCACCAATCAGAGGCTCCAGGAACACATTCATATTACTCCCCGGGTGTTCAGTAATTACCATGGACAAGAATATGTTCTGTCATTGAAAGAGGACACCAGGAGGGAGATTGAGGGGTATAACGAACACGGGCCAACAAGTGTATGGGGCAGACCCCATTCCATAAGGATTGAACCCATCTGTTGCCAGTGCGACACGTACATTACAAGCCTCATCTGCTTTCTCATGATGGATCCCATTAAAATGTGTCCAGGATTCACCATCGGTTGGATGGACAAGATGCTTCTTATGGTATCGCACTCCGTCTTTGTGCCATGTCATCTGTTTTGCGGTCTCCTCGGTCATGTAAAGACGCTGGATCCTCGGTAGGAACGGGAGGTACCGTAGGATTTTCGCAGGGACACTGAGCTGCCTCTTCTGACCATCACCAGAGTCTACCTCCAGGTACCGTGAGGATGAACACTTTGGACAGTACTTTGCTTCTGCGTATTCTTTCCTAAACAAGGACGCATCCATTCGGACAAGCATGTATCTTCTCATATGGCATCTTAAGTGCACGAAGTAGTTTCTGTGACTCGTACATGTTCTTTGGCAGAATGTGACCTTCTGGAAGCAAGCTGGCAATAACTGTCAACATAACATCAAAGTTGCGGTGACTCAGGCTAAACTGGGACTTTACGGCCATTAGGCGGGCAATGGCATTTAGTTGAGAAACCTTGGTATGACCATGAAGGGGTTGTTGTGCCGCAGACAACATTTAGTAATACGCCTTCGCAGTTGGATCTGGCTCCTCCTCGCTAGGCCCTTCATCAAAGTTGTGTGCCTCTGCATAGTCATTTAACATGTCTCCTACCCCGGCATCAGCATCAAAAGCCTCATCGATGCGTGGTCTCACGACTTGATGCCGCACACGATCGGCCTCACCATGGTGGGTCCAACGTTTATAGTTCTCCATGAATCCATGCTTGATGAGATGTTTACCCATTTCCTCCTTTGTTTGTCGCTTACGGTTTTCGCAAGCACTACATGGACAAAAAGTCCGAGGAGGCGCCCCTTCAACATTGGCAAATGCTTGGTCCTTGAAAGGTTGAGTCTTTGTAAGCCATTCCCTAGTCCACGAACTGCGACTTGGTCCGCCCTTGTACATCCACTCACGGTCATCCATCCTCTAACATATCACCGAGTAATGAATAAATCAATTGCATCTACCGTTCAATTATACAGTCTAATAGGTGAAGGTAGGTCCTAATCCACCCGAGGATGTGTAGACGGGTTAGTTTTCATGCTCTACTCCTATCCGAGACAGAATTTCGGCAGCACCTCCCCGCTGTTCTCCAAATACACGTCCTGACAAGGAGATTGTGTATCCGGAGAACAACAGGGAGATGATGCTGAAACTCTGTCTCGGATAGGAGTAGAGCATGAAAACTAACCAGTCTACACATCCTTGGGCTGTTCAAAAAACGTGGACAATTCAAAACGGCTATAGATATGCACAGATCTGCATATTTCCAACCATATCTCTTTCGAACGGGAGAAGCCTAACTAGGTTATGCGTGACCTAGCTACAAACATGAATAGAAAAGAGGGTATTTTTGTCTCACCTTGCTATCCTGTAAAGTGCCGAGTCGAGGACGAGTCGAAGACGGTGCAAGCCTCTACCTGAAAAAAATAAACATAATAATGTCAAATATAAATTTCGGCAGCACCTCCCCTTCACGGTGAGGTTTCCAACACCTGCAAAAAAGAACGGCACGATGGCCGACAACCATTTCACAATTCCTCATTTCACATTGTTATCTCCACAATCATCCGTAAATTGCATCAACATTGTTTTCTACACAACTACCAATCAAATGAGCGGGCATTTCACAATTACCAATATAATTATTTTCTTAATCTTTCACTACCACTCAAGCATTTGCAAGCATTCACTCCACATATGCGACGGGGAGGGCCGGGCGGTGGCGCCAGGGACGGGGCGCCGGGGAGGGAGACGCGGGGCCCGGGGACGGGATGGGGCGGCGCACCGGGGAAGGAGACGCGGCGCCGCGTCGGGAGGGAGGCGCGGGCGGGGCGCGGAGGCGGCGGCGGGGCGCGGTGGCGAGGGTGGGGCGGCGCGATTTGGATTTTGATTCGAAATAGAGAGAGGAGAGAAGGGAGAGGACGCGGGCGACGGCTAAGTGCCGATGGGACCTATTTGCCGAGTGTCGTGGATCTCGGCACTCGGCAAAAAAAAAAAAACTCGGAAAAATTATTGCACTCGGAAAATGTTGGCCACAAAACGGCTAAGTGCCGATGGGACCTATTTGCCGAGTGTCGTGGATCTCGGCACTCGGCAAGGACCTATTTGCCGAGTGTCGTGGATCTCGACACTCGGCAAATAGGTCCTTGCCGAGTGCCGAGATCCACGACACTCGGCAAATAGGTCCCATCGGCACTTAGCCGTTTTGTGGCCAACATTTTCCGAGTGCAATAATTTTTCCGATTTTTTTTTTTTTTTACACTCGGAGAATTTTCAGCCTTTCGCGGAGTGTTGATCCCAAGGGCACTCGGCAATATTTAAAACTGGCATATCAACAAAATTTAATAAATAGCAAACAAATTCAAAAAATTACCAAATTTTAAAATGAGTCTATTTATATGATGTATTGTCTATAAAAAATATGTATGAAGTCAAACTCAAATTCGAAAATCGATGTGACTCTATATCTTAATGATCTTTCTAAACTCTACGTCTCTTCTTCGGAGATTCCTCGTTTTGTAAACAACGTCCGTGACAACTTGCGCGAAACCTTCTCTACTATTTATCACAACATTCCCGTATGATATCGTGACGTCCTGACAAATCTCACAATTCTCTGACATTATTTGTATTTTATATAATTTTAAAACAATTCGGTCACACGCTCGTACTCATATTTCATGTACAAGATGCGCGAAATTTCATTTCATTTCCTAGATACGGCCTCACGTTGAACTCAGCAACGTGAATGTCATTTTTTCATTCACTCGATTCCATTATTCGAATCACTCGCAGTTCAATTAGGACTTATCATCAAAAAATAGAATTAATAGAAATAAATAGCTAAAATTATCAAACAGACCGTAAAATGTACCAAATTTCAAGATGAAGTATAATGAAGTGTATGGAGGCAAAGAACAAATTTTGGGTTGCAGAATGTGAAAAAAAAAAACCAACATTTGCCGAGTGCATTTGGTGACACTCGGCAAAGAGGGGACGGCGCCGTACCCTCTAACGGCTCTGGCGCGTGCCCTGCACGTGCCCGCGCTTTGCCAAGTGTCGACATGCAGGACACCCGGCAAAGGGCCATTTTTGCCGAGTGTGTCATTTTGCCGAGTACTCTAGGTCAGCGACACTCGGCAAACGCCCTGTTTGCCGAGTGTCTTTTAGTTGCCGAGTGTATTTTTCAATGTACTCGGCAAAAGGCCTTGTTGCCGAGTGCCCGATAAAATGCACTCGGCAAATTGGCCGGCACTCGGAAAAGAGCCGTTTTCCGGTAGTGTCGCACTCGAGGTCGAACGCCGCGATCATCGACTTAGGGCGGTATGTAAGATAGTAGGCCACACCCTCGACGACTGCCACAGAACGCTCGGATCGTACCAGCTGATCCACCGGAGGCGATGGCGCCTCCCTCCAATTAGCGCCGACGCCGGCGCCGGGTGTGAGCACTTTGCAAGGCTGCGTGGCGTGATAGGTGTGGATGACCACAACCTTGTACTCGCCGCCGTCGACTCCACCGCACGTACGTAGCGGCGGCCTGCCCGACCACGACTGAGTCGAAGTAGTAGTAGCCGGCACTGGGCAAAGCGGGAGACGACGCCGGTGGCCAGCCGGGTCGAGCACGCGCAGGCCTTCCGGCGCGCCGTCGGCGATCAGCACCATGCCGGCTCGCGGCTGCACCGTGGATCTGTACGACAGCCCGGCGACGCGCACTCACTTGACGACGTCGCCGGACACGTCCACGAAGTCGATGCAGCTGCTCTTGAATCCGTACGAGCTGATCACAGACGCGGCGAAGAGAGGGCCCGGGTGGGCGTTCCCGTGGGCGGCGACAAAGGCCGGATCGCAGAGGAGGGAGCGCCAGGGCCGGCAGACGGCGCGGAGGTGGCAGAGCGCCTTGGCCGACGGGACGCGCAGCAGGATCTCGCGGACCAACTCTGGGGGAAGGAAGACGCCGTCGTTCGAGGCGCTGCTCTCAGTCTCAACCCCGTGCTCGCCTGGCCAGGTCTGCTGTGATGGAGAACACCACGACGCCATCGATCGCAGCTGAACCGATCGAGAATGCCGATCACACGATAGATTGATCGATGCTGTGCTGTGTATTGGGAGGCAGGGACGCACGGCGGATAGGGTTACCAGGTGTTGCCGTCGTGGTAAGGAGATGAAAGGAAATTCTCTGCGTACGTGACGCACGCCGCCAAAGCCGGTGCGGCACCACCCCGATTGCTGCCATCTGTCCCGGCCTGCTACAAATCTCTAAACAACGCAACGAAAGAAACAGATCGATTCTATGTGTCAAGAAGCTTGAGAAAGTCCCTCCACAAAAACATCCCTATCTTCGTTGCATCATACTAGTGACACAAAAGACGCGAAGGAAAATTGAAAGGGGTCATCGCCAAATTGAATTTTTTTATAGGTCTAGATTTACTGGCAAGGTGGTAAAAATATTAATAAATACCGCCTAGCTAGATGGGATCTCTTATGTCGTCCTAAGGACCAAGGCGGCCTAGGTATCATTGATCTGGAGATCCAGAATAAATGCCTGTTAAGCAAGTGGTTATTTAAGTTGCTTAATGAGGATGGCATGTGGCAGTCGTTAATATGGAATAAATATTTAGGTTCCAAGACTTTGTCACATGTAGGGATCAAACAGGGAGACTCTCATTTTTGGTGGGGCCTTCTAAAGGTCAGAGATGAGTTCTTCTCATGTGTATCTTTCAATGTCAAAGATGGCTCCCAAGTTAGATTTTGGGAAGACACATGGTGTGGAACAAGGCCGTTCAGTGAGTTATATCTTAATATTTATCATGTTTCCTATAACCACAATGATACAGTTGCTCGGGTTATGGGTGGTGCGCCTTATAACTTATCCTTTAGGCGTACCTTGATTGGGATTAAACTCACAGAGTATAATGACCTTATAGCTAAAATTTCAACTGTTAGTTTAACTGATGAACGAGACACAGTGTCTTGGAAACTACATAGATTTGGGCAATTTTCAACGCGGTCTATGTATGGCTTCCTAATGAATCATGACACTCCTTTTCGTCACAAGCTGATTTGGAAGTTGAAGCTAACCTTAAAGATAAAAATTTTCCTTTGGTATCTAGTGAAGGGTGTCATTTTAACTAAAGACAACCTAGCTAAGCGTAACTGGTCAGGGAGCAAAAAGTGTTGTTTCTGTAACCTTGACGAATCAATCCAACACTTGTTCTTTGACTGTCATCATGCTAAAACCATCTGGAGGGTAGTTCAAACAGCTATGGGGATTAGCCCACCTAGATCTTTAACTAATATTGCTGGGGATTGGCTTGCTCATTTTAACTCGGACAAGCGTAAAATCATCCTAATAGGTGTGGCTGCCATGTGCTGGGCAATATGGCGATGTACGAATGAGATTTGTTTTGATAATGTTAAATATACATCGTATATGCAGGCACTGTTCAGAGGAGCTTATTGGTTGCGCTATTGGGCGCTGCTGCAGCCTGAGGAGGCCCGTGACCACGTTCGTGGGATGAGCGCAGCATTGGAGGTTGCTGCATTGGAGCTCTATGCCTCTCACGGGTGGAGATTTAATAATAGACTCGGTCATCCATAGTTTGCTTCTGTTTTAAGCTCTTCTTGTCAATCTGGAGATTGACACCATTTTTGTAATAAGTAGTCAAAAAAAATAAACACCGGGCTGCGTGCTGTGCAGAGGCAAGGAACTTAAACAGTTTCCATTATCTAAAAAAAATATAAGGAACTCCTTTTGGTTGGTCAGCAGTGGCGCGCGTGTGCTCCATCTCGCGCAGCCCCGCTGCAGCCGCCTTGGCCCGCGGCAAGGCCGACAGGTTGGCCCTAGCCCGCGGAGAGGCAGAAAGGCTCTCCCTATCTAGCGGCGAAGGGGCAGCCCGGGGCTCGGCCACCATCCATGCCCTACTCCCTGCGGGACGCCGAGGCGACCGCCGTGGGAGAGCCCTGCGCCTGATTCAGGTGGATCCAAGCGCGTCCCGCCACCGGTAACCCTCTCCTCTATTGATTCAATCCTTTCCATGAAAGAAGGCAAGGGCAAAATTGACATTTCGCGTTGCTGGTGGTGAGATTTCACGGTAGATTATAATAGAACGTCAGAAAAAGGAACCAAATTTGACATAAAGGCCAAACAGGGAACTTTAATTTGAAAAGGGCCAAGAAAGGAAGTCCTGAGTTTTTTAGGGTCAAATAAGGAATTTGCTCATAGCTTAACCAGTGGCAGACCTGCTCTTGTAAAAAACTTGTTTAAGTTCTTCATGAGGAAGGCCCGGCCCGTTTTGTACTCTTGGTTTTATTATCCCCCATCCTCCCTCTTTATTTGACATACAGCTCTTTCTCCATGCTGCTACAGGTGGCTTTTAAGCATTGATATCTAAACCTCTCCACAAGCAATATGTTCCAATACTTGTCAATTTGTTCAGTCTACTAAACAACGGGGCTATTCAGGATTTACCCTTCTTCTCAATGATCAACATCCATTTACCCTCCTTCCAAATGGCGGTTTTTTATACCAACGAGCAGCAGGGTGCGAAGTAGAGCACGAACCAGAGGGCGATGCAGAGGCAACGGAGCCGGAGCCTGGAGTGGAGCGTTAGCCTGGACACAAGCCTGGAGTGGTGCGGCTCGCGCGCGGGAAGGATGCAGTGGCACCCATGGCGTAGTGGCCGTCGACAGGCAGGATGAAGAAGAGGAGAGGGGCAGAATCGGCATAAAATACCTAGAGGGAAAAATCTGAACCAAAAATCTAGGAGGAGGATACAACATCAAAGCCCTTTCCAAGGAGGGTAAATGGATGTTGGTTATTGGGATGATGGGTAAATCCTCAATAGGCCCACTAAACAACACTTGCAACTCGAAAATCCGGAATAGTTGAACCAGTATGATCAGAGAAGAAACTTGATAATACCTCCAGGCTACCAAGAGAGTACATGCTGTTAAAACTTCTCACTCGTAGAAACATGTAGCCAAAATTTTCAATTAATACAAATATGTCTTATTATGAAAATATGTCAGATAAATTCATTCATACAGGCATGCCTTATATATTCTGACATATTTCATATTTCTGGACAGCACCACTTAGAACATCTGCTCAATTTTTCCTTGCATAAGACCTGGTGTATCTCATCTCCAGTTCATGACTGATTTGTCTCCTACGTACTTCAATCACTACAGCAATTCTTACTTGACTTGGGACAAAACAAAAGCAAGATTGAAAGAAGGCAAAACTAGCAGAGCTTGCGTTTAAGCAGCCATGCTCCCATATTCGAAGAGGTACGCGACTCTGATATGAAATTGGTAGAGACGCATAAATTCCGAAATTCCTCCTAGAGAGCTCTCTGAACACGTAGCAGATTCCCTGTGTAGACACGAATTCCGACGTCCATGCAATCCGCCATGGTTGCCACATCAGTGCAGGTCTCCGTCGCCGGGTGGTACACCCGCAGCATGTGGTCGCCCGCCTTCGAAACCCAGAACGCAACGCGCCCGCTGGCTGTAGGGCACCTGAATCGTGCACTGCTTGCACCATTGGACCTGCTGCTCATCGTCGCTGGCGAGGAACCACAGCTCCACAGAGTGCTTCGTGTCAGAGCCAGCAACAAGGCGCCCATTCAGCTCAACCAAGCTTGACCAGACGTAGGAGAATCGAACCGGAGGGCCGGGAAGCAGCCTAGGCCGCCATTGCTCCCGCTCAAGGTCGAACGCCGCGATGCGGCCCTCCTCATCATCCCCAGGGTCTCGCACGTTGAAGTAGGCGACCCCGTTCACGGCGGCCGATTGCCACCTGTTTGCGTAGACTGTAACGGGGGATTCCGGCGCGTCCCGCCACACGGCGCCGTCGTCGCCGCAGGTGAGTACCTTGCACAGATGCCGCATACCATATCGTTCGTACGTGGAGATGCTGAGCACTTTGAGTTGGCCGCCGTCTCCTCGGGTCCGGCCGAGCACGTACATGGACCGGAAGTCGTTCTCCGGCAAGAGGGTGGTCGCGCCGGTGGCCGGGTCCAGCAGGCGGAGGCGACGGGAGGACTCGACCAGGCAGACAAGGTCGCCGTGCGCCAAGATCTGGAACGGGCACCAAGGCGCGGCGCTCACCCGCTTCACCGCGTCGCCGGACGCGTCCAGGAACCTGATCTCAGCACCGAGGCTCCGGGACGGGGTGTCCGAGACCTCGTACAAGTTGGAGATCGGGATCGAGGAATAGCAGCCGGGGACCACGGACACGGCGAAGAGGGGCCCAGGTGGCGGGCCGCGTTGTCCGCGACGAAGGGCGGGTCGGAGAGGAAGGAGCGCCATGACCGGCAGACGGCGCGGAGGCGGCAGAGCGCCTTGGCCGACGGGACGCGCAGCAGGATCTCGCGGACCAACTCCGGGGGAAGGAAGACGCCGTCGTTCGAGGCGCGTTCCTCTCACCCCCATGATCGCCTGGCCAGGTCTGCTGTGATGAAGAACACCACGACGCCATCGCCGCTGAACCGATGGAGAGTGCCGATCAAACCATAGATCGGTGCCGTGCTCTGTATCGAGATTCAACAGGCAGGATGGCGGCTAGGGTTATATGCCCATAGCACCAGAAATTGGATCTCGTACCGGGTCTCTTAACCCTTTTTTTATTGACACACACTAATCATTACTGTGTACTCGCCGTGTTCTCCTCCTCCGCCCCCAGTAGTGGCGGCAAACCGCCCGAGCACAGCAGAGTCGTAGCGGGCACTGGGCAGGATGGAGACGACGCCGGTGGCCGGGTCTAGCACGCGGAGGCGTTCCGGCGCTTCGTCGGCGATCAGCACCATGCCGCCGCGCGGCTGCACCTTGGATTGGTATGACAGACCGGGGATGCTCACTCGCTTGACGATGTCACCGGACGTGTCCATGTGGTCGATGCAACTGTTCCTGCTGCCCGGGGAACGGCTGCCGATCACGAACACGGCGAAGAGCGGGCCCGGGTGGGTGGCACCGTGTGCAGCGACGAAAAGCGGGTCGGAGAGGAGGGAGCGCCATGACCGGGAGACGGCGCAGAGGCGGCAGAGAGTCTTGGCCGACGGGACGCGCAGCAGGATCTCGCGGACCAACTCCGTGGGAAGGAAGACGCCGTCGTTGGAGGCGCTGATCCTCTTACCCCCATGATCGCCTGGCCTGCTCCGTGGAGAACACCAGGACGCCATCGCCGCTGAATCGAGGTTGCGAATTCGCGATCACACCATAGATCGGTGCGGTGCAAGTGCTGTGTGTATCGAGAGGCACGGCGGCGGCGGATGGTACAACGGCTGCTAGGGTTACCAGCTGGAGCCGTGCTGTCGTGGTAATTAAGATCGATGGCCCAGCAAGGCCCTTGCAAACAAAATAGGCTTGGTGAACATCCGACGGCTGTCGTGGACTCGTGGTAAGATGTCTCGCATTCTTGATTCGAAAGATAGGCTTAATTGGTGACTGATACTCATACTTCTCCCTTAAGCTTTGGATCCCAAAATTATGTCACTCTGCATTTATTTAGTACACTAGTATGCGACGATCCAGTTACGACGGCGGGCAATGGGGATCACAGACCTCGCACACATCCCTACACTCCTTCATCGTGTCATAACACAATGCTTCCGGCTTTAGATTCATGCAGCACCAGCAATCCGTTCCTAGGTGACAATGAAGCCTTGTACAATATATGATTTTCAGCTTGTTTTCATCTAGTAGTTTTGTAGCGTTGTTCCTCATTGTTTCGCTGAGGACATATGGGTAGCTCCTCCTTTTAGTACCATCTGTGAGCAGTTGATGAGGGCGACCTGCTTCAAAAGAACATGTTAGTGTTAACCACAAAGTTTTATGTAGAATATAGAACGAGACAAGGTCGATGATATTACACTGCCCGCGTGATACAAAGAGGAACAAAAACACCAAGAATATGACCGAGACCCTCATGTTGGATCCCGATGTTTATGAAGGAGATCGAGTCAGGTTGTAATGTAACTGAACAAAGCGATCGAGGTTGCACTACTAGAATCCTAAGAATCGCCGAGCGTTTCAAAACCGTCGGGCATCAAGTTATACGCTCGGGAAAGTGCATAGCCGAGCGTCCACCGTCGGCCATTCCCCCTCGGGCACTCGTGGTCGGGGATTCGCTCAATCACCGACGGTACCATCGGCCATCAAGTTCTCGAGAGGGTAAAGCCCGACGGTTCACGCTCGAATATGTCACAACCAGGCTAACAAAACATCTGGACGGCCATCCCGTTCCCGACCGTTTCATACTCTCAGGCATTTATTTCGGGATTTTAGAAACAAAATAATTAAAATATATTTGTGTTCTATTTTATTTATTTTTATTCTTGCATTTTTTTGGTACAATTCTAGTAGAAAGTAATTTTTCCCAATCATATTAATGCGATCCACACCTACCGTGCTCATGCGTCATCTACTGTTACAAAGATAGAGAAAACTGAAACTTTATATCACTCATGAACGCGCATCACTTATACATGTCGTCAAAGGGATACATTTGGTCATAGTAATACATGGTTTCTCCAAAAGGGTCACTACAGAGTTGCGTACAAAGATGTTCACATTGTATTATATAAAATCCTCCATTCTTTTGGCCTCTGACATATTGTTGAACCTTTCGCATTTCATCCCATGACCATTGGAGACAGAACCAATGCAATCTGAATTCAGAGAACAGTAAAGGGAAATTAGATACTCCCTCCGATCTTTTTTTGATGTCGCTTCCGACAGCCTCGGGGAGATTAAGGAAATGACCATTTGACATGTCTGCCCTCCAATGATTGTTTCGCTCGGTCGCCCCGCCGCACGGCCGCTGCATCGCCACTCCTCCCTTCCGCGCCACCGCACCATGCGGGCCGCCTCCCCGGCGCAACGGCGTGCCGCGCTGTCATGCCTCCCCTCGCGCAGCCGAGCCTCCTCCTCGCGTTGCGGTAGCCAAGCAGCGCTGCCAGGCCTCTGTGCTGCACCGCCAACTCGCCTCCCCCGAGTTTCTCTCTGCAATAGCTCGCCTTTGCCTCGCCGAGGTCGTCTTCATCGAGATCCAGCGTCAAGAGGAGTTCTGCCAAGATCCGGCGTCGCCGGGCCTCATGTCGTTGACGCCTTGCAGTTGGAGTCTTGCATGGCCAAACGATGCTGTTCAGGATGCTGATGCCCGCAGGTGTACGCCGACACCATCCTCATCGCCGTCGTTCAGATTGGTGCCTGTCTGCTGGACCCTCCTTTCTCGTGAGCACCACATGTTCGACATATTGTCTAGAAGAAACCAAAGTTGAAACAGTTGCAGGGAGTGAGCGTTTTTATGTGCGTGCAGATTATGTTGGAACTTCCCTGAAATTCTCCCTCCAGCCCCTGTCAAGAACCTCTAGCAATTGCACTTGGAGTAGCAATTGTGAAACTAATTTCTGCTCTGTTCAACTGCTAGTTGGTGCAGTAATCACCTAGTGATCTCACATTGTCTACGAACATTTTTCAGACAAGCATGGACTAACGTCAGGAATTTCAGCCTCTGGACCTTGTTTGCGATGCATTTACTTCTCCCTGCCTACATATGGCCATCCATCTCTGCTTGGATTGCTCAACCTGTTGCAGTATTGAAAATTTTCAGAGCATTGACAGTCAAAGAGAACAGAACAAGCAAGAACCGGCAAATGCAAGTGTTGGAGAGGGAACGGCCTGTGCACCTTGTAGTCCTGCCTTGGACATCGACACAGGAGCACACGACGCGGCGTGGTTACGAACCGACACACAGCTCGCATGCCGCCTTGCCGGCGCGGAGTAGCACAAGCTGGAACGCCGCCTCGCCGGCACTGAGGAGCACAAGCTCGCGCCGCCTTGCCGTGGCATGGAGGAGCATTTGCAGGTGAGATCCAGAAGGGAGTCTCGTCGTCGAAGGGGCACGGGATCTTGCGGCGAATCCCAGGCCGGCCTCCTCGCGCCGTACACCGCTGACGCAGTCGCGCATCTGCGAGATCGCGCTGGGGTTGGAGCTTGCCGGCGTGCGCTTCCTCTAGGCGCGACGGAAGACCAGTGGCGGGCTGCTCTCGAACGGATTCGAGGCTCGTCGTGGAGGAGTGCGGGATCTCGACGAGTCCCCGCTGGCATCGCGGCATCTCGTTAGTGGAGGGGAAGGGCAAAGACGGAAGATGCATTTTCATCTGTATAGTGACGTCAACAATTTAAACACTTTTTCCTATGAACTAGGACGACGTCAAAAAAAGATCGGAGGGAGTATAATAATGAGAAACTAATCTGGATTCAGAGAAAAATATAGATGGAAATAACAAGATACATGTAGAATACATTGAATCTGATTGTGACTTTCAGTTGGCTCGTAGAAGATTAACACAATCAAATGGAATGCTTCGCGCATAGAAGTACTACTATGGAAAATACACAGCTGGACGAATTAGTTTGGCTTCGAAAATAATTAAATACTGAAGCCGTTCTCACCTTTGAAGCCACGTTGAGTAACTTGCCCCGTGAGTGCATGATGCAGCTCTTGAAGAAGACGACTTGCAAACTGGCGACCACCAGGAAATCGATGTGCGTCAGGATAATACGTACCTTCACCAGGAAACAGCAGTTGACATCACGGCCAAGCGAATGAGAACAAATCATAGGGAAACAAAACTAGACCTACGACCAAGCGAATGAGAACGAATCAGATTGATAACAGAATGATCATAACCTATTCCATTCCATTCTCACTACCTGGAAGAACAGATCGATCGAGCACCGCGTCCGTCACACTGCGGGTGTTCGATTGGACGGTTGCTTTCGAATTTCGATACAGGGAGGCGTCGCGCGGCCGCTATACATCAGCGGCGATATGGCGGCAGCATGATCGCGAGGCTTCCATGGAAGAAAGTTAAGCTCTGCTTGGAATCGTGGATCAGATAGATGAAAAAAATGAGAAAGGAAAGCTAGGAACGGTGTTTCTAAAATATCTCTCCTTTGCTTTAGGTAGATCCTTGATATGCGCTGGGGAACAACTGCCTTTTGACTAAACCTTAGGGTACGAAGTAACAAGCTTGTCCATCAGATCCTAAGTATTTTGCCGTCCGTTACTAGCAGACCATCAAGAATTTCATCTACCGTCGGTCACTTGAAACATTAGCCGAGCGGGTGACTTGAACTGTCGATGACATGGACTAATAGCCGAGGGGGAAGTTCCAAACCGTCGGTTGTTTGGTAAAAGGCCGAGCGTTACACTTATAACAATCGGCAATGTACAAAACCATCGGGAATATTTAATTTTACCGATGGTTGGTCGGGGACTCACATTCACGGTCGGCTTTGCTTAGGATTCTAGTAGTGTTGTTTGCCCGTGTAGAACTTAATTAGCTAGCTTGTATCACGTGGGCTTTATATACACAGGAGTTTTTAGATACAAATGGAAAGACATCACGTACAATCATGAATTCCTTTATTTATCCTTATGGAATACATGAACTTTTTAGATGCAAAGGAGTTTTGAGATGCACGTGGAAAGACATCACGTATGATTAGGACTGGACGAAAAGCTCGTGGCTCGTTAGCTCGGCTCGTTCACTTTTTCTAACGAGCCGAGCCAGGTTTCTAGCACGTTATGTTTAACGAGCTAGCTCCAAACGAGCCAATCGGGAGAAAGGAGAAGCTTGCTCGGTGGAGCTCCGTGAGGTTGCCGGTGCACTCAACTCCTCACCGCTCTTCCCATGATGTGGCGACGGCGGAAGGGGACCGAGTCAAGATCCAAGCCGTGGATAGGCGCCGCGATGCGCGGCAGCCGGCAGTTCGAGCTGGGCGATGCCACCCTCCTCTACCTCACGCGGTGGTGCCACCCCTCCACCTCCTCCGCTCACACGGTGGCGCCGGCTCCTCCTCCGCCGTTCCTCCACGTCACCGGCCCCCTCCCACCCGGCCACGACCACCTCCGCTACGTCGGCCTCCGCCTCCCCGCCCGACGTGCCATCATGCTCAAGAGCGTGAAGATGTACCAGACGGCGTGGTCGTTGTCTTCTTCTCCAGGTCGCGGCGGAAGTGCTGGAGGCGAGCGGTGGCGAGTTTTACGAGCTGGCTCGCGAGCAAGCTCAAGCTCATAAAGAGCCGAGCCGAGTCAGCATTCCAGCTCGTTAAGATAACGAGTTGAGCCGAGCCAGCTCGTTATCCTAACGAGCTGGACCGAGCCGAGCCGAGCTGACTCAATAGTGCAGCCCTACGTATGATCATGAATTCCTTTATTTATCATTATGGAATACATGAACGTTTTAGATATACATGTAAAGACATCACGTGCAATAATGAACTTACCTTTGTCGGTGCCGGAATGAAACATTTTTCAAGATAAAGCAGTTGGTTAAGTAGGGTTAATATTAAATTTAATTTTAAGAACTCCAGATCATCATCTCTCAATAACTATCCCTTTCTATTGAAACCACGAATACTCTAGAAAGCTGTACAATTCTTTTACCAGCAAGGAACAATTTTTTTTTAAAAAAGCATATATATTAATATTTCAGCCATTGCATCGTGCAGAAGGCGCTTAGATCATGGAGCATGTGCAGAAGGCGCTTAGATCATGGAGCAAGAAGAATTTTGGTTCTGTTACGCAGGAGCTAGAGGAGCTGCGGGCCAAGTTAGAAGAAACAAAGGGCAATCCACATGCTTGTAGAGCGCAAGTGCGAGAAATCACTGATAGAATGGATGAGCTACTGTACCGCAAAGAGATGATGTGGTTGCAAAGATCTCGCATTGCGTGGCTTAGAGAAGGCGATCGAAACACGAGCTACTTCCATCGTCAAGCAGTTTGGAGAGCCAGGAAGAATAAAATAAAGAAGCTTAAGGCGCCAGATGGTGATTGGTGTGAGGACCCGGCCCAATTAAAACACATGGCTTCTGAATTTTTTCAGAATCTATATACTGCAGACCCGCGAGTTGTGCCAACTGAGCTAGTTGATTTAATTGAGTCCAAAGTTACTGATGATATGAACACTAGGCTCTGCAGGGAATTCACACCTGAGGAGATTTCAGATGCGCTTTTCCAGATGAGCCCTCTCAAGGCTCCCGGGCCAGATGGTTTTCCACCGAGATTTTTTCAACGACATTGGGGGGTGGTCAAAGAGGATGTTGTGGCTGCTGTTCATAAATTCTTTTCTGATGGTTATTTGCCTGCTGGTATTAATGATACTGCTATTGTACTCATTCCGAAGGTGGCTAATCCCGAGGAGTTAAAGGAATTCAGGCCTATTAGCTTATGCAATGTGATTTACAAGGTCATCTCCAAGTACTTAGTGAATCGGTTAAGGCCGCTGTTGGGTGATATTGTTGCTCCTGAACAAAGCGCATTCATTCCGGGCAGGATGATTACAGATAATGCCTTGATCGCGTGGATTGGGGATTTTTAAAAAGTTTGTTGCTGAAGCTGGGCTTTCATCATCAGTGGGTGCAGTGGATCATGGCATGTGTATCAACTGTACGCTACTCGGTGCGCTTCAATGGGACACCATTTCGTCCCTTTTCCCCGTCGCGTGGTTTACGTCAAGGTGATCTTTTGTCTCCTTACCTCTTCATTTTGGTGGCTGATGGTTTGTCTACCTTGTTGAAACATAATGAAAGGAATGGACAAATTTCTGGACTTCGTGTTTGTCGGAGGGCGCCAAGTGTATCTCACTTGCTTTTCGCGGATGATAGCTTGTTATTTTTCAAAGCTAACAGCCAGCAAGCATCGGCAGTTAAAGAAGTTCTGAATATTTTTGAGAAGTGCACTGGTCAATTACTTAGCCCAAGCAAATGCTCACTTCTGATGCGTGAGGGTGCTAATGTGAAGTTAGGCCAGCAGGTGCATGATATCCTGGGAGTTCAGAGAATTGATTTTGAGGCCAAATATTTGGGGTTGCCGAAACCCCATGGCAGAATGAGGCGTGGTGTTTTTCAGCCTATAGAGGAACGCTTTGTCAAGCGAATGACAGCATGGAAGGAACGTGATCTTTCTTCTGCAGCCAAAGAAATTCTCATTAAATCTGTTGCACAAGCTCTGCCGACTTATGTTATGAGTGTTTTCAAGTTACCTCTGACTTTATGTGATGACTTGATGAAGCAAGTGCGTCGTTGTTGGTGGGGATCAACAAATGGCAGAGGGAAGGTTCAGTGGATTCCATGGGACACTATGATCCTACCAAAGGCTCATGGAGGTATGGGTTTTAAGGACCTGAGACTGTTCAACCAAGCACTCCTTGCCCGACAAGCTTGGCGGCTATTGTATTACCCGGACAGCCTTTGTGCGAGAATTCTGAATGCCAAGTATTTTCCAAATGGAAATCTACTTGACACAGTCACGGCAGGTGATGCTTCCCCAACATGGAGTGCCATTGAATATGGCCTAGAACTTCTGAAAAAAGGTGTTGCATATAGGGTCGGCAATGGTGAAAGTATCAGGATTTGGAGAGATAATTGGATTCCAAGATTGGACGGCCTCAGGCCTATTGGTAGTACTAGAACCTGTAGGTTACGTCGAGTGTGCCATTTAATTGATCAGTCTAACCAAACCTGGGATGAGGCACTTTTGAGGAGGTTTTTCTATTCTTGTGATGTTTCTGAAATTTTAAAGATAAAGTTGCCTGTAACCAGGTCTGAGGATGTGGTAGCTTGGCATTTTGAGAAGACGGGTATCGTTTCTGTGAGGATGCATACCGGCTTGCTATGCGTACTGAACATGAGGTTGGTGCAGTTAGTAGCAGCTCATCCCCTGATGGTGCACGCAAGGTATGGAAGAAACTTTGGAAGGCCCAAGTGTTGGCGGTCGTTAAACCATGTTTTGACCGCCACCTTACCGGTAAATAAATATATAACACCAAGATTTTGTGCATAGTAGATAGGAATAATGCTACTCCACAAGTTTTGGTGGATATTTGGATGCAGGAGTGAATAATGGAGAAAAGTGGGCCCAGTCAGGGAAATTCCCTGGCCGGCCGGCCCCACCCTAGGCCGGCCGGCCCCACCTGGTGGCCACAGGCCCCAGGCTTTCTCCAGTGGGCTGGAAAATAATCCTTAACGTGCAATTCAAGCCCATCTCGGCAGGATTCCACCGACGTTCTAGAAGGTGGGCTATTTGGGCCTTTACTTGGCCCTCAATCCAATTCTGCCGACCCCACGAAGTAGCCGACCTTCAGACCGCCATCAGGAGAGGATCTGGAGCGTTCAGGCAAAAGACGGTGGCCAACCGACCGAAGGGACGGCCGGCCGGCCACCCCCCTAGGCCGGCCGGCCGACTTTGTCGGCGCCGCCTCTCCAAAGTCGGCCAGGGTGCTTCCACCGCCTTCACAAGCTATAAAAGGGACCCCTCGGCCTCCGAATCAATTCGCACCATCACACTTCATCCAAGTGTTCATTAGTTTAGTTGAGTAGTAGCTTTGGGAGTTAGAGTAGAGTAGAGTAGAGTAGAGTGAGAGCTCTCTCGGGCTTCCGGAGTCTTCTCGGAGTTCGGTATAGTTCTTTATATCTTACTCTTGAGATATTATTTTATTTAATATAATTATATTTAGTTTTATCTTTATTTATTTATTTTAGTAGTTCTTTTCTATTTAGTTTATTTATTCGTTAAGTAAGTGCTCGTAGAAGTCTTGTTGTGGGATTCGTGATTGTTGGAATAGCGAGTACGAGAGAGTGCCGTCGTCGGAGATGACGTCGTGTGAAATCTGTGCTTGTTCATTCTTAGATAGGACTGCTCCGTTGATCAAGAGTAGCTCCTCTAGGCGGGTTGTAAGCGTGGCGCTTAGATCTTGGCCTATGCACGTTTGGCACCCAACCCCACGGAGGATGGTAGCCGCGAGTGTATGTGACAGCTGCACCGGTCTCTGTAATCCACCACGTCCGGGTTGGACTCAGCAGGGTCTTAATTATAGCGGATGGATCCCCAAGGTGAACTAGCAGCATCGGTTGCCCTGGCACTTCCGTGCCCCGAAACGACATGACTTGTATGTGTATGAGCTTAGCTAGAGTAAATAACCTTTGTAGACTTGACTGCTAGAAAAGTAAATAATAGATAAACATACAGGTAGCCTTAACTCTATCTCGTTGCTCTCCTAAATGTATACTACGATTTATTTTATTACCTTGGATTTGAGGATGTGTGTGCCACCCATATATATCATGCCTATCTTACCCCCGTCTCAAGTATAGTTGATACATTATTTCTTTCTCCAAATTATCCAATGCATAGCTATTATTCAGCTTTCTTTTGCTCTACTTCCCTGCGGAAATATAAATACGATAACCCTGGAATACTCCAAGGTGAAATGCTACAATGGTGATCCGTGGGCTTGCGGAATTAATGAATTTAATTTTAACGCATAAGAACCGCCAACAAGCATTTCTGGCGCCGTTGCCGGGGAAGTAGCAGCTAGGAACTGAATAAATGCATTGAAGTTTGTGAGAAGAATAATTATCACTTACTTTTGCGGGCTTACCCTTGTCCTGGTTTTTCTTCTTGTGAAAATTTGAAACAGGACTGTGCATGACTGGTTTCGACCTACCAGAAAACTTCCACCCAGATCCGGAACAGTTCCTGAGAAGGGTGAGGGCCAGGCTTACCCCTCCTCCCACCCACGCTCGATCGAAAGTTCTGGCTCTTGAAGGATCCCTTCCGACAATTGTCGATCACCCTCTACCTTCATCAACGAACAACAACATGGGTGATCCGATCGAGAAGACGATCAATGACTTCTCCGCGCCAACTACGGAGAACATCCGCGTGGGACCCAACCCACGCATCACCAACAAGGACTACGAGCTCAAGCCAGCCCTGATCAACATGATCTTGGCCAGTCCTTTCTGTGGGAAGCCGTCGGAGGATGCAAATGCTCACCTCCAAAGGTTCCTGATGACGTGCAACACTTTCGTCATAAAGGATGCACCTCAGGACGCCATCCGACTACAGCTTTTCCCATTCTCTCTGTTGGGGAAGGCTCTCCAGTGGTTCTACGCGAACCAAGAGTCCCTCGACACGTGGACGGCATGCTCCAATGCCTTCCTCGCCAAGTTCTTCCCGCCGGGCAAGACGACTGCCCTGCGGAACAAGATATCGGGCTTCCAACAGCTCGCAGATGAGTCGACCGCGGAAGCCTGGGACAGGATGCAGGAGTACGTTCTCTCATGCCCACACCATGGCATGGAAGAATGGCTCCTCATACAGAGTTTCTACCACGGTTTGAGGCCGTCCGCTCGAGAGCACCTCGACGCCGCAGCAGGCGGTTCCTTCTTCTCCCTTAGCGTGAAGAACGCTAAGAAGTTGATTGAAAAAGTGGCGGCCAACCAGACTCATGGTGAACGCCAAGCGGCGAGCACCAAGACCCGTGGAGTGCACCAAGTGGAGACGATGGACATGCTCGCCATCAAGCTCGATCAGCTACTCCGCAAGGTGGAGTCTCCGCAGGACCTGCAAGTTGCGGATTCTCGCATGACATGTGAGGAATGCGGCAGCGTTGGGCATATAGGCATCAATTGCCCGAATACGAGAGAGGAATGCAATTTCCTCAACAATGGCAATGGGTTCCGCTCCCAGAACAACTACGGCTGGAATTCCAGGCCCGACCTCTCCTTCAACAAGAATCAGGGAGGTAACAATGGTAATCTTTCCCGTTATGAGCCCTCTATCAAGGATCTAGTTCTCGGCCAGGTCAAGATCAATGACAGTATTAGTAAGAAGTTTCTTACTACCGACAAGGCTTTAGAGAGCATAGATGCCAAGCTAGAGTCATTCAGCACTGCTCTGCAGAATCAGCTAAGCCATAACAAGATGCTAGAAACACAAATAGCGCAAATTCAGCTGTGCAGTCTCCTCGTGCGGGTAAACTTCCTGGGCAACCGGAAGTTAATCCCAAGGAGAGTGTGAATGCAATAACCATCAGGTGTGAAGAAAGCGACTTGGATGCCGCACTCCCCAAGGATGTGATCAGAAAAGATCCCGGATGGCCAACCATCCCGTGTTTGGTCAACGACCGTTGTTTCGCTCGGGCACTATGTGACTTAGGGGCGAGCGTGAGCATCATGCCGAAGGCGATGTACGACGGGTTAAACCATCCATTATCTCCAACGACCATGAAGCTCCAGCTTGCAGACGGGTCACTACGCCTGCCCTTGGGGATTGTTGAAGAAGTTCCCGTGCAGATCAGAAATCTCTTCGTCCCCGTTGACTTTGTTGTGCTGGATATGGAAGTAGATGACAAGGCCCCTCTCATCCTTGGGAGGCCGTTCTTGAGCACCACCAACGCCAACATCGACGTGAGGGCAGGAGAGATCCATTTGGACTTCAACGGCAGGGAAGAAACGTTCAGCTTCAAGCCTAAGGTTGAGCAATGCAAGCAGGTACGGGTCATATATGGAAAGGACCCAAGGAGAGTGGAGAAGATTGAGATTACTCCACCCATGCCACAGCCAGACAAGCTCATTGCATATATGAGAGACTATCTGGAAAGAGAGAATGCAAGAAGGCTAGCAAAATATTGGAGGACTCCAAGGAGGATGCCTCAGCCGCCTAACACATCTCAAGCCCCTCTTACTCCTCCGCAAGAAGGAGTAGGCGAGTCACAATCGCCCAAGAAGAAGGCAGCTACGGCATCAACCGATGAGAGTACAACAAAGGCGCCTATTGAAGAAAAGGTCGCCGCCACAAACACAAAGAAAACAACCAAGGTGTGGCGGAAGAAAGAAGGAACCTCTACCTCGCAAGATTCTCCAGCGAGCGAGGTCCAAACAAGTTGAAAAGACATGGAGAACGTCCAGCTCAAAGACGTAAAAATGAGAGCCCTCCGATTGGGGAGGCCATCCCAATCGTTATCCTAGCTAGGCCTAGCACTTGTTTTCCTTTTCATAAATCATAAAAACAAAATAAAAATTTGAAAAAAAAAATTAACAACAAAAATAATAGGATTCCCGGTGATGCCCATTAGGGGCTAGCCACTTGTATCATCCTCACCCTTTTTGCAGATCAAGAAGGAGGAGGAAGAGCCTGAATCAAGCTTAAGTCTTACAAAGACTCAAGCTTGGGGAGGACATCCCCAGGTAAGAAGGAGTTCAATACAAGCTCGAGTCTTGCAAAGACTCAAGCTTGGGGAGGACCCCCAGGTAAGTATCCCTAACTTTCTTAATAAATAAATAAACTCCCTGTTTCGAATAAATGCTAGAATCTTGGTGTTATGCTACGCTTAAGGGAAATGATGATCGAGTTACAAATTAGCTTCCCATGTGTCGCATAGATGCAACCTCTACTCCTGACATATGTGTTATTTTTACTTGAGCATGATCACATCATGAGTCTTGCTTATTTCCGTGGGTTGCATTTGTTACACCAAGTCTGAGCATTGTGGATTGTGATATGGCATGATTAGGACTTGTTGCAATTTTTTAGTATGATTTCATCCAGAGATGTTTTTCTTGAATTGCTACAAGTACCTAAAACCCTTCTGTTTTGGCACACTTCTCTTAGTGTGAGGATTTATTCACCTACCAGAGCCATATCATAATATTCGAAACAGCCCCACTCATAGCCATTTGTTTATGCATTGAGTTTTGTTAAGGTTTGATGTACTCTTGAAACTAAGCACTCCTAATTTTGGTCATAATTCTTTCGCGTGTGTTTTTGAAAATTTTTCTCCACCAAATAAAAAGGGGAATGTTTGGATAAATCAACCAAACATTTTTCAGAGTTTGTAAAACTTTTGGTCCATCCAAAATACTCAAGAATATTTCAAATGTTTCATTGAACCATTCAAAATTTATAGCCCCTTGCACCATGAAGTAGTCAAAAAAAAAAAAAAAACTCCATGGTTGCATGACAAAAGTCAATGGCTATATGGTTCTTTTCATAAACATCTTGAGCGAAATGAAGGACCAATGTTTTTCAAAATCCCCTTCCATAAGTGTGAGTTCATTTTCTCCCCCTCCATCACATCATTTCCTATGACCAAAATAAATAGAGTTGCTATGTTGATTGAGACTCATTCTTTAGCTTTACAATATATGCATGACATTTGTGCATTCCTTACCAAGCTCCACATACAAAGCCCCATTTGGTAGAAGGTAGGATGAGTGAAGCTTGTAGGAATAAAACTCACATTGGTAGGTAAGAGAAGTTCCTACCAAAACGAAGGAGAATTTTTGCACCTTGCAGCACATAAAAACTCTGGATGCATACCTGCTAGAATTGTGTACTTGTCCGAAAATGCCGTTCTAGTCTTCAATGCTGCATGACAAGGTGTGACATATAAGCCCCACGATTTTTGCAACACTCATGAATATTTTGTGCTCTCGTAAACTTACCACTGTTTAGGGAGTATGTTGTTGCATCTTTATTACCCATGGGGCGCTCCTTTGTAACTCCTGATCCGCCGGTACCCTGAGTTGAGTTTGCTCGGGACGAGCAAAGTTTAAGCTTGGGGAGGTTGTTGGCGGTCGTTAAACCATGTTTTGACCGCCACCTTACCGGTAAATAAATATATAACACCAAGATTTTGTGCATAGTAGATAGGAATAATGCTACTCCACAAGTTTTGGTGGATATTTGGATGCAGGAGTGAATAATGGAGAAAAGTGGGCCCAGTCAGGGAAATTCCCTGGCCGGCCGGCCCCACCCTAGGCCGGCCGGCCCCACCTGGTGGCCACAGGCCCCAGGCTTTCTCCAGTGGGCTGGAAAATAATCCTTAACGTGCAATTCAAGCCCATCTCGGCAGGATTCCACCGACGTTCTAGAAGGTGGGCTATTTGGGCCTTACTTGGCCCTCAATCCAATTCTGCCGACCCCACGAAGTAGCCGACCTTCAGACCGCCATCAGGAGAGGATCTGGAGCGTTCAGGCAAAAGACGGTGGCCAACCGACCGAAGGGACGGCCGGCCGGCCACCCCCCTAGGCCGGCCGGCCGACTTTGTCGGCGCCGCCTCTCCAAAGTCGGCCAGGGTGCTTCCACCGCCTTCACAAGCTATAAAAGGGACCCCTCGGCCTCCGAATCAATTCGCACCATCACACTTCATCCAAGTGTTCATTAGTTTAGTTGAGTAGTAGCTTTGGGAGTTAGAGTAGAGTAGAGTAGAGTGAGAGCTCTCTCGGGCTTCCGGAGTCTTCTCGGAGTTCGGTATAGTTCTTTGTATCTTACTCTTGAGATATTATTTTATTTAATATAATTATATTTAGTTTTATCTTTATTTATTTATTTAGTAGTTCTTTTCTATTTAGTTTATTTATTCGTTAAGTAAGTGCTCGTAGAAGTCTTGTTGTGGGATTCGTGATTGTTGGAATAGCGAGTACGAGAGAGTGCCGTCGTCGGAGATGACGTCGTGTGAAATCTGTGCTTGTTCATTCTTAGATAGGACTGCTCCGTTGATCAAGAGTAGCTCCTCTAGGCGGGTTGTAAGCGTGGCGCTTAGATCTTGGCCTATGCACGTTTGGCACCCAACCCCACGGAGGATGGTAGCCGCGAGTGTATGTGACAGCTGCACCGGTCTCTGTAATCCACCACGTCCGGGTTGGACTCAGCAGGGTCTTAATTATAGCGGATGGATCCCCAGGGTGAACTAGCAGCATCGGTTGCCCTGGCACTTCCGTGCCCCGAAACGACATGACTTGTATGTGTATGAGCTTAGCTAGAGTAAATAACCTTTGTAGACTTGACTGCTAGAAAAGTAAATAATAGATAAACATACAGGTAGCCTTAACTCTATCTCGTTGCTCTCCCAAATGTATACTACGATTTATTTTATTACCTTGGATTTGAGGATGTGTGTGCCACCCATATATATCATGCCTATCTTACCCCCGTCTCAAGTATAGTTGATACATTATTTCTTTCTCCAAATTATCCAATGCATAGCTATTATTCAGCTTTCTTTTGCTCTACTTCCCTGCGGAAATATAAATACGATAACCCTGGAATACTCCAAGGTGAAATGCTACAATGGTGATCCGTGCGCTTGCGGAATTAATGAATTTAATTTTAACGCATAAGAACCGCCAACACCAAGTTCCTTCAAAAGTACGTGTTTTTGCTTGGAAAATTGTTAATAATGGGCTGCCTACTAGAAGTAACAAATGCTACCGTCATCTCGAGCGACAAAGAAAATGCTTGTTATGTGGAACTGCAGATGAGGATTGTCACCATGCGACTGTCAGGTGCCCACATACGGTGGCACTCAGAAATGCTATGAGATCGCATTGGGAATTGCCGGATGAGAATGATATTGTGTATTCTGGCCCCGAGTGGCTGCAGATGAGCATTGATAATCATTCTGATGAGATTCTATTCCTCATGGTGATTTGGGGAGCTTGGACTGTTCGAAATGAGGTGCTTCAGGCAGGTGCTTCAATTTCAATAGAAGGCTCTGTTATTTTTCTCTTGCGATACATGGATGCACTGTACAGTATTTGGCAACAGAGTTATTCTGACAAAGGTAAAGGGAAGAAGTCATGGCATTTGCACAGTGAGGGTGATAATGTTAAAGAAGTTCAGCAGGCGCTGCCATGGAGACCACCACCGGAAGGAACCATCAAAATCAATGTTGATGGTGCATGTCGAGGTTTTAGGGCCTCGATAGTTATTTTATGGGTGTACGAGAATCAAGAACACGATGGTAACACAGGAGACGAGGGTTTATACAGGTTCAGGCCGCCAAAGGCGTAATACCCTACGTCCTGTGCTGGTATGATGTATCGCGAGAGAGTTTTCTGTAGGTCTCCTGCCCGCCTTATATAGTCGGGGGTACAGGGTTACATGGATCTAAACCTAGTCGGTTACATGGTAAACAGCCTTGTAGTACAAGTTGATTGATGTTTATCTCCTGATCGAGTGGGCCGACTGACTTTAGGTCCGTCGGGCCATCAGGTCCTTCTTGGGCCAAACTGATTCCCCATTACTGGATCACTCGGCCTTGTTGTATCTTGAGTATACCCGGGTCTCATATCATCGACAGTAGCCCCCGAGTTCTTTTTGATTGATCTTGAAGACTTCCGACTGGTTCCGACTCCATGTACAATAATTCTCAGCATAGCTGGTCAATTAAAAAGAACTCCAAAGAGTTATAGTTACCGAAGTAAACCGTATGAAGAAACTGAAACCTGGGAATACCAAGATCAGCAAGGCCTCGAATTAGGCATGAAGATGAAGGAACACCCAATGCCGACTGACGTCGGGAACAAAGGCTGGGCTCATAAAGCGTGTCCCTACCTGTCAGTAGCATTCAACTCGAAGTTGACCAAGACTTTAAAAAGTATGCTTACCGGCAGGATTTTTTAAAACACACCTGTAAGGTGCAGCCCCCGAGCTTCTGGGTAATCCAAAGGATTAGGCAGAAGGTCTAAAAAGAGCCTGGCATATAGACAAAATCTAATTACCGTAAAGGGGAACTCCATAGGAGTTATGGGAACTCCCCACAACTGGTGCACTACAGCTGTTAAAAACCAGAAGTGAGTTGCGAGTCTCGAACCGAGCTTTCACTCGGCCGGAATCTAAGCCCATCCAGCAACTTGTGCCCAGGATGATGATAGCTCGTAGGTTTTGGCGACCGCCTCGCTCTTCACCGCAGTTCAGAAAACCGACTCAAAGAGCGAGTTCAATTCTGGGAATAACCTCCCGTAGGCCTTCAACGTCCGAGTGAAGATCATGTGCAGTTGTAGCTTGAAGAACATAGCCACTGACCGGCCGAGTGGAGAAGCATAGGGTGCACGTCTAGTGCATCCTATGGATGTAGCCTCCGAGTCTATGAAGAAGTCGCAGAGTTGTTCATAGACTCTAATAGGAGCTGAAGAAACATATCCGCATGAAGACATCCGCTGAAGTTGAATCCAAAACATCTGACTATTCGGCAGCCGAGTGAAATGAAGATCTTGCGAAGTAACACTTGCTCGCTTGACTGAATGAAGCGCGACGTGGGCTAGCCCCCGAGTCTATGAAGAAGTCGCAGAGTTGTTCATAGACTCCAAGAGTAGCTGAAGAAAACAATCCTGAATGTCCGACTGCCGACTGTTCGAGTGAAGAAGCATAGAAGTGCGACGTGGGCTCACGCAAGTGAGCCCACGTGGGCTAGCCCCCAAGTCTATGAAGAAGTCGCAGAGTTGTTCATAGACTCCAAGAGTAGCTAAGAAGAAATGGTACCGAACTCAGAATATGCCGAGTGAACTGAATGCCATCAGTATGCTGCCAAAATTTGACTGTGCTGACCACGGGTGTGTTGTCCCAACTGACTCACGAGAACACAGTAAAACCAATAATGCCCGAGGTACTGCTTGAATCGTCGTCTTCGTGCTTTCCACCACAGCATCCTTATCAAAAACAGTCACAGCTCTGCTATAAATAAGCTGCTACCGCAGCCCCCAAGTATACAGTGAAGTTGGCTGAAGATGAAGAACACCAAGAACACCAAGAACACCAAGAAGAAAGGTGCCTCCAGTTTCAATAGTCAGCCCCCGGCTGAACCACAACCACCAAATCTAGCCATGCCAAACCTTGAAAACTTAGCCATCGTCGAAGCTCCAATAATACCTCCTCTCAGTGTTCTTCTGCCACCTCCAGGTCCATACGATCCATCTCTGCCTGAATACATTGAAGTCTCGTCTGGAGATGAAGCCACTGGAAATCCTCGCCGTCGCTATCTGCCCAATGGTCTACCTCCATGGCAGCCCATCAGCCATCCAGTTGAAAGTCGTACCCGAAGCCGCACTCGGCAAGATCCACCGAGAAGAGAATGAAGAATGAAGATATGGAAGAAATCCACCAAAAACCTTGTTTCAACTATGTGTAATGTTTGCCACCTTCTGGAATCTTGCACCATCTTGTCATGTACCACGATGTGGAATAATAAAGTCCACTTGTGTCTGTGTGTTGTTCGCCGTCTTGAAGTAAGCAGATGAATGGCCGAGTGATTACGGCCTCAAATAACAGCCAGCCGACTGAATTTGGTAGTTGCTGAAGAAAAAATGCCGAAATGAACGCGCTGTAACGGGCAGAAAATCTGAACCGTGCAAATTAGGTCAACAGATCTGAACCGTTCACGAATGTTTCCCGCTCATTTAAGTCGCCGTATCGCTTCACCTTCTTCATCTTCCTCAACACACTTGCGACAGTGCGCCTGCCTTATCCTCTTCCATTCCGTCGAGATCCAATCTTGCAATCGCACAATCCGCCAAGCTCCGCCACCAAAGAAATCACGCCGCCGTTTGAAGAAATCGAAATCGCCGGTGAAAGAATTGAAGCCGCCGTTGAAGATCCGCCGTCGTTGAAGCCGCCGTTGGAGATCCGCCGTCGTGGAAACCATGGCCGGAAAGAAGAGGGCCGCATCGCGGAAGCAGAAGGCGAGCCCGCCGCCGCCGGCCGACAAAGACAACCGTTGGCTGTTGGCGATTTCTAGCATACCATTTTATATGCCAACTGCGCCTTATTTAGAGCATAAATGTTATCATTATAGGCCATTAACCCTTGATAATAGCACCATATTTGTATATATGTCGTTCTGGAGCTTTATTACAGAAACAGATGAAGAGGACGACATTCTGGACATTGTGACTGATCTGGACCTGAAGAGAAGAGAACCAGCAGAAAAGGCCCACTGTGCCGATCGGCACAGACATGTGCCGACCGGCACATGGGACCCCAAGGCCACCGAAGCTGGCCCACCATTCAGTTTATTCTAGAAGGAAGTTATCCGAATCAATCTCGAGAGATATTCATCATGAAGAGATAAAAGATACTCGAAGATTTGAAAGAGCAACACAAGACTTGATCTCGAAGAAAACTGACTGGAAGGCCCACATGGAAGCTACCTAGGACTTCGGAACCGACTTAGGGAGGAAACCGAGCTGGACACGAGGTGTGCCGATCGGCACAGACCCTGTGCCGATCGGCACAAGGACTCTTTTCCCGAGAATCCTTTCCTTCCTGATGTACAGCCCTATATAAACTTGTAAAAGCCCTAGGGTTTCGGGATCCGCCGCCAGAGGGACAACACAGCTAGTAAGTTTAGAGCCACCGGGGCTTTGCCCCGTTCTTCATGTTCTCTAGTTGTTGATCAAGAACCATTGGTGCTAAAGAGGTGATCCATCAAGGTAGGCCTACTAGATGGTGATGTATCTTGCACTATGTATCATTGAAGTATGGTTGAATATGTGGATGAATGGTTTTGATTATTGATTGCCTGGATTTTATGGTCTTTACATGCACTTGTTCCTACGCTTAGTGACGACTAAGTATTAGATGTTATCTTAATTGTGGTGGCAAAAAGAAGTGACAAGATTCGTTCTCTCACTATCTCCATCGTGGTTAAGGTAGCATTGGGATCTTGTAATGCGCCATATTTGCACGTCGTCTCTGTACCCCCACAGCCGCTAATGCATACGCGATGATCCTTGAGATGATGTGTAGAGTAGGAAGAGGTCGACCGATTAAGGCGATTGGTCGTGACAGGGCTCGTCGGAAAGAGGCCTTGACCTACCGATCTTCGGTTATCAATAATTGAGTAATCCCGTTTATGATGCTATTTGATTAAGCTTCTTGGTTACGATCTCAACTAGCAGACTTGGCTAACTTACCCCATGATCTAATCTGTTCTTAGGCTTTTCGGACAACACTGCGGACAACTTCGCCTTCGTGCCGACCGGCACATCCCCTGTGCCGATCGGCACAACACCCCGTTTTCCTGAAACCCACGCTCACGCTCACTAGAAAGCTTGGCTAACTCTTTTACTGATGATTTTGCTTAATTCCCATTGGTCCTTGTGGTTCGATTAAACCTTGGAATACTCTTCTAGGGGAAAAAGACTACAACTGTACACCGTGCTCTTGCGGTATATAAGTGGGTGCGTAGATACGTCCAACAAGCTGTCTTTTTCTGGCGCCGTTGCCGGGGACCTTTGTTCGAATTAGGCATTGTTTGAAGTTTGAGAAATTGGTCGCTGTGCCGACCGGCACACGTGTGTGCCGACCGGCACAGAGCTTTCTTTCTTTGATTTCTCTGTCTTTTCCAGTATATATGTCCTGTTTCATTTAACAGACAGGTATGGACGGCGCTAAGTCGAATAAACCCTTTAATTACCTCGATGATCCAGAGATTCTCTTTCGCAAGCGTAAGGCGGAAAAGAGAAGCAAGTCAGTGGGAGACATAGAAGACAACAGCGAGCCGCTCAGCCCGAAGGCATTGTTTGCAGCTTTGGAAGAAGATAAGGAAGAAGAAGTTCCTGAAGAAGAAGACATGGGAGACGCAACACCAATTGCTAATCGTCTCAAGCCTGCCTTGGACAATGTCACCAAGACTGAATTCACTGCACAAGCTAGACCCTTTCGGCTGGAGCGTTACATGTCCTTGGTTGGTCAGCAACCGTTCACAGGTTCTGAAGATCCTAATATGCATTTGCAACATTTTCATGAAATCTGCGGTACCTTTCAATTGGAACATATGAATGACAATGAAGCCAAGGTGCGATTGTTCCCTTTATCTCTTATTGGGCGTCCTAAGCAGTGGTACCATGGGCTACCTACCGCGACCAAGATTAGTTGGGATCTACTTTCTGCGGAATTTTTGGCAAAATACTTCCCTCCAGGCAAGACTCAAGCTTTGAAGAACAAGATCCTTGGATTCACTCAACTCGCTGATGAGAGCGTTGGAGAAGCATGGAATCGATTCAATGAGTACAAGGATGCTTGTCCGCACAATGGTCTTGCTGAATGGGAGCTAGTGGAAAGGTTCTACACGGGTTTGAATCTTTTGTCCCGACAACACTTAGATGCTTCGGCTGGAGGATCGTTTTTAGACAAGACACCCGCTCAAGCCACGGCTTTGATCAAGAAGATAGAGCAAAATCAATCATGGGTTGGTGAGAGAGAAAGTAGAAGCCTTCAACCTTCCACGGGAAAGATGAAGAGTGTGGTGGAAAGAGCTTATGATGAATTGCTTATGGACAAGCTTGACACCATACAAAGGAGATTAGACAAGATTGATCATATTCCCAAGGAAGAGACCGTCAAGCTAGCGGAAGCCCGTTCCACATGTGAAGAATGTGGAGAACTTGGTCATGTGAGTAAGGATTGCCCCGAAGATGTGAAGATGCTCAATTATATCAAGAGTCAAGGATGGAAGACTCCATATCAGCAACAAAGGAGTAGCTTCACCCCGTCATCGTCTATGCAAAATGCCATCCCTCTTCGTATTCAATGCCAAGAGTTCTTTCAAGCTCAAGAGAAGGTTAACAAGGACACTCAAGCCAAATTCAAGGAAGTTGATCGTGTGCTTGAAACAATCAATGACAAGGTCATCGAAGTGGGGAGTTCTAATCAGCAAATCCTCCAATTCATGAAGATGATGGAGAAACAAATGGCCCAATTAGCGGAGTCGGTAAAAAGCGAGAAAGGAGCTCTTCCTGGTAATACCCGCTCTGCAGAACAGCTGAATCATCGAGACGAGGTCTGGGAAGCAAACTGAAGATCCAAAGTTCGCAGCTGGGGCAAGACGACCTCGTGCCGACCGGCACGACGCTGGTGCCGATCGGCACGCTACAGTTGACGGTGCCGACCAGCACGCTGATGGTGCCGATCGGCACAGTGAAGAAATCGACCTCTCGGGTCTGAAGAAGGGAACTGAGAACAAGGAACATGGTCCTGCTACCTTTCTGGATACGCAGCTGTTGACCAAAACAGAAAGAATTCGGCATCATGATGAGCAATTCTCCAGGTTTGTCGATATCATGAAGAAGTTATATATCAATGTCCCATTCCTTGATGCTCTTCAAGTGCCTACCTATGCCAAGTACATAAAGGATATTATGCAAAGCAAGAAGTCCTTAGCATCGGAAGAAGTAGTGAAGATGACAAGAGAGTGCACTGCAGCTATTAATGACATTACACCAGAAAAGAAGCCCGACCCCGGATCTCCTAGTATCCGGTGTTTGATTGGAGCTCAAATCTTTGAAGGGGCTTTATGCGATCTTGGAGCAAGTGTAAGTGTCATGCCTCGCTATGTCTTTGCAAGTTTGAATTTGCCAGAGTTGGAGCCTACGGCCATGTGTTTGGAGTTGGCCGATCAATCGGTTCGCTATCCCGATGGAATTGCTGAAGATGTGCCTGTCCAAATTGGTGATCATATAGTTCCTGTGGATTTCATTGTGCTTGATATGGATAGAAGAACAAGGACTTCATTGATTTTGGGCCGGCCATTCTTGAGGACAGCGAAGGCAAACATTGATGTGGGGAGTGGAAAGATAAGCTTTGACATAAGTGGAGCCTCCTACACATTCAATTTTCGCCCCAAAGGAGAAGAAGGCCGTGCGGCATCCAAGTGGGTTGAGAAATACAAGTCTCCGCACCATAAAGCAATCGAGGGTAATTGGAGGAAGGATATGTCCTATCATTGAAGGAGAAGAGACATGAGAACCTTGTAGTGTCGCAACTTTTTCCCGTAAGGCGGCACTAAGGAAGTGATTCATGCGGGGAGGTCAAGCTCTATGACCTTTTTAAAACTAAGAGCGCTTTTTGGGAGGCAACCCAATTTTCGGGAGCGAGTCGTAGGGTGAGTCTTTGTGTGTTAGTGCTTTCGGGAGGGCAACCCGTTAATTAGAAAATTAGTGCTAACCGGGAGGGCAACCCGGCCTTTAAATTGTTTGCTTGTAATCAACAATAATGCTCCCGGAATAAAATTTGTTAGTCCAAGTGTTTGTTTTAACTTTTGTGTGAATACCTGCGCTGTCTGTTTACTTTCTGCAGTTTTTGTTTGTATTTTGTTTGTTCGCTAACAGCGCAGGAAGAAAAGGAACAAAAATAGGAAAATCTGGAGCGCGCCGACCGGCACAGCCTGTGCCGATCGGCACAGCAGAAAGCACGCCAAATCGTGGCCTAGACGCTACCCCGAACTGAAGATGAAAATTAATATGGGGTAAAATTGAGAAAATATGCGGAATATTTGATGAAGGAAAATTTAGAAAGGTAAGTGCAACAATTGTCCCGAGAATATTTCCGTGCTTTTGGTATTTTTCTGTGTCGCAGGAATATGGTGGATGAGCCTTGCGAAGGAAGGAGGCACTGGCGGAAATTGGGCACTGTTGCCGACCGGCACAGAACGTGCCGATCGGCACAGGAAGGAAACGCCACCTCCAAGAATCTCGATGCTACAGGAAGCCTGGCATCCGCGAAGAAATTTGAAATTTTGGCGACACAAGGCAGCGAAGTTTGAATCGGGCGCGGACTATACAGTGCCGACCGGCACAGAGCTGTGCTGACCGGCACACTGACCAAGAATTCGAATCTGATCATCAAAGTCTGCGCACATTGGAAGGAGGAGAGACCACTGACACCCATGCAGCTGCTGAGCACAGGGGAGACACCGAGCACCCAGCCTCGGGATGGAGCAAAGGTGCCGACCGGCACGCGCGCCGTGGCGATCGGCATACCCTGAAAAATTCAAATTTCGAACGTGCTCCCCTGTCTCCCGACATGCGACACTGTATCAAGCATGGGGAAGAGGAAAAGAAGTTGCTGAAGCCAAGGTACGTGCGAATCTGTGCAAAATTTGAATTATGCCGACCGGCACGGTCACCGTGCCAATCGGCACACCATTGGAAAGCTAATCTTTTGTAGGTGCGCCCCTGTTCCCCGACATCCGACACTGTACAAGTCATGGGGAAGAGGAAAAGAAGGCGTGGCAGCCGAGGTACGACGGAATCCGCGAAATTTTGAATCGTGCCGACCGGCACGGCTCTGTGCCGACCGGCACGCGCTGGGAATTTGAACCGGCGGTTCCTTCCCTTGGAAGCCATGGAGAGCTATAAGAAGGGGCATCACCTCCCCCATTTTCGCCACAACTCCCTGGTAACCCTTTCCACTCCTCCACTTCCTCCAGTTGCGCGATTCGTTTCCATTCTTTCGCAGGAAATGAAGGGATTTAGTTCCACGCTCAAGAGCGCCGGCAAGAAGATTCGCCGGGGGTTCAGCGCCGGCGGGTCGCACCACTCCGGTGGATCGCACCACGCCGGTGGATCACACCAAGTCGGAGGATCGCACCACGCTGGCGACAACAACTCCGGCAGCGACACCGGCTCCTTCACCTCGACGCGGAGGGCAAGCTCGGCGGGCTATGACAGCCCCGAGCTCTCCGTCGAGATGACACCGCCACGAGGGCGGGATGACTTCTTCATCGGCCACCGCGACATCGGCATCCCTCGAGGACCAAGGCCGCGCACGAGGAGCGCAACCGCCGCCGCCGCCGCCGCCGCGGCGGGCGGATCATCCATGGAGGCCGAGCCGAGCGAGCCGGCATATGTGCCGCGCGCGGTTCGGGAGGGGTTCACCCTCACGAGCCGTGAGGAGGAGTTCTACTACACCAACATCCGCGGCCGCATCTTCCCCAACATCGACATGGATGAGGAGTTCCTCGCCAAGGTCGGGGTATGGCCGGACCTCCAACAATGCCTCCTCAACCTTGGATGGGAGACCCTCCACGATCAAGCAAGCAGCTTCGACATCGAGCTCATCACCGAGTTCATCACCACCATGAGCCGCGAGGTGGACGAGCAAGGAGACGACAAGATCAAGTTCCGTGTGCGGGACGAGCCCTACTCCATCACGATCGAGGGCATCTCCGATGCTCTCGGTTTTGAAAGGGAGGCCCCCGTATACGGCGCGGCGACTACGGAGATGCTCGACACATTTTGGCGCCGCATCGCCGACGCGGACGAGCGCAAGAGGGGGCACATCAAGAACCCCACGATCCAAATCCTTCACCGGTGGATGGCCGCACGCACCACCGGCCGCCTCGACACCACCAACATCTCCGACCCGGACTTGCATTGGCTCTACAACGCCATTGCGAGTCCATGCAAGTGCAATCCCATCGGGACAATGGTGTCAAGTTGGTTTACCCAAAGGGCCAACCCTAGGGCGAGACTAGCTTTTGGAGGCTACCTCCAAACAATCATCTTCCAAGTCACCGAAGGTAACCTCATGATGAAGGAAGATTGTTGGATAAGAGCCGCGCTCATCGACGAGTCCATGGTGCGCGGGAAGACCATCACGGGCAGCGCCAAGCTCGGCTACTACGTGTGCGGCACCGGCATCAAGCTCCCCTGCGCCGAGCTCGCCCTCTTCCTCCCAAACAAGATCAACGGAGGGAATTGGCTTGAGGCCGACCTCCGCGAGCGACACAAGGTAACAAAGACCAAGCGCGGGAGAAAGGAGGTCGTCGGCCAGTCTTCGGCGAGCGCAGCAGCAGAGTGGGACAGCTGGGACGCGGCAGCAGCCGCGCAGCATCAACCAGCGCAGCAGGCACCCGTGCCGATCGGCACGGGCTTTGTGCCGACCGGCACAGGACAGGTGCCGACCGGCACCGACCCCAGGTACTTCGGTATGCCCCCTGTCTACCCTCAGCACTTCCAGGGGGCGCCCTACTATGCTCCTGCAGGTCCTCCGGGGGCGAACTTTGCCCCTATGCATCGGTACATCGACAACAACGTGTAATACGTTGAACGCATCGACAACTTGGCGGGCGCAATGCGGAGCAACACCGATGCGATGATTGACGAGTTCGGGAGATTGGAGGCGGCGTACTACGGCTTCGACTACAATCAGCCACCTCCATTTGATGGGTAGAGTGTTGTGTATGGCACAACTTGTATCGGTTTCCCGGTTTGCGTTTTTCTTTCCCTTTCGCATTCTCTTTTTATTTATTTACTTATGTGTGTGTGAGCGGGTTGGGAAACCATGTATCGGGTGTGTTTAGTTTGTTTGTGTGCTTTTATTCATGCATGTGTGCTAGTAGTTTAGTTTTATTTATGCAAGTGTGCTAGTAGGTTGTTTCGAATAATGCATCACCATGTAGCCCGTGCTTTCAAATCCAATATGATGATGATCTTTATGCTTTATTTGAAAAATGATACGAGTATGTATGTCTATCTTGAAAGTGTTAATGATAATCGAGCGATGTTGAGCATAAATAAAAAATTTCGAACTTTCACTAAAGTGTATTCGGCAAATACTTCATATGTGGCGTAGTGCATTTCAAAATTCCCATGCAAGGTCCAATAAAAGATCAATTTTGGATGACATGACTTAGTACCTATTTCTTTATAAAATTCAAATGTTCTTATTGTGAGCTTTAGAATTACTCCATATCATTCGGTTATGCCCACCAATGCCAAATATATATGTGACTCAATTTAAGCCTTTGCTAAGTAGAGACTATGATTGATGATTGAGCTCGGTTAAGATTTAATTCTTAGGGTATGAGACTTGGAAAAATGGCCACATCTTTCGCGTATCGTGTTGATTTTCTAGCCTATTCTAACTCGAGCTATGCAAATTACCGCATTGGAATTATGCATAATTCGCCGAGTATCCGATACTTGAGAACCAAATTCTTTGATTCGAACATCAATCCTTGACCACATCCTACTGTATTCTTGGCTATACATCTGACACAGCAGTTCCAACGAAAAATCCAGAGCGAAATTGGCAAGTACAGACAGTGTGCCGACCGGCACAAGGTTGTGCCGACCGGCACACAGAAAAAAAAAAAAAAGAAAGAAGAAAAAAAAAAAAGGAGTAAATAAAGTCTGTACCTTGCGCTGTTTTGCTCGGGACTAGCAAAAATTTGAGTGTGGGGGGAAGAATTCCCTTGAATTCTTATCA
This sequence comes from Eragrostis nindensis, assembly GCA_012490785.1. NCBI lineage: Eukaryota > Viridiplantae > Streptophyta > Magnoliopsida > Poales > Poaceae > Eragrostis > Eragrostis nindensis. The sequence goes on along the minus strand of JAAXCT010000409.1, from coordinate 82,296 downwards.
TTGATTAGTAGCCAAGAATTTCTTTTCCGTTCATGTCCACTTTGCATTCGATATTCTTCGAAAATGCCAGGAAGTTTCTGATAGATATGCAAAGAAGAAAGGACAGCTTTGTCACCTGTTTAAAAAGATTACATTCTCTACTTGTGATTGTTCATTCACACAAGTATATGTCCACTATTCTAAAGGTGTGAGTTTCTTTCTCAATTCAATTTCTAATGGCCTTTTGACAAGTCTCAGTAAAACCAATTAGAGTTATTTCTTAGCTTTGCAATATGTTGTTGATCTATGTCTATTTTCCTTGAATTTCCTCACCAAGCTACTCATATGGCCTTACACATACATATATCGATAAAGTAGATAGACTTTTGAGTGATTTAGGTGAGTGATTGAAGTTGAGTTGTTGACTTGATCGTTTGAGAAGGATAGTTCTTTTGCTCACAATACCTTTTTGGTGATTCACATAAGTGGAAAGGTCATGCGCATCAAGTTGAATATTTTCAAGGTTAGCTTTAGGAAGTACTCTTTCATGTTCAATACCCATATTGTGAACATGTTTGCTGAATACTAAATTGATTTAATCTCACAATGACTAAGTGCTCAGCTCGTGTAGATTTGAAATACTTTTATGATTGATTGACTATATGCAAGTTGAGTTTCATTCTTGACTTTCCTCGGGACGAGTAAAGGTTTAAGTGTGGGGGAGCTGTTGGCGATTTCTAGCATACCATTTTATATGCCAACTGCGCCTTATTTAGAGCATAAATGTTATCATTATAGGCCATTAACCCTTGATAATAGCACCATATTGTATATATGTCGTTCTGGAGCTTTATTACAGAAACAGATGAAGAGGACGACATTCTGGACATTGTGACTGATCTGGACCTGAAGAGAAGAGAACCAGCAGAAAAGGCCCACTGTGCCGATCGGCACAGACATGTGCCGACCGGCACATGGGACCCCAAGGCCACCGAAGCTGGCCCACCATTCAGTTTATTCTAGAAGGAAGTTATCCGAATCAATCTCGAGAGATATTCATCATGAAGAGATAAAAGATACTCGAAGATTTGAAAGAGCAACACAAGACTTGATCTCGAAGAAAACTGACTGGAAGGCCCACATGGAAGCTACCTAGGACTTCGGAACCGACTTAGGGAGGAAACCGAGCTGGACACGAGGTGTGCCGATCGGCACAGACCCTGTGCCGATCGGCACAAGGACTCTTTTCCCGAGAATCCTTTCCTTCCTGATGTACAGCCCTATATAAACTTGTAAAAGCCCTAGGGTTTCGGGATCCGCCGCCAGAGGGACAACACAGCTAGTAAGTTTAGAGCCACGGGGCTTTGCCCCGTTCTTCATGTTCTCTAGTTGTTGATCAAGAACCATTGGTGCTAAAGAGGTGATCCATCAAGGTAGGCCTACTAGATGGTGATGTATCTTGCACTATGTATCATTGAAGTATGGTTGAATATGTGGATGAATGGTTTTGATTATTGATTGCCTGGATTTTATGGTCTTTACATGCACTTGTTCCTACGCTTAGTGACGACTAAGTATTAGATGTTATCTTAATTGTGGTGGCAAAAAGAAGTGACAAGATTCGTTCTCTCACTATCTCCATCGTGGTTAAGGTAGCATTGGGATCTTGTAATGCGCCATATTTGCACGTCGTCTCTGTACCCCCACAGCCGCTAATGCATACGCGATGATCCTTGAGATGATGTGTAGAGTAGGAAGAGGTCGACCGATTAAGGCGATTGGTCGTGACAGGGCTCGTCGGAAAGAGGCCTTGACCTACCGATCTTCGGTTATCAATAATTGAGTAATCCCGTTTATGATGCTATTTGATTAAGCTTCTTGGTTACGATCTCAACTAGCAGACTTGGCTAACTTACCCCATGATCTAATCTGTTCTTAGGCTTTTCGGACAACACTGCGGACAACTTCGCCTTCGTGCCGACCGGCACATCCCCTGTGCCGATCGGCACAACACCCCGTTTTCCTGAAACCCACGCTCACGCTCACTAGAAAGCTTGGCTAACTCTTTTACTGATGATTTTGCTTAATTCCCATTGGTCCTTGTGGTTAGATTAAACCTTGGAATACTCTTCTAGGGGAAAAAGACTACAACTGTACACCGTGCTCTTGCGGTATATAAGTGGGTGCGTAGATACGACCAACATTGGCCGGAATCCATCATGACCGAGGAGAAGTGTCAGGCGCTGACCGATGCGGGATTGTTGCCCCACCGGGAGGTGATTGGATGGCGTCCGGCGGCCGGTGAGCAGTTTCCTACTCCGTACCCTGATGAAGTCGTCATTTTCGATGCGTTCGTGCGCCGCGGGTTAGGGTTGCCCACGCATGCTTTCTTCCGAAGCATCCTGCATTTCTACGGTGTGGAGTTGCACAACTTGAACCCGAACTCAATCTTGCACATCGCCGTCTTTATCACTCTCTGTGAGGTCTTCCTGGGTATCCGTCCACATTTCAACCTGTTCCGGCACTTGTTCATTTTGAAGATGAAGACGAACGAGAACCCGGCAATTGTTGGAGGGTGTGGGTTCCAATTAAGGAACAAGAAGATCTACTTTGATATGCCATTCCCGTCAACGCTCAAGGGGTGGCACTTTGGCTGGTTTTATGTGAAGAACCACTCGCCGAGTCTGCCGGCCTTCAAAAGTGTAGCTCCTGTGCAGCGAGATACTTGGAGGAAACCTCTAACTGCTGATGAGAAATCTGAAGTGGCAGATCTGCTTGCAATGATTGAATTTTTGAAGGATAGTGAAGAACATGATCCGCTCACTGGTCCAAGCATTGCCGTTATGTTCTGTGGCAGGAAGTTCCAGCCTCTAAAGGATAAAGCCGAGCCAGCCTGGAGGTGGCGTGGCAAAGAAGATCCGAGCAATGAAAATATCCCTGGAAACACAGCCACCATCATTGAAAACCGAGTGAGGGAGTTCTTCGCTGTTGGAGCTGAAGTGGAGGTGCCACCCCATAGTTGGCTACCATATCAAGAATCCCCCTCCACCTGTAAGTATTCTCATCTGAAGTCAATATCAATGTTGCTCATTCTGCCTATGTTGTAATGCATCCATGTGTGTGGTTACGCGCAGGCTTTGGAGATTGAATTTCGCTCGGATGGACCTAGCGAGCCCATGCATGTCAAGCCGGCTCCCAAGAAGAAAAGGGCAAAAGACATCATGGACATCGACTCAAGCGAAGAGGAGAGAAACTCCGCGGAGGCTGCCATTGATGCAGCGATACCGAGTGACGATGAAGAGGAGAGCCCGAAGACTCCTCAGCACAAAGCTGGAGAAGACCGAGTGGAGAAATCCCGACTGGTGTCGCCTCCACTGAAGAAGACGAAGAGAGAGATTCGACGGCCGACCACTCGGGGAGCCTCGTCCTCAAACCCGAGTGGTGGAGTAATCGTTTATGAGTCACGTAGGGCCACTGTGACTGTGAGCCCTTCTGCATCGCCGTCGCCACGAAGCCGAAGAACGCCGCCGAAGACCCAAGAAGACCGAGCCCCCTCGGGGACCTCTGGTGAGCAAGATAGCCAAAGGATGGCCTCTACTTCCAGGGAAATATCGTATGAAGACCGTTTCGACATTACCCTCTCCACACTGTAAGTAAATCTCACAAGTGTGATGCCGAGTGGTGACTGCGAAGAAAAATCCAGCTGATGACTTGTATAACTGCAGGGCTCCGTGTACTGAAGTGCCGACTGGTGAGCCAGAACAAGGCACTTCGCCAAGTCCACGAAGAGATGAGGCTCCGATCCAGGAGACTGCAGAGCAGGTACCCGAGAGCGGAGAAGTGCTGATCGAGGACTTGGGTCCTGACGGGAAGGGCACAGCTGGCCAATCAGGAGAAATGCCTGAAGAGGGGAACCCGCAAAGAAGCGCCGAGTTGCCCGACCGGACGAGTGCTGGAGCAAATAACCAAGAAGAGCGCGGAGACGAAGCCGAAGAGGAACACCATGAAGTTGGCGCCGACCGTGGAGAGAAGAGTACCGCTGAAGAGGAGATCCGTGGTGGAGGCAAAACAAATGCACAAGGTGACCTGCAGCTGGAGACTTCCACAACCTCTCCCTCAACCGCTGGAGCTGTCGACACAACTGTTCCAGAAACTGCCGCAGAGAAAATTGTTACCCCTGTAGTGCCGAGTGAGGGGACTGTGGCCCGAGTGGAATGGGAGCAGACTGTTGAAGACTCTGAGCTCTGCCGACTGCTAAAACAGGTTGATGACCATCTGCTGAATGGAGCGCAAGCAGAGTTCAACAATGTGACGAGCTTCCACCATCATCATACTGCCCTCCACTCTGTGTTCGATGTGAGTGAAGTACAGCCTGTTTTCTTTAGTTTGTAGGGTGCTTGTTCTGTCGGTAAGAACACTGACACTTGTTGTTGTAGGTGACGGAGGAGAACTTGAAGACAAAGAACCAGATGATCCGTGACATGAAGACACAGCTGGAGAAGCAGGCAGCCATGGAGAAGCAAGTGAAGACTCTGCTAGCCGAAGCCAAAGCAAAGGACGAGCTCATCCAGCAGCTGCAACAGGAGAAGAACGTAACGATGACGACGATCGGTGAGTATATTGTAAAGCTTTACCAAGCCTCGACTATGCCAGTCGGTTATTTGATAATCTGACGAATTTGTAGGTCTCTCAACTTCAGAAAACTTGGAGCGTGTCAAATCCAGGGCTGACGCGTTGAACGAGCAAGTCGGCAAGCTGAACCAAGCTTATAAAGCTAAGGAGGCCGAACTTGTCGAGATGCAGGGTCAGCTCACTCAGGCTCAAACTCAAGTAGAGGCCCAGAAGAAGAAAGAGAAGACCTACTTTGAGGAGCTAAGCAAAGCCATTGACGCCGAGAAGATAGCAGTGCAGACGTTGAGGAACAAACGAGCTGAATGGCAGGCCTCCATAGACAAAGTCGACACACTGAAGAAGAAGTATACTGAAGCGAAACGTCGATGGACGGAGAGCAAAGACCTTGCCATAGCCTTGGAGAAGCAACTGTCTGTGAAAGAAGAAGAACTCTCGCAGATGGCTGTTCAGCGAACGCTGCTCGTGACGAATCACAAAGGTAAATTTGTGTATGCCTCAACACCCTTGCAATTAGTGATAGTAAACATGCTTCTTGTCTTGCAGAGGAGCTGAACAAACTCAAAAACAAGTTGATGGAGCTTGAGCTGAGCGGGCTGGAGATCGCACAGTACGTCTACCCGACCGCCGAGCGTAGGGGAGAGCGCCCGTTGGCCGAGTTGCTGGAGAAGGTGCCGGCGGAGATGAAGAAGCACTGCGAGTTCGTCGCTCGCATGTGTGCCGGCGTGGTGCTGGCCAAAGTGAAATCCCATTATCCACGCATCGATGAGGAGCGCTTGAAGACGGGCTTCGCCGGGGACCGGGCAAATGCTCAGCGAACTGTCGAGGAGACGAAGGCGACGGCAACCGCCATGATCTCTGAAGTAAGGGTGGACCCATGAACTCGGTGTGTATGCCGAGTCTGCAAAATCGTTTGTAAAAACAGCAGGGTGTATATATAATGTTGATACAGGTTGCTTTTATGTAATTAGCAATTATGTTATGATGCCTCGTATGTGTAGTTCAATATTGCCATTCTCGAAGCGTTAAGTATAAATGAATTCCACGGACGACGAACTCGGTTGTGACTCAGCTGGACTCGTTAACCTAGGGTGTTAGCAACAGATGGCGTTAACCCGTCAGTGTTAGAGTGTGAGCATGAGCCTGATGTGAGTTGGCGTAACAGGGAAAAATTCACCAACTTGCTAGCTTAAAGAAAGACTCAAAACATAACATACGAGACAGAGGCGAATCAACACAAATATGGCGAAACAGGAGTGATTATTATTGAGCAAGTGATGTGTACAAAATAACTTAAGCAAAAAAGCGACGTAGCTGATTGATGTTCCAGGAACTCTGCAACGGGGTACCGTCCTCGGTAGTTAGTCGATAAGCACCCGGCCGAGTGACTTCAGCTACGACATAAGGCCCCTCCCATATAGGGGACAGCTTATGGCGACCTTCAGTGGTTAATATCTTCTTGAGGACGAGGTCACCAACTCGGAATGAACGTTCATGAACGTTTTTCTGGTGATATCGCCTCATTGCTTGCTGATACTTGGCCGATTTGAAGAAAGCGCGATCTCGCTCCTCCTCCAGCATGTCAATCGCTAATGACTGCTGGTCTTTTGCTCTAGCTTCATCGAAGAACTCGATCCTGGGAGCACCGTGGTCCAGCTCAGTCGGCAGAACCGCCTCTGCACCGTAGACCATGAAGAAGGGTGTTTGGCCGGTTGCCGAGCTTGGAGTGGTGCGTAGGGCCCATAACACGGATGGTAACTCTTCAATCCACTTGGATGCATACTTCTTCAGTCGGTCAAAGGCGCGTGGTCTGATACCTTGAAGAATCATGCCATTGGCCCGCTCGACCTGCCCGTTGGACTCGGGGTGGGAGCGTGAGGCGTAGCATGCCTTGATTCCGACGTCGTCGCAGAATTCTTGGAACTCGGCGGCTTTGAAATTGGTCCCGTTATCCGTGATGATGCGGTTAGGGACTCCAAACCTGAAGATGACGCTGCGCACGAACTCAATTGCCTTGCTTGCCGTCTGATCCTTGATCGGAGTAGCTTCAATCCACTTGGTGAACTTGTCAACCATAACCAGCAGATGAGTGTAGCCTCCCTTGGCCTTCTGGAAAGGACCGACCATGTCGAGCCCCCAGACTGCGAATGGCCATGACAGGGGTATTGTCTGCAGTTCCTGTGCCGGTACATGAGCTTGCCGAGCGAAAAACTGGCATCCTTCACAGGTCCTAACGATGTGCTTTGCGTCCCGACTGGCAGTAGGCCAGAAGAAACCTTGTCGATAAGCCTTGGCAACCAAGGTCTTGGCAGCTGCGTGATTGCCACAGACTCCCGAGTGAATGTCCTGCAACAGCTCTTTGCCCTTGGAGATGGGAACACATTTCATATGAATATCTTTGGCGCTCTTGCGGTACAGTGTGTCCTTCACGACGAAATAAAGCTTGCTCTTCCTGAGGATTTGCTCGGCTTGTGCTGTGTCTGTCGGCAGCCTTCCGTGAACCAACCACTCGGTAAACGGTGCCATCCAGTCGTCTTGCTCTGATGGGGTCGCCAAATCGATGTTCATGGCCTCAAGCTGTTCCTCAGGGGTACCTGTGTCAGTCGGCGGGCGAGTGGCTAACTCGGCTTTCTCCTTCGTGACCGAAGGGTGGTGTACTATTTGAAGAAAACCCCTGGAGCAACTGGGTCTCGACTCGAGCCTTTGTTGGCTAAAGAGTCGGCTTTGTGATTAAATTCCCTGCGGATGTAGATAACTTCAAGGCCGTCGAAGCAGGATTCCATCTTGCGAATTTCTTGGAGATAGGCCCTCATGGTATCGTCGAGGCAGTCCCACTCCTTATTGACCTGCTTGACTACCAGCATAGAGTCACCCTTGGCGGTCAGCTGGCGAACGCCGATGGATTCGGCGATCTTCAACCCATGGAGTAGCGCTTCATACTCTGCTGCGTTGTTGGATGCCTTGAAGTGAAGCTGGAGAACATAGGAGAGCTCATCACCTTGAGGAGAAACGAGGAGAATGCCAGCCCCCGCGCCCGTGAGCTGCAGGGAGCCGTCAAAGAATAACGTCCAGGACTCGAACGTCTCGGGCTTGGCCAGTACTTGGGTCTCCGCGTATTCGGCGACGAAGTCAGCGAGAGCTTTGCCTTTGATAGCCGTCTGGGGCTTGAAGGATAAGTCGTAGGTACTCAACTCAATGGCCCACTTGGAGATCTTGCCTGTAGACTTTCTGTTGAAGAGCACTTCTCCAATCCCGAAAGAGGTGACCATGGTGATTGGGTGAGACTGGAAGTAGTGGATCAACTTGCGTGATGCCATGAGGAGAGCGTAGACTGTTGACGGCTCTTAGACCCAAAATAAACCGTCAACTAGCTGCACCTTTTACCCTCAAATCAAGCACCAAAGGTAGACTTAGGTCTTGAAACTAATGATTTCCACGAGTCTTGGTGAATTTGTGAGTGCAGCTGCATTTCGTATGATTACGGGGAAAAGGAAGCATAAAAGGCCCACTCTGGAAACACCGATTTTCCCCGGAATAAAGATATCTCCCCAAAAGCCCAATATCAAGGAGATATGAAGAAAGATCATCTCTTGGAGATCCTCAATGATGGCAAAGATATATGGATCCACCAAATCAACTCAAATCATATCCAGGATATTCCAGAGGATACACCACTCCGAGAAATCAGCATCGGCAGCCGATCAAACGTCCTACGAAACTTAATCAACTTGGGCCATAGCACCAAGATCACTCAATAGGACATCAAGGACGACCTCTCGGCAAAAGCCCAAGACCAAATGGGCCAAGGGGGGGTCGGCCGACCCCAAATCCTGGGTCGGCCGACCTGCTACAGTGGCCCCAGCAGCCCATCTTTTTATGGCGGTTCCCCACCGACGTACCAAGGTCGGTTCCGCCTGCAATCAATGCCCAAAGGCGGTGGAGGACCCCCAAACCGACCTACCAAGGCTATAAATAAAGGGGTACCCCCCCTCCTTTCAACACAACACACAACACAAGACACAAGTCATTCCACTCCCATCCAGGCCAAGGGCCTCTTGTATAGTAGTAGAGTAGAGGAGAGGGCAGGGGAGAAGAGAGGGGTAGTCCTCCCTTTGTGAGGACTTAGCCCAAATCTTGTACCTTGGCGGATATTATCTTATTTATAGTTCATCGTTCGTTCTTCGTTCGTTCGTCGTTCGTTCTTCGTTCGTTCGTCGTTCGTTCTTCGTTCGTCGTTCGTTCATAGTTCGTTCGTTGTTCTTATTCATAAGTTAGTATTCGTGGTGATATTGATCTAGCGAGCATTGTTTACTAGTCGTTATTCTTGTTATACTTGTTTGCGGGATCATCGCTCCGCAAGGAGTGCTCTAGCCTTCTGAATCAGTACCAGGACCGGGGTTAGAGTAGTAATCGACGGCATAGACGTGGTGTCTAGGCTAGAGGTTACCTTTGTTTGCAGCGTGCCCCACGGTTTGTAGAGGTAGGCGGCAGGTGGTGACAGCCCTGTCCGTCCCTTGTAATCCTCCACGTTCGGGTTCGTCGTAGAGCTACAGGCTGGCGTGACTTGGCAGACCAGGTCTATACCAGTGCCCGAAGTAGACAAGTAGACCTTGAGTGCGTCTATCCTAAGGGATAACTAGATCTTTATTCATCCTCTCAATCCTACACTACTATCGTTCTTGTGTGTCCTTGGGTAAAACTAACCTTGCTGCAGGATACCTCCGTTCCTTGGGGAAAACAAATACGATACCTTGGAATACTCCCGGGTGAAGTGCTACAACGGTATTCCGTGCGCTTGCGGATTTATTCGTGACGTAAGAAATACCAACAAGCATTTCTGGCGCCGTTGCCGGGGAACGGTTGCTATCTCTGCTGCGAACCAGGTTTGCCCTCGTATTGTATCCTTTACCTTTTTCCTTTACCATCATTAAAAGAAAAAAAAATATTCCACCATCTATCCCTTCCATCCTTTTCACACCTTCACCTATCCACTTAAAGAAAAATACCAAAAACATTTACCATGGAGCCACAACCTATGATTCAATCATTCTCTGCTCCACGGGGCGAGCTTTTAGAGCCACCTTTATCTTCACAACCAGTTTATTCATCAAGCTATGAGCTTTGCCCCAGTTTTATTGCTTTGATCAAAGGTTTATCTTTCTCTGGTCTTAAAGATGAAAATCCTTTTCAACACTTGCGAGAGTTTGAGCAATTGTGTGCATGCCGATTGATCAATGGCATGACACATGAAACCTTAAAGTGGACATTGTTTTCCTTCTCCCTCAATGGGAAGGCGAAGCAATGGTTCACTTACACCGCTAAGAGAGTGAACGGCGATTGGAAAGAATTGCGAGACAAATTTTGTCTAGCATTCTTCCCCGTATCTCGTATTACTGCTCTACGAGCGGAAATAATTAACTTTCGCCAAGAGGAGGAAGAGACCCTTAGTGCGGCATGGATCCGGTTCTGTTCATTAACAGATTCCGGCCCAGAGTTATTGCTCCTAGAACCCGTTCTTTTGCAACATTTTTATTCGGGGTTGAGCAAAAACACCGCACTTTATCTTGACACGGCTGCCGGTGGTTCTTTTTTCCATAAGACCATAGCGGAAGCAAAAGAGCTTTTAGAAATAATCGTTGAAAACACACCTTTTTCCGCTGAAACACTTGAGGAGCCGGAGTCAAAGGATGAGGAACTCATTGTGGAAACACTAAAAAAGGTGTCTACCTTGGTAGACCCAATATCCGAGTCCTCATCCGATTCACGAACGATGATAGAGGATGAAAAACCTCTGGAGTTCCCATCCAAGTTTGGGAATGATATCTTTGGAGGCTATGGAAACACCTTGAACCCTTCCTATCAAAAACCACCAGCCTCTACATCACCCCCCAAACCACCGATGATGGAGGAGGAAGAAGAAGATGAACCCTTTGAATATCCGATGTTTGAGGAAATCAATTTTGAAGATTATGGGAATACCTCGAATTACACCTGGGTAAAGAAACCACCTCCTTCTCCTCCCGATCCTCCAAAAGAATCATTTCACAAGGAGGATCCAAAAGAAAACCAGTGGAAAACTTCTTTCGCCACCACTACCACTCAAAATCCTTTGGTGAAACCTCACCTTGATCATTCACCACTCGAGCAAGTGAAGTTCATATCTCCATTCATATCGCCCGATCTTGCTCTTCATGAGGATGAGAAGTTTTCCAACCAAGAAGAGGACAAGAAGGAACAAACACTTCAAATCCAACGATCCTCTTCTTCTGCCTCACTTGAGTCCTTTCCCTCTGGCCCTCCTTGCATCATTTTTGATGATGATCAAGAACTTCTCGAAGAAAATCCTTCGGCCATGGAATTTCTTGAGGCATCGACTCTTGAATCCAAAGATGAATCTTGGAATGAGCATGAGAGCTTCTTCCTTGAACAACCTTTTGATACATGCTCACTTGATGGATCTCTAGAGTCAAGCATTGTTAGTTCCAAAACCATGCTTGATGCCTACAACCACCTTGTTTATCTGTTTTGCTACTTGTTCTTCAGGATGGTTGTAGATGCTTTCATTTATCATAAATATCGCAAATCTCGTGGTTGCATTTTTGGCACTAGCCATGCAGATCATTCTCCGGGACTATATTATCAAGAACATGACGGAGAGAAGTCTTGCTCATCGGACTTAAATGATGATGCCCTTGCCGACAGGATAATCGGTAGTTATCTCATATTTGCCTCTTCCATATTTGATTTCTCATTTCAACATGCATATTTGATTTTCCCCCGATTTGCATCCATGCATGTTTGAATTCTCACCTGCATTGTTTTGCATATTTGGTTTTTCCACACAACTGCATATTTGATTTTTCACTTGCATTTTTGCATGTTTGAATTTTTTCAAATCATGTTTGGGATTTTTTCAAACCACTTTGCATTTTGCATAAAAAAATATTTTATTTAAGGGAATAAATTTGGAAAATGATTTTTGAGACTACTTTTTGATGAAAAAAAATGCGTTGAGCAAACCTTTGGTGGAAATTTGGCACAACCTCCTATGGCTGTCTATAGCCAAGTGGGGTTGTTCACCGAATTGGACTTCATTTGTTCACACCTTTCTCCAAGGTTTTCAAAGGATTGTGTCTCAAATTCAAGAAAAAAAAAATTTCCATCTTTCTTTGATTTTTTCCATTTGTATTTTTTTTTTTTGTTTTTGGAAGTTTCCAAAATAATTCTCCAGCAAGTTGGACCTCCTCCAACTCTTCTTTTTCTTCTTTGAAAAACAAAGAGATTTTCATTTCTTTTGAAATAACAATTTTGGGAAAATGAATTTGAGATAATCTTTTGTTGGAAAATGCTTTGAGCAAAATTTCTGGAACATTTTGGCACAGCCTCCTATGGCATTTTATAGCCAAGTGGGGCTGGTAACCAATTTGGGCTTCATTTCTTTATATTTGGATGCAAGGGTGTTTGGACTCTTCAAATTTCACTCAAGCACCCTTACAACGAAATTCTTGCTCTCGCGTTTCCCCATTTTTCCATTGTATTTTATCTCAAGTTTAAGAAAAATATTTTCTCTCTCCCTTTTTGCTTTTCCATTTTCATGTTGGGGAGTTTTCCAAAATAAGTTCTTCGTTGTTGGAAGTGTTCCAACTCTTCTTTTTATTTTTCTACTTGAAAATCATTCAAAAAAAAGAAAGAGGAGAAATAAATTTGAGACAAGTCCTTTTTGCGTTTTGCCTCAAACGTAAGAAAAAGATTTCCCTTTTCTTCTTTTAGTTTGTTTTCATGATTTGAGTTGCGAAAAAAAAATCTTTGCAAGGGCAGCCAACGGGTGATCCACATTATTTACACTAACATAACCCGTTCTCGAGTTTGCTCTTGTGTTCTCGCTCTTGTGTGCAGCTATGAAATGGGCCAACAAGTGGCTCATCGATACGTTGAAGAAGGTGACAAGCTCAAACCCAAGTCACTCTCGATGTGACACATATTCGTACCTCTCCATCGAGCTCATGCCTAGCTCAAGAGGGTTGGCATGAAGAGCTTCAAGAGTATCCCATGGAGGTGGACTACGATGAGAACAACACGTCGAGACTCCTCTCTCACACCAATCCATCTTGGTGTGCGATGAGGAGATGCAAGCCTGCAACACTCATGGAACCGTGTCTATGCTCACACATGAGCATGTGACGCGGAATTGCTGCACAAAACAGGTATGAATGTTAACTTTGCCAATGGTGAGGAGCCATAGGGTGAGATGAATTTGCTTGTGTGGTGAGAAAGGTTTCTTACTTGCCATGCAGTTTTTTATGCACCCTGCTAGTAGTAGACAAAGGTTTCACTCTTCGGTTCTTGCTGAACGAGTATCAAGTGCTTTCATGAACAATCTTAGTCTACTACTAGGCTTCCATAAGCATTGCTTGCTTGAGCTTATTCTCAACTCCTAATCTTCGCAAGCATGCTCTTTGGCAAAGTATCACATTCCACCCTGTGCTTGATGCATGAATGGCTTGCTATGACTTGTGTTCCTTAAGACGATCTTCGACCTATCTATGAGGAATGAGCTTAGAATCCTGCTGCCATGGTTCATAACTTAAGAATCTCTCCTATGCAATGCATTTGCAATGGTTAGAACTTTTCAAGCACCCATGACCTGTTGAGTGCACCTCGTTGATTGCTCATGTTGCTTATAGAGTCTGGGCTTTACAAATGCTTAAGTTTCTTATACCAATGAGCCCTGATCTTTTCTCAATGGGAATCATCATGTTTATGGTCACACTCATACATGGTCACATGATTCGCTTGTGCTTATCTTCCTCGGCTATACAAATGAGATCCGGTTAACTAACCCGGGACTTTATTTGTATATGCTATGAGAGCTAACCATCCCTTTCCAAGATGGATGAGGATTGCTTGCAAGAGTAGTGTTTTTGGCAGGGATTACTTGAGAAAGGTCAAAGAATACAGCCATGAAGGTGCCACCACCGCTGCCCGAGCCTATGAATATCTAGCAGGGTGGGAAACAACTAAGTATTCACTTGGTTGGGACCAACCCACGCAAGGATATGAGGCTTGAGGTTCGTCGTGGCACATGATGGCAGCAAACCATTGAGAACCAATGTGCCAACATCAACGCCACGCTGCAACAACGCCCGGTCAATCTCAAGACCTACATCCAACGCATGGGGTTCAACCCCAATCAAGGGCTATGAGCAAAGAACAAGTGTGGGGGAGGTTCCCTCCCCCACTAAGGTGACTTGTATCGCAACTTGTATCCTTCAGCTTTCACCTTACATGATAAACTAAAAAGTTGAAAAAGAACCTAATGTCAAATAAATAATAATTTAATAAATAATAAAAAAACATATGAATAAAGTAGGCGCTTTTATTTCCCTTTTTCATACACATAATGCGCCTTGAGCTGGTTTCCTAATTGAATAAATTAAGGCTCCCCGGTCTTTAACCCCGGTAGAGTCCTTTTTGCTTTCATATTCTTTTGTTTGTTTTGAATAAAAAAACGCCAGGTACAAGAACAAGTGTGGGGGAGATCTCTCTGTCTTCATCACGCACACATTTGAGATCTCCCACCAACACGATGCACAACAACGCACTGATCAACACGCTAAGGAGTGGAGCCATTGGGCACAAGAAAACAAAGAATGATTGAACCCCTTGGTTCGATCAAACACCCAAAGGTCCCACTTGATCTCCACTTCATCCATGGCGATGGTTTGCGCATCCTATCCCCTAGTCCCTATTTCTTGAGTTAAAATAACCTTTTCATGATAATCTTGTAAATTTAACTCAAAGATAAAATGAACCAACATACTTTCACCTGGTTGGCCTGCATACTCTTTATTCCTCGCATCATACACCTGTTGCTTGTGAACACCAATCTCATAGGACCCCATGTTTATCTAAGTTGTTGGCGAATGTGATACGGTTGGATGAGAGGAATCTTGCTTATTCTGCATAAAGTGCTTGGGAATTTATCTTGAAAAATTCAAAATCCATAGCTTTGCACTCCTCAATGATCTTATATTCCCACCAGAGCCAAATAATGATCATATTGAAAACCTCTACGAATGCTGCTTGTTATTGCTTTGAGCTTTGTCAAATTGTTGTGACCCTTGTGAGATGCTTGTCATACTTTCATGATCAAGATCACGTACACATACACCACCACCACAAAATATGCTAAACTTCTACACTGGAAGTTAGCCACACCATTTCATCCATCCACCAAATAAATACTCTTTCATTTGTTGTTGATGTCTCTCTCCAAATATTCTTGCAAAAGAGACATGGCTATCGAAAAAAAAGAGAGAGTTGAAAAATGAAAAAAAAAAAAAGAAGAAGAAAGAGTGCTCATATGCATGAGCATGAATAAAAGAAAGAACCGCTCAAACATGAGCATGATCGAAAAAAAAAAAGAGAGAAAGAAAAGAAAATGAGTGATAGCCATGTTCTCTAATAAAAAAATCAACCAAGAGAGAGACATCATCACATCAAGGAGTATCCACCATATTCACTTTTTCATACACTTATCCACACACATGCACATTCTTGATCAGATTGTATGACTTGTTATCTCCTTGGATCCGGTTTTTGACTTAGCAACATAAGTAATGCAAGTATGCTCCTTTTTTCCCTACCAAGCTCCACATAAAGCCTTACATAGAAGTAGGATGAAAAGAGGCAAATCAAATGCCTTGGTGAGGACTCATACACATTGAGCGATCTGAGAGTTATCATTTGAGGAGTATAAGCTATGTTTTTACTTTTGAAAATCTTTCAAAAACCCAAGTTACTCAGCAGATGCAGCAACGATGACTTGAATCATGACCGTTCCATTCCTCAACCGCCCAAGATGACATGGTAGACACATCAAAGTTCACGGGTGCAGGTATGGCTTGGAATAACTTGTATGCTAGCATCATACCAAAGAAAGTTATGTTCCACCTTAGTTCTTCAGCTTTACTCGAGGACGAGCAAAGGCTAAGTGTGGGGGAGTTGTTGACGGCTCTTAGACCCAAAATAAACCGTCAACTAGCTGCACCTTTTACCCTCAAATCAAACACCAAAGGTAGACTTAGGTCTTGAAACTAATGATTTCCACGAGTCTTGGTGAATTTGTGAGTGCAGCTGCATTTCGTATGATTACGGGGAAAAGGAAGCATAAAAGGCCCACTCTGGAAACACCGATTTTCCCCGGAATAAAGATATCTCCCCAAAAGCCCAATATCAAGGAGATATGAAGAAAGATCATCTCTTGGAGATCCTCAATGATGGCAAAGATATATGGATCCACCAAATCAACTCAAATCATATCCAGGATATTCCAGAGGATACACCACTCCGAGAAATCAGCATCGGCAGCCGAGCAAGATATGGATCAAACGTCCTACGAAACTTAATCAACTTGGGCCATAGCACCAAGATCACTCAATAGGACATCAAGGACGACCTCTCGGCAAAAGCCCAAGACCAAATGGGCCAAGGGGGGGTCGGCCGACCCCAAACCCTGGGTCGGCCGACCTGCTACAGTGGCCCCAGCAGCCCATCTTTTTATGGCGGTTCCCCACCGACGTACCAAGGTCGGTTCCGCCTGCAATCAATGCCCAAAGGCGGTGGAGGACCCCCAAACCGACCTACCAAGGCTATAAATAAAGGGGTACCCCCCCTCCTTTCAACACAACACACAACACAAGACACAAGTCATTCCACTCCCATCCAGGCCAAGGGCCTCTTGTATAGTAGTAGAGTAGAGGAGAGGGCAGGGGAGAAGAGAGGGGTAGTCCTCCCTTTGTGAGGACTTAGCCCAAATCTTGTACCTTGGCGGATATTATCTTATTTATAGTTCATCGTTCGTTCTTCGTTCGTTCGTCGTTCGTTCTTCGTTCGTTCGTCGTTCGTTCTTCGTTCGTCGTTCGTTCATAGTTCGTTCGTTGTTCTTATTCATAAGTTAGTATTCGTGGTGATATTGATCTAGCGAGCATTGTTTACTAGTCGTTATTCTTGTTATACTTGTTTGCGGGATCATCGCTCCGCAAGGAGTGCTCTAGCCTTCTGAATCAGTACCAGGACCGGGGTTAGAGTAGTAATCGACGGCATAGACGTGGTGTCTAGGCTAGAGGTTACCTTTGTTTGCAGCGTGCCCCACGGTTTGTAGAGGTAGGCGGCAGGTGGTGACAGCCCTGTCCGTCCCTTGTAATCCTCCACGTTCGGGTTCGTCGTAGAGCTACAGGCTGGCGTGACTTGGCAGACCAGGTCTATACCAGTGCCCGAAGTAGACAAGTAGACCTTGAGTGCGTCTATCCTAAGGGATAACTAGATCTTTATTCATCCTCTCAATCCTACACTACTATCGTTCTTGTGTGTCCTTGGGTAAAACTAACCTTGCTGCAGGATACCTCCGTTCCTTGGGGAAAACAAATACGATACCTTGGAATACTCCCGGGTGAAGTGCTACAACGGTATTCCGTGCGCTTGCGGATTTATTCGTGGTGTAAGAAATACCAACATAGATGATCTTCTGAATATGGAAGTACTTCACCTTGGATGCCGACAAAACTTCGCTAACGAAGTAAACTGGGCGTTGTACCTTCTGCACGTGGCCGTCTTCTTCTCGTTCCACCACAAGCACCACGCTGACCACATGAGTGGTGACGCCAACATACAGCAACAAGGGCTCTTTGTCTCCTGGCGGAACCAGGGTCAGTGGTGTACTTAAGTAGAGCTTGAGATCTTCAAAAGCTTGTTTGGCCTCATCATTCCAGACGAACTTGTCGTGTTTCTTGAGGAGCTTGAAAAAGGGAAGTCCGCGCTCGCCGAGTCGCGAGATGAAACGGCTGAGTGCCGCCATGCACTCGGAGAGCTTCTGTACGTCCTTGAGATTCTGAGGAGTCGGCATCCTCAGAATCGTCTCCACCTTCTCGGGGTTTGCTTCAATACCCCGGTGAGTGAGTATATATCCGAGCAATTTGCCCGAAGGCACGCCGAATACACACTTTTCAGGATTCAGCTTCATGTCGTATTGTCGTAGAGCGTCAAAGACGTCCTTCAGGTCGGCAATGAGGTCATCGCCTTCCCGAGTCTTGATAACCACATCATCGATGTAGGCCTCGACTTTGTGTCGGCGGAGCTGATCCTTCAGGCAACCCTGTATGCACCGCTGGTAGGTTGCTGCTGCGTTCTTCAGGCCAAAAGGCATAGTCAGATAGCAATAAGCCCCGAAGGGAGTAATAAACGAAGTCTTAATGCAATCATCCATGTTGAGTGGAATCTGGTGATAGCCGGAGTAACAATCAAGAAAACTTAATAACTTGCAACCAGCAGTGGAGTCTACAACTTGATCGATGCGAGGGAGCCCGAATGGGTCTTTAGGACAGAACCTGTTCAGGTCTGTATAATCTACGCACATACGCCACTCTCCAGATTTCTTTTTTACAAGAACTGGGTTAGCCAACCACTCTGGGTGGAAGACCTCTTTGATAAAGCCGGCTGCTAGCAACTTGGCTAGATCAGTTCTGATGGCCTCCTTTTTGTCAGGGGTGAAGCGGCGAAGGCGTTGACGAATCGGCTTGGCGGTGGGGTCAACTTTGAGAGAATGCTCAACCAACCGCCTTGGGACACCTGGCATGTCAGACGGTTTCCACGCGGAGATATCGCGGTTGTCCTTGAGGAAGTTGGTGAGCGCGAGTTCCTATTTGGGGTCCAGTGCTGCCCCGATGACCGCCGTCTTGGTGGAGTCTTCTTCGTTGATGGCCACCTTCTTGGTCTCCGGTCCCGCCTGTATGGCTGACTTAGCCGACTTCTTTACAGGGACGGAACCCGGGTCTTGAAGGGATGCGGCTGCTTCTTTGACTTGAGCAGCCCCCAGCTTAGCCTCGGCGGACGCGGCCAGCTCGAGGCACTCGGACTCCAGTGCGAGGCACTGCTTGATGTCTCCACGGATTGATATGACTCCGTTGGGTGCTGGCATCTTGAGGACCAGGTACGTGTAGTGAGGCACCGCCATGAACTTGGCCAAAGCAGGTCGGCCGATGATGGCATGATAAGCCGACTCGAAGTCGGCCACCTGAAAGGTGATAAACTCCTTGCGGTAGTTCTCGGACCCTCCGAACACAACCGGCAGAGTGATCTGGCCGAGTGGCAGAGATGATTGGCCCGGTATGATGCCATGGAACGGCGCATAGCTTGCCTGGATCTCTGAACGTGGGATGCCCATGTCGTCCAGAGTCTTGATGAAGAGGATGTCGAGAGCGCTGCCTCCATCAACCATCACCTTGGAGAGCCGAGTGGTGCCGACGATCGGCGATAGTATCAAAGGATACCTCCCAGGCTGGGGTATGTGATCAGGGTGATCCTTGCGGTCGAAGGTGATGCTGACTTCAGACCACTTGAGGTACCGTGGTGTTTCAACCACAGTGTGGACTTCCCGGAGTGTTAGCTTCTGCTTCCTCCTGGACTCGTACGCCGCAGGGCCGCCGAAGATGCTCAGTACCTTGAGTGGATCACGGTACGAGCCTTGGCCGTCTCTGTCTTCATCCCTCCTTTGGTTCTGTTGTTCCTCCGGCTTCTTGCCCTGGCTGTACTCGATGAGAGCCTTGTACTTGTAGCAGTCTCGCAACTTGTGAGGGCGCGAGACGTTGGGGTGAAAATGGCAGGGTTTGTCTAGGAGATCTTCAAAATCGTCCTGCCTCGCGGGGCGTCTCTGCCGGTTCCTGTCCACAGCCGCCACCAGGTTGTCACCCTTGCGCTTGCGCTCACGAGGTCGGGTGGACTCACGAGCTCGAGATGGCTCGGGGTCGTCTTGCTTCCTCTGGCGGCGCTCTTCCCGGCGGTGAAAGCCTTCTCTGGCGTTCTCAGACCAGTAGTCTTCACCACCCGCGAAGGTGTTGGCGATCATAAGCATGTGGCCTGCGCTCTTTGGGCGCTTGCGGCCCAGCTTCTCGACGAGCTCCCTCCTGGAGCAGCCTTCCTTGAATGCCTTGATGACATCATGGTCGGAGATGTTGGGGATCTCGTTCTTCTTGCGGGTGAAGCGCTGGATGTAGTCCCGCAGGTTTTCCCCCTCTCGCTGCTTTACTCGGTACAGATCGTACTCGGTCGGCAAGCGGTCAGCCGTGGGTTTGAAGTGGGCGATCATCTCTTCGCAGAGGTCGTCCCACGAACTGAAGCTGTTCGCCGGTAGGTTGGTGAGCCATCTCCTCATCGGTGGGGCGAGGACCACTGGGAGATAGTTGGCTAGAACACTGTCGTCGCCTCCGGCTGCATAGATCTGAGTGGCGTACATGCCTAACCACTCTTCGGGGTCGGTGGTGCCGTTGTACTTCACAATGGAGGTGGCACTCGGCTTGAAGCCTGACGGCCAAGAGCCGTTGAGACGCAGGTCGCCAGTGAGGCAGCGCAATCCCCGAGCCCGGGTGGTGCGCCTCGGATGTGATTCCGGTTCCTCGTAGTCGTCGGAGTAGTAGGTCGGCGAGCGATCGTCACGACGGCGCCGCCTGTCTTGATCATCATGGCGAGGTCGGCGATCACGATCATCGCGACCGCGATTGTCATCACGACCACCACGGTGATGACGGTCGTCTTGGCGGTGCTGATCTCGGTCGCCTCTGGGGCGCCGGTGGTCTCGGTCGTCTCTATGACGCCGGTCGTTCCGCCCACGAGGGGCTTCTGGAGCTGCGACTTCGACATCGCGACGTTCGTTGTGGCGCCTGCGGTTGCGATCCTCTTCCCGATCCCCAGCAGTCACATGGCGGGGGTCGCCTCTGGGAAAGGTCAGGCGCTCCAACACAGGGCGCCTGGCAGGTGAGCGCTGTTGGTCCCTGTTGCTTTGGTCTTCAGGTCGGCCGAGCCGATCTAGGGCGCTGCGGCGCGCCTCTGGACGTCGTTCATGGGTTTGGCGCCGCCGGTCGTCCTCTGGGGAGTAGGACCGGTCCTCCGAATAGGTAGCGGTTTTGTCGACGCTGTGGGATGACGCGACTCGTGCTCCCGAGTCTTGCCTGACTAGGGCAGCGTTCGTCACGGCGGCGGCTTGTTGGGCCGCGGCGGCCGTCATTGCCTTGGCCTTCTCTACCATCGGAGTGATGGTGGCGGGATCCGGGTTTACGGCCATCTGCCGAGCAACCTGATCTAGGAGTGTAGTAGCGCTGACTACATTATCCTGCGGCGTCGTGAAGACTTGATGCCCGTCGTATTCTTGCATGAGGTCGTTGTGGACTTGCCGGCCGCGCAACCTGATGTTACGCTGCGCAGAGTCTTCGGCAGCCGGGGGTTCTTCTTCCGCCCCAACGGCATTGACGCCGTTAGCGCCGGCAGCCGCTGCAGCCGCTGCAGCCGCCGCCGCAGTTACGTCAACGATCTGCGCCATGAAGCACTCGAACGGTGGCATACCGCTCAAGGTTGTGCTATCCCAAGGAAGCGTGCGGAGCACGGATTCATCGGGGTAATCTCCGGACGAGTCGGTCTCGAAAGATCCGATCTGCTCGGGTGTTGGATCTGCTAAGGATCCGAAGATCTCAGGACCCAGGTCTTGACAGATTGTGGCCTGGTTGTTGAGCCCGGACGGAAACCGAACGGGACCTCGAGCGAAGCTCGGTGTAGCAGATCCAATCTTGACCGCCTCCATGCAAGCGCGCAACTCGGCCAGCGAGTAATCCGCGTAGTTCCTTGCAGGGAGGGTGACGTGGCTCGGTCCGAAGCCCAGGCTAGCTGGATCCGGATCTTGCCGAGTCGACGAAGTTGGCCGCCGAGTGATCTCCGGTACCGCCGAGTTGACGGGATGGAGCTCACCACGGCGGTCGGCGATGAAATGCAGGCTCCCGAAAGAGATCCGGTCGCCGGCGATGAAGTTGTTGATGGGGTTGACAGCCATCGAGCTCGACATGGTGGACTCTCGTACTCCCCCTACCTGGCGCGCCACTGTCGAGGTTTTAGGGCCGCGATAGTTATTTTATGGGTGTACGAGAATCAAGAACACGATGGTAACACAGGAGACGAGGGTTTATACAGGTTCAGGCCGCCAAAGGCGTAATACCCTACGTCCTGTGCTGGTATGATGTATTGCGAGAGAGTTTTCTGTAGATCTCCTGCCCGCCTTATATAGTCGGGGGTACAGGGTTACATGGATCTAAACCTAGTCGGTTACATGGTAAACAGCCTTGTAGTACAAGTTGATTGATGTTTATCTCCTGACCGAGTGGGCCGACTGACTTTAGGTCTGTCGGGCCACCCGGTCCTTCTTGGGCCAAACTGATTCCCCATTACTGGATCACTCGGCCTTGTTGTATCTTGAGTATACCCGGGTCTCATATCATCGACAGTGCATTTGTAGAGACGACAGGTTCTGCAGCCTTAGGTGTTGTCATTAGAGATCATATCGGGCTGCCATTGCTGTCAGCTTGGCGTCTGCTTTTCAATTGCAGAGATGCTGAAGAGGCCGAGGCAAAGGCGTGCTTGGAAGGAGTTCGGCTAGCTACTCGTTGGCCAAACCATAAGCTGATCCTGGAGTGTGATTGCTCATCGGTGATCAAGAAGCTGACCCTAGAGGAGGCGGATTGCTCTGAGGGTGCACCAATTATTTTGGATATACTGCAAGAGGCTCGACAATTTGAGAGAGTTGAGTTCGTGAAAATCGGGAGAGGGCAAAATAAAATAGCACATGAGTTAGCACAGCTTTCCATTCGCTCTGGTCGGAGTTGTGTTTCTTTTACAAGTGTTCCAGAGTGTGTTCACTCTCTAGTTTGTAATGATACTCCTTAGTATTCAATAAAGCCCTCCCCTTCGCGAAAAAAAAGGAATATACTTGTCACTTTTTACAAAACAGAAGTTCATCCAACATAGGAGAAAGGAAAAAGTCCATTCCACCTCCCTCAACTCTTGCCGGAGTCCGATTTTCGTCCCTCAATTACAAAATCCGATAAGTTGACTCCCTCAACTCGCGAAACCGGATGTTTTTCCTCCCTCGGCGGTTTTGGACGGCGGTTTTGCTGACGTGGTAGGGGGCCCACATGTCATTTGCCATATCATCATCTTCTTGACTTTTTCCTCTTTTTTCTTCCACCTCGCGAGTTCCTTCACCGCCGAGCCCACCGCCTCGCGTGCCTCCACGGCCCTCGCCACCCCACCCTCACGCCCCCGCCGTCGCCACACGCCTCTAAGGCCCTCGCCGCCGCGCACCTCCACGGCCCCCGCCTCACGCCTCCACAACATCCGCCGCCCCGCCCTCGCGTCCCCGCCGCCGCCGCGCGCCGCGTGTTGGTGGTTTCTAAGTACCACTTTTATATGCCCAAAAACTACCAACATCGTACCATATTCTCATCATAATCATGTGTTTTACCTCTAACATTGACGAATTCCACATGTAGTGTCGTTTTAGTGCTATATTGCAGAAACAGGTAAAAAGATGACAAAATGGCTCTTATATGAGGAGTACCGACACGAAGTCCGACTCGCCATGCAAGGAGGGCTTCCCACTAGCCCATGACGCATTCAAGGCACCTCTGGACGTCCATGGAACCCAACATGCAAGCCCAAGGTCATGGCTCAATGCCTAAGGATTTCTAGAAGGTTTATCCGGAAGGAAAGATCAATTCGCGTAGTCCAGAAACAGCACTATATTGTCACGCAGATTTGGAGTTCAAGACGTGTTCTAATGGGAATCCAATATACAGGAAAGTTGTAGATCTCGTCGAGAGCTTTTCGGAACATATATGGATTATCCCGTTTGGACTGTGGAGCTAGGAGATATGGACCCCGCAAGGAGACCTGCGCAGAGGAGTCCGAATCAGGATAAATATTTTGGCATCGCATATTTGGGAACAAAGACGGCCGAATATGGAGATCCAATGAATACCAAAGTTGTAGATCTTTTCGAGGGCTATGAGATAGAGTCCAAGTTTGCCTCATTTCGATTCCGGACGAGGAAGTTATAATTTATGGAAGGCGGAGCTGCGAAAAGGAAAAATCAAGTCCGAATTGGAAACGACTCGTGCCGATCGGCACACCTTTGGTGGCGACCGGCACTGACCTAGATTTGTTTCCTTTCACCTCAGACGCCTCCCCACTGCATATATAACCCATGGGACGCACCGAGGACAGGGGAGACGAGAGTTGACATCTTTAGGGTTTAGGAAGCCTTTGCACATCGCGGGAGGCCGCCGGAGTTGAAGAGCCACCATATTGAGAGATGTAGTCTAGTTGGGTAGTCGCCCTGCATGGTTGCACTACACCGGAGCTTAGGAGAAGTAGATCCATGTACCTAAGGAGTCGTCAATGGTGCACTAAGGCGGTGCCGACCGGCACATCCCTGTGCCGATCGGCACGTCTCTGACGGTGATGAATAAAGGTACAGTTCTTATATTTATCTATGTGTATGTCTTAATTCTACCCTTGGCTGCGGTTGTGTTCGTCTAGATTTTATGGTCTAACATATGCTTGTTCCAATGCTTAGTAACACGGCTAAGTAATTAGATGTTATCTTAATTGTGGTGGCAATAAGAGGTGAGAGATTCAATCTCTCACTATCTACATTGTGGTTAAGATAATACCCGGATCTTGTATGCGCCATAATTGCATATTGTCTCTGTACCTCAACGCGCTGGAATATGCGAGATCCTTGAGATGATGTGTAGAGTGGGAAGGGGTCACCGACTAAGACGAACTGGTCGTGAGAGGGCTCGTCGGAAAGGGGCCGCTTCCTACCGATCTTCGATGTTCACTAACTGTTTAAAGTGCCAAGTAAGTTAGGATTATAGATGTCACATTGTTGCTGCTTCGGTGCCGACCGGCACACCCGTGGTGCCGATCGGCGCATCCTTTCTCTGACCACTAGATGCATACAGGCTAACTCCAGGTGTTTCTCTTTGCTTATGTGTATGCTTTTCTGTCAGTTCCTCAGGCTATTCAAGCAACCTCCGGACAACTCAGCCCTTGTGCCGATCGGCACACCAGTTGCGTCGATCGGCACAACCCTCGCTTTCACCTTTTTCATGCTCTTGTATATGCAATAAGTACTTCATGCTAGGATTGATTCGTTAGACGATGTAGAAGACCTTACATGGTTCTCTTGCTGATCCTTGTGGATTCGATATAAACCTTGGAATACTCTGAGGGAAAAAGCTACAATGTATACCGTCCACTTGCGGTATATAAATGGGTGCGTATAAACGACCAACAAGCTTTTTCTGGCGCCGTGCCGGGGATCGGCAACTCGAACCTAGGGCGATCTATCTAGTTTATCGAACTAATCCTATATCTTTTTATTGCATATACCCTGTTTTTCTTTGTTTGTGTATCCATTGAAAACAGGTACAAGGCTAGGCACACAACCTCACCTGGAGCACGACGATGTTGCGTGCTCCATAGCAGTAGGTGCTAACTTTGTTAGTGGCCCATCATCTGCTATGGAGTCCCTCTCCATGAAAGACTCGCTAGTGCCGATCGGCGCAACACCCATGTCGATCGGCACCACACTGCTCAAAAGAAGGTACGCGCTCTTGTGTTAATTTGTTTTGGACTAATGCTCTGCGAAGATTTGGCTTGTTTATATCAATAGGTGATGGAGAGAAGATTGAGGGCTATTTACCATGAAGATCGAGGATTTCAATTGATAACATTGAAGGCATGGTGGATATGTTCTTGATCATGAGTTTGTCGTTCTGTCTGCTGACTTCTCGGAGGTGTGCGCATCCGTACAGAAGATTGCATGACCTAAAAAGTTGATATTCTGAAAGAGCATCAAGTCTAGTTTCCAACGGTTCAAGTCTCACATTATTTGGAGCTTTTTACAAGGATTTATGGCCAAAACACGAGACCCTGCGCAGGCTGTTTGAATATTGCGCGAGAATTGCAACCAATTGGAAGGTTGAAGCAAATATGGAATCATTGGACCATATCCACGTGGTGTATGAGTTTCCAAACACTTAGAAGACTTCCTTTTGATGGTAGACACGGATTCAAGTCGTTCCAAACACGGAGTTAGAATATTTGGAAAGTTTGAATTCAATTCGGATTCGTCGCGAGACAGCCTGACATACCTTTAGAAAAAAAGGCCATATCTCCCTCATATGGAGTCCGATGAGGATGTGTGAGTACTCGTTGGAAAGATAATTTGATGCCCGACGCAATGGCTCAGGTTTCAGCCTCTAATTCCTCCTGGTCGCAGCTGAAAAACACAAACAATTCGTCGGCTGGAACAGAATATGGCAGATTTCTTCAGAATTCTTCTCCCGTCAACTTGGTGGATCAATGGGCAAGTTTTGAGAAGTTGCATCAACCCTACATCATCATAGCTTGCTGGTGCAATATTGATCAAGATTCACAAGTCATAGGACAATCCAACATATGCTCCAACGCTGTAAAGATCAAGTCATCAAGATTCTCCGGAAGACGATCAAGAAGCTGAAATCATTGGTGATTCTGTAAGTTCTCCGAGCTGATCAATATATGAAACTTTTATATCTGGATAGAGCTTCAAGTCTTCTTTCCAACACATCAAACGATGCTGGATTTGGACGTTTCTACAAAGATTTATGAGCTAATCATTGGACGCTGCGCGGGCTGTCAGATTTTCAAACAGCACGCAGCATTGGAGTAAAAAACTGATAAGTCCTTCATACGGAATCCGTTTGAGGTGCATCAGCACTCGTTGAAAAGATATTTTTGCTACCTACACTGTGGTATAGGTTTTAGAACCTCTTTCATTCTGTTGGTGACACAAAATTTGGAGAGAACAGGAGCTGCAGATTATCGATGACAAGATTAAGGAAGGAGATGAAGATGACAACAATGAAAATAGCTTGAGCGATTCTCCCATGAGCAAATGATTAGAAGTTAAACAAGATTGAAGAATCAAGAGCATTATATCATTTACACATATTGAGCAATATGCAACATAATGAAGAAGAGATATGGATCAACCACGATGAAGTTTGCATAGTACAAGCTGTATGGATATCATTGGGATCTTAAACCAAGAACCATGGCTTCGCGACAATCAGGTATGTAAGAAGTCTAGCTATTCGACTATAACTAAAGCGCTTTTCGGGAGGCAACCCGTGTTTTTGAGTCTTTTGTGTGGATTATTTAGTGCTGCTAGGAGGACAACCTAGAGTTTTCGCTTTAATGTGAGCTTTACCCAACTCAATTGATTCACTTGTGTCTAAAAATTGGTTCTAGTTTAACTTTTTATGTTTAGACCATCATCATTATGTGTTTTGTTTGCAAAAATCATCCACTGCATGCATAATATGTGAGCACTTGCTTTGTTTTTGTATTTGCATAATTTTTTTCGCCTGCATACATTTAACCATCTGATTTCAGCCCACCTAAGCCTTCCACAACTCATTTTTCATCACATACCAGAGCCAAAACCCCTTGTGCCGATCAGCACGACTCTATTGCCGATCGGCACAAATGCCCAAATGCTTTTCTAAGCATTCCATCGCTGCCGCCTAACATTTTTTTATTTTATTTTTGTTTCACACTAGCATCTGACTTCGCATGTTCATATTCGCTTCATCACTCATAATAGATTGCTTTGAACTCTCCGATGATCCCTTAATTGGCTTGGTGTACACTCTCTCTAGCAAATTTAGGTGTAAACGTGGTGTTTGTGCTTGTTTGTTGAACAACATTGGGTAGTTAATTTGCATTGCTATGTTTTGCATCATTTGCATTGGTTGGTTGCTACTCTTTTTCAATGCGCTATCTTTCTAACACAGCGGAGTTTTGCAATAGCTAAGTCATGATAAACGTGGTGTTTAGACTTTGGTTGTTAAAGAATTTCGTTTAGATCGCTAGCAACTTAGTTGTAAGCATGGTGCTTAGAGCTAGGTGTAAACATTGCTCTTGTGTTGCTTCTACGCCGCTAATGTTCGTTGCTAACATCATAAAACCTTTTTCTTCACTTTGATAGCATTGTTTCAAGACTAAATAATGAGTAACTTCTGTTTCTAGAATTGTGTTGATCGCGTCCACATTCTTTTAGTATTTTTGTGTGAGTATGGTGTTTAGACAAAAATGCTGATCAACATTGTTATGGTCTTGCTTGCTAACATTGTGATAGTTAACTTCATGCATTCACACTTGTGCACACACGTACACCCATTAGGATACGAGAACCAATTCGACACAAGTAGAACTTTGAGGTTGTTGCTAGCTGGTGGATATTCTTCTACTCCCGACCATCACCTCGGGGGTAGTATGTGCACTTCAATTGTTTTGTAGGAATCAAAGAATTGATCTCCCAAGAAGGAAGTTGAAGGAATTGAGGAGAAACAGCCACATGAACAAGAGAGAGCAACGAAACAGCAGCTACGAGGCGATGATCGAGTTGAAAATCCAGAAACGAAGCCGAAGATGGAGAGTGCCGACTGGCACCACTTCCTGTGCCGACCGGCACCACTGATTGTGCCGATCGGCACTCCGTTGTTGCCCCTACTGTCAAGCTTCTCTCATGCAATTCAGCAACATCTTAAGCATGGGGGAGGCACGCTCTGAACTTCAATTCACTAAAAGGCGGTAACATCTCTTTGCTCCTTCTCTTCTCTAATCCTATTCTCTTCTCATTCGCTGCTCTTGCCTTTTGCTATCAACTTGGGTTTTGCTTTCTTTTATGATGTGGTACCCTTCTCGTTTTGTTCATGCGAAAAGTTGTTTGTAATTTGCCACTTAGAATTTAGAATGGACAACGACATATCCCTAATAGCTACCTTAGGGTGACCAAATGTCATTACTCTATCTAGGGGAGCTGGTTTGTAACATCACCGCCTATGTGTTTGAGCTTTCACTTCAAATAATACATATTTATGATGAACTTGCTTGAGATATGATGAAAGTTGCTATTGTTGTTGGAACTTGCATGTTTGATTCGTTGCATATAATTGTCGCCCGCTGAATTTTAATGAATTTGAACTAACACCAATTCTATGAACTCTATTTGCTTTAGTGGTGGTGTTTGTTGACAGATGATTTGATAGAGACCCCATATGATTGAATTGTTCTTCATGACAACATGCTTTCCTCTCTAAAAAGAAAACTCCAACATAGCTTGAGTCCTTACTAATTTTTTTTAGAAAACTATAATGTCTTATGTCTCTAATCCTTGCAAATATTGCTCTCTTGCATTGATCATACCTACCAAAGCCAAACGTGCTACACCTATATGATAAACCTGTAGATTGCAACATGTAAATTTGGTGAGTTGGGTCAAGTTTGTGTTCTTTTGGTATGAGACTTAGAAGCTGGCCATTCCGTTTGCGTAACTATCACTTGTTTTCTAGCCTTATTCATATTCAGCATTGCCTGTTCTACTCTGGAATGTGTGCATACTTTGCTGAATATTCCCACCTGTAAACCCATATTTCTTTTGGTGTTGTCCAATCCTTGTCCACAACCTATGATATGAGTTTCTCGTCGAGCCATTGCACTATTTCTATGGTTTTATGCACATATTATCAAGGTATCTTGCTCAAGACGAAGATTTTCATCACCAAACACCTCTGAAGACTTTCTGAAGTGCAAAGGATCAATTTGAGGCGAAAACGGAGAAAAGTCGGGTTCGCGCCGACCGGCACAAACTCGTGCCGACCGGCACAAAGTACAAAATCAGCGAATAGCCCCCTGTTATCTCCAGGAATCAATTATTTGTGTTTCAGATGGTCAAGGAGAAGAAATAAAAGGTTTAACTAGTGCTTTTTCTTTTTCCACTTCCTATATGCTCGAGACGAGCATCGTTTAAGCATGGGGGAGTTGGATCGTCATCTACATTCCGAAGCACTAGTTAATGGACTTCAAAGATTGTTGATGGAAGATCAAGATTGTTTATAGTGTTATATCAAGTTGCAAGAGTGGACTTTATAGAAGATTGTGCATAAAACCATCATATTCAAGTAAGTGCATTCAATTGGCTGAAACTCTATCCTTCCAACCATGTGCAATCCGATTTTGAGAACTTCATTTGTGTCTTGAGATCATTCTTTGCCATTTACACATGTCCACCTTTCTAAAGCGTGTGTTTTCCTCTCTTTCATCATGTTATTCCAATGGCCTTTTTGACAAGTCTCTGTAAAACCAAGTAGAACTATCTCTTGATTTGACAATATTCTAAGTTACATTGTTTTGCTAGTTGTTTTCCTACCAAGCTACACATAAAGCCTTCCACTAAATATTTGTAGATAGGCTCTAATTGTTTGGCTTGTGAGATTTGTGAGATGAGTGTTGTCTTGATTCTTTGCAAGAGAGTGTTTTGTTTGGATGAATGAGACTGAATTTTTGGAAAAACTTTATCATCTTAAGGCCTAGTTTGAGGAGTAATCTGCTTTGAGAGTTGAAGCTACTTTATTTGATCATTGTGGTCGGTTCTAAGTCATAATCTGTTCCCCACTAGAATCTTTGAGTAGTAGAATTGGTGTAATATAAAACTTTTGTGCTATACTCTTAAAGCGGGTTGGATATATATGTGCTTCGATGAATGCATGTGAAGATGACATGACTGCAACGCTGATCTCTCCTTGAGTGGGTGAAGTGATTTATTTAATCGAGGACGAGCAAAGGTTTAAGCATGGGGGAGCTGTTGGTGGTTTCTAAGTACCACTTTTATATACCCAAAACCACCAACATCGCACCATATTCTCATCGTAATCATGTGTTTTTCCTCTAACCTTGACGAATTCTACATGTAGTGTCGTTTTAGTGATATATTGCAGAAACAGGTGAAAAGACGACAAAATAGCTCTTATATGAGGAGTACCGATACGAAGCCCGACTCACCATGCAAGGAGGGCTTCCCACTAGCCCATGACGCATTCAAGGCACCTCTGAACGTCCATGGAACCCAACATGCAAGCCCACGGTCGTGGCCTAATGCATAAGGATTTCTAGAAGGTTTATACGGAAGGAAAGATCAATTCGCGCAGTTCAGAAACAACACTATATTGCCACACAGATTTGGAGTTCAAGACGTGCTCTAATGGGAATCCAATATACAGGAAAGTTGTAGATCTCGTCGAGATCTTTCCGGAACGTATATGGATTATCCCGTTTGGACTCGGGAGCTAGGAGATATGGGCCCCGCAAGAAGAGCTGCGCAGAGGAGTCCGAATCAGGATAGATATTTTGTCATCGCATATTTGGGAACCAAGACGGCCGAATCTGGAGATCCAATGATACCAAAGTTGTAGATCTTTTCGAGGGTTATGAGATAGAGTCCAAGTTTGCCTCATTTGGATTCCGGACGAGGAAGTTATGATTTATGAAAGGCGGAGCTGCGAAAAGGAAAAATCAAGTCCGAATTGGAAACGACTCGTGCTGATCGGCACACCTTTGGTGCCGACCGGCACCGACCTAGATTTGTTTCCTTTCGCCTCCTGACCCCTCCCCACTGCATATATAACCCATGGGACGCACCGGGGACAGGGGGGACGAGAGTTGACATCTTTAGGGTTTAGGAAGCCTTTGCACATCGCCAGGAGGCCGCCGGAGTTGAAGAGCCACCATATTGAGAGATGCAGTCTAGTTGGGTAGTCGCCCTGCGTGGTTGCACTACACCGGAGCTTAGGAGAAGTAGATCCATGTATCTAAGGAGTCGTCAATGGTGCACTAAGGCGGTGCCGACCGGCACATCCCTGTGCCGATCGGCACCTCTCTGACGGTGATGAATAAAGGTACAATTCTTATATTTATCTATGTGTATGTCTTAATTCTACCCTTGGCTGCGGTTGTGTTCGTCTAGATTTTATGGTCTTACATATGCTTGTTCCAATGCTTAGTTACGCGGCTAAGTAATTAGATGTTATCTTAATTGTGGTGGCAATAAGAGGTGAGAGATTCAATCTCTCACGATCTCCATTGTGGTTAAGATATATCTGGATCTTGTATGCGCCATAATTGCATATTGTCTCTGTACCTCAACGCGCTGGAATATGCGAGATCCTTGAGATGATGTGTAGAGTGGGAAGGGGTCACCGACTAAGGCGAACTGGTCGTGACAGGGCTCGTCGGAAAGGGGCCGCTTCCTACCAATCTTCGATGTTCACTAACTGTTTAAAGTGCCAAGTAAGTTAGGATTATAGATGTCACATTGTTACTGCTTCGGTGCCGACCGGCACACCCGTGGTGCCGATCGGCGCATCCTTTCTCCGACTACTAGATGCATACAGGCTAACTCTAGGTGTTCCTCTTTGGTTATGTGTATGCTTTCCTGTCAGTTCCTCAGGCTATTCAAGCAACCTCCGGACAACTCAGCCCTTGTGCCGATCAGCACACCAGTTGCGTCGATCGGCACAACCCTCGCTTTCACCTTTTTCATGCTCTTGTATGTGTAATAAGTACTTCATGCTATAATTGGTTCATTAGACGACGTAGAAGACCTTACACGGTTCTCTTGCTGATCCTTGTGGATTCGATATAAACCTTGGAATACTCTGAGGCAAAAAGCTACATTGTACACCGTCCACTTGCGGTATATAAATGGGTGCGTTTAAACGACCAACACCGCGCCTCCAAGGCCTCCGCCGCCCCGCCCTAGTGCCCCCACCGCCTCCGCGTGCCTCCATGGCCTCCGCCGCCCCGCCCTCGTGCCCCGTCGCCGCACGCTCCCGCGGCGCGATTCCACGGTGGCCTCCGCCGCCCTGCCGCCGCACGCTCCCGCAGCCCGCACTGCCGCGGCCCCGGCGCCCCCGCCACCGCGCGCCCCCACGGCCCCAGGGTGCTTCTCCTCAATGAGCTGACCTCGGGGCTTGACTCCTCGTTGGCGCACATGACTCCTCTCGGCGGTGGACGCCCTCCTCTTCTCCCGCGGCGCCGTCCTCCACCACGGTCCCTCGCCCTCTCCCGCGGCGCGGCACCGTGGCTTGATGCGCATACAAGCTGTTCGATGAAATGGGAGAGCGACGAGGAGAATGGAAGGGAGAGAACACGTGACGTGGCATATGACATGTGGGCCCCCTGCTGCCACGTCAGCAAAACCGCCATCCAAAACCGCCGAGGGAGGAAAAACATCAGGTTTCGCGAGTTGAGGGAGTCAACTTACCTGGTTTTGTAATTGAGGGAGGAAAATCGGACTCCGGCAAGAGTTGAGGGAGGTGGAATGGACTTTTTGCTTTAATTTACAAAGGAGAAGGCTGGCTGGGCTTACTTGGGCCGCAACCACTGGCCTGGCCTGCTGGTTGTGTTGAAGGCCTGCTGGCCTTGCTTGGGCTGCAACCACATCAGCCCAACACGAAAGAGAGAATGGATCGTCCTCTTCGTTCTCCTCTGCAGCTCTACTCCTGTTCGCCATTGGCGAGCTTCTGGAGCTCAATCTGGCATGGGGAGTGGGGGAGAGGATGGACAGGGAGTGGGGGAATCGAATTTTTGAGACCAAAAGATTCGGTTTGAGGGGTCAATTTGGGGTATGATCGCAGGGAGTTGAGGTTTCTGATTTCGATCTGAACTCGGCTGAAACTTGCAGGTGGAGAGGTACTCCATCCATCCTAATTTACTTTCAGTGCTTTTAGTTGTCTATATTCATAGAATGTTCCGTAAACTTGGACATACAGGTTGTCTAAGTTCAGAGAGAATGTTGAATGAATCTGGTAGATAGCTAGAATGGAAGTAATTTGGGACGGAGGGTTAGGGCAGGTACTATAGTCTTAAGCCCGTCTCATGCGGTGCCACGTAGATATTTTGATGAGGTGGAAAAGAGACATGGAGGAGAGAGATAAAGGTCGTTGTTTCCTGTGGCAACGAGCTGATCTACGAAATTTTCGCTCGATGAAACGGCACAGGCACCGTTGTACGCCTCACGCCGATTTCTTTTCTTCTCCACGGATCCGGTGTGTCCAATCTCTTTCCTGGCAATTCCCCATGCGAAATCATCTTCCCTCTCACTTTTGCGCGCGAATTCTTTCTCCTGGCGCGAAGCTAAACCATTTTTGCCCCAACATATAAGCTTCTCATGCATCCGCCGCCTCCACCTCTCAAATCAACCTGCTTCTCCGGCATCCCCATCCTGCAACTCCCGTCCATGGCAGCAACCACGGTGATCCTCTCCAACGCAGAACCCATGGCGCCCCTACCGGCAGCTCAATCCGACGCCGCTCCCCACGCTCCTTTCCTCGGGTTCCATCCCATCGCGCCAACCCGCGAGTTCCACACCAGCATGAGTGCACAGGTGCCAACGTCGACGCAGGTTACTCCTGGGCCGACATGGTTGCAGACGCCCTCTGCTTTTGTGCCTAAGACTGACCGCAACAATCCCCTCCAAACCACCCTGAACTGTAAAATTAGAGGAGAATTTGACCTGTATCCACTACAGCAGCACCCTGGAAAGGAGCCCCCATCACCAAGGGTCTCCTTCCAGACCTCCAAATCTGGTGGTTGTCCCGCCCGTCCTCCAAATCCTCCCCTTCCCCAAGCGCGTCTCCCTCGTCGTCCTCCCCTTCCACAAGCGCCAAACAATCCACGGGCCATGGCGGCAGCGACGTTGAGGTCGACGACCTCAGGCCCGAGTGGCGCGCCGTGAACCAGCGCATCCTCCGCGCGGCGCCCTGCTCCGTGGCCGTCCTCGTCGACCGCGGCTTCGGTGGCGGCGAGAAGGTCAGCTCCGACCAAGTGGCGCACGACGTCTTCTTTGGGGGGCCCGACAGGGAGGCACTTGAGCTCGCCGGTAGGATGGCCGAGCACCCCGACGTCCAGCTCACCATCATCCGCTTCCTCGACGGCACCGCCGACGACCAGAGCGCCGAGGTCACACTACACCCGTCCCACACCAAGAACGCCGACCGGAACTACACCTTCTCCGCCTCCGCCACCGTTGTCGACCCCCGTGGCGAGAAGGAGCTCAACGACGCAGCGGTGACGGAGTTTCGGCAGGCCGGCCTGCAGCAGGTGCGCTTCGAGGAGCGCGTGATGGCCGCCGGGACGCACGTTGTCGACGAGGTGGTGGCCTCCGCGTGCCACTCCCACGTGTCGCCCTCCTCGCCATCCCGACCTCCGGCCCGGCGCCGGCGCCGACCTCGCCCTCTCGCTCACGCCGCCCCCGCGCGTTGCCTTCCTCACCATCCCGCCGCGCATCTTCCCGGAAGCCGTCACCACCCGCAACCGCCCCTTCGTCCTCGCCGCCGACCCCTCGGGCCTCCTCCTCCTCCAAGCCAACCAGCGCCAGGCCACGGGGCCCTACCGCATCCGCCGCGGTATCGTGCGGCGGCGAGCGTGTCGAGCGTGAGTGTAAGCTTCATGGCCATTGGAGTGTTTGGAAACTCCAAAGGTATGAATGTTTTGGTGATTGGATGACCCTTTGTATGTGACTAACATTTTCATATAGGTTATTGATCATGGTCACATGTGAAGAAACCTCCGTCCGTTGGTGGTGTATGCCAACACACCCTATTTCTATTGTCAAGGATGATTGGTTTCCTTCATCAACACAATAACGGACTTGATGGAGTCTCGGAGAAGAGATGGATCAAGGCTAAGGACATACTAGATCCAAGCGAGTGTTGCTTGGTTAGATGTTAGCTTGAGTCCATAGGAAAAACCGGACTATCAAGAGGGTTCAAGTTGGTTCTCTTAGGTACTCAATAGTGTGGAGATCATTGGATGCATGGTGAGTCTCTCAGACACTTGGAGTAGAAGAGAAGAAGTGAAGGAACCAAAAAGGACAAAGTTGGAGTCAAGGATCGAGGAGGAGATCGAGATCAGCTTCAGGAGAGGCCACCGTATGATACGGTGCCAGTCACCGTATGATGCGATGACTGCGACGAAAAGTCCAGAGAGAAGTTGATCTGAAGTCACCGTACGATACGGTGAGGTGGTCACCGTATGATACGGTGGTCACCGTATGATTTCCAGAGAGTTGGCAGTTGCTGGAAGCTGACGAGATGAAGTCACCGTATGATACGGTGAGGGTCATCGTATGATACGGTGATCTCCGAAGATGAAGTCCAGAGAAGGAAGTTCCTCTGGCAGGTGACAGACGAGTCACCGTATGATACGGTGCTTCTAGTCGCCGTATGATACGATGGTTCCTACGGTGACTGTGTCGACAAACTGCTTTTTAGTAACGGCTAGTTTACAGTTGGAGGCCTATATATAGCTGGTTACCTGCCCCTTGGGGCTCTCTTGGCCGTTGGAATAGTTGAGGAAGCCAGGGAGAAGCCAAGAGCAAGAAGAGGAAGCACTTGAGAAGGATTTGGAGTGATCCTAGTGTTTGAGAGAGTAACAAGTTGCATCCATTGATCTGTAGGCTAGGCAGTGATTGAGAGAGTCAAGTTGAGCTGTTATTCTTGGTATATGGCAAGGCCTAGACCGGTTAGGCGTCGGTGTTGAGCTGTCCAGGGAGATTGTGGAAGCCGGCACAAGTTTGTACACGGTCTTGGAGCTTCCCATGCGAAAGAAGTATCACCAGTGGAGCGCCCTTTGGCACGCATCAAGTGCGGAGCCTTACCTCCGGAAGAGTACCCAGGAGAGAGCCCGGCGGGACGTGCCCGCGACTTCACTCGGAGGGTGAAGTGTGCTCTAGGAGGGATCGCCTCGAGCGGAGGGACGGGATCGAGACTTCGACTGAAGTGACCCAACGTGGAGTAGGGGAAAGCGCCATCCTTCCGATACCATGGGAAAAACATCATGAGCATCTCTATCCCTATCTCCTTTACTTACTAGCATTTACGTTTCCGCATTTCCTTTTATATGCTAGTAGAATTGCATGATAGGTTGTTCTCTTGTTGCTTAGTAGAATTGCTTGTTAGGGTGTTGCTCATTCCTAGACTAGGTTGTGTGCGCGCTTGGCTAGCTTCTTGTCATCATCACCATAGTCTAGCTTGTTTCACAGTTTGAGTACCTTTTAGAGGAATTAATTAGATACCGATTCACCCCCCCCCCCCCTCTCGGTACCGTGATCCTTTCAGCGAGGTCGACCGCAATGCCGCGGTGGCGGCGTCCACCAGCGGGCCCACGGACAGCGCCTGCAGCGCGGCGAGCGCGTGCACCAGTGCCGACGTGCGCTCCCCGGCGAAGAGCCTCCCGGCGTCGTCGAACTCGAGCGTCGCGGCCGAGGTGGACGTAGAGCCGCGCGGCGACGAGGCGGAGGGGGAGCGCGGGAAGAGGGCGCGGACTGGTCGCTGGCGCCGCAGAAGAACTTGCGGAGGGGAGCGCGGGAAGCGGGCGGCGGCGCTGGAGCAGGGGCATGCCGTGCAGGCCAAGCTGGGGCGCGCCGAGCAAGCCGAGCAGGGGAGCGGATGGAGGAGCATATACAGGTCAGTGTTGCAACGGAAACGAATTTGGAGGATAGAATCTTTGAGAGGAGATGTGAAATATTCCTTTGGAGGGTGAAAATTAGAGGCTCCTGCTGCGGTCAGTCTAAACAGGACTCCAGATTTGTCCTATGCTCTACCACCAGAAGCGAGAACAGGGAATTCAAATAGACTTTTCTACAGTACTACAAAGAAATTCCAAGATCGGTGCACGACCAACGCACAACCAGCTGAAGAAGGATTTAATCGAGCATATCTGGTTACGTCATAACTAGTGCTCGTTACTTTGTTACAGGAATATTTTGGTGTATTTTTTTTATCAATTATTCAATTAGTACTATGAAATAAACTAGGCATAAGATACGCTTCCTCTTCTATTCATTTTTCATATCTTTTTCTTTTATTTTATCCAATATATGTTGTTACATGGCCAAGTGCCACGTACAAGCTATAAAATTAAAAACTAAAGAAGATCCCAACAGCTATTTGATCTCTCCACAAATTAAGGGCTTTGTGGATAAGTATGAGACAGCTGAAAAGAGTAGGCATTGTATCTGTTGTTTGATAAGCAGTCTGAAGATGACATGGATCGCATGAGACGGTCTAATAGACAGCACCATTGTATCTGCCCTTAGAGATCTTTGCAGGCAGGTTAGAGATGGATGCACTGTTCGAACTGAACTCAAAAATTGGTCCGATTTGCCGATTTCGATTAGAACAATGCATTGTCCGATTTGTTCAGGCTGAGAGGCATAAAATAGATCATGGCAGGACGAAAACGAAAAATTGAGTTGACGATCTCCTTCAGACTTTTTAAGTAGTAGAGATAGCCCCCATTATTCACTCTATGAAACCTAAACAATAACACTGAAAAAAGTTCAGGTTTGGGCAACCAAGTGAAAATGAAACTTAAAAGAGACTAGTTTATCAGCGAACAGTAAGTTTCATAAATGACATTGGTGTCCTCTGCATCCACTTATTAAACTGACTACACAACATAATTCTGCATAAATTCAGATCACCATCCCTACAAGACGATGACAATAACAGGCTTCGCTTGATGGATGATTGTACCGCAACTATCCTCATTCCAGATGTGAAACTAAAATTCAATTTTGATGAAAAGAAATCCTTCATATAATTTTAAGAGCAACTCCAAGAGGCTAGCTAAAAAAAATATAAATTTAGAGATTATAGCTATTATGTAAAATAGAATGGCTCTTAAATTGAATGTGGTCTCCAACAGATTAGCTAAACAAATCTTCACTTTATTTTCAAACCTTGCCACGTCAACTGGATGGGGTCTCACCGCGATGGACTTCACAGCCAATTGCTCCCGAGCGACCGTGGTCACCGTCATTGCATTGCCGCCGTTCACGACTTCACGTGCACGAACGATCGATCAACCTCGTCACGCCGGCGACATTAGCCGCCGCAGTAGGACTGGGCCGTGCAGCTGGAAACGACGAGGCACGGTCGCCCGCTCTCCGGCACCAATGCAGGGCGGCCGACGCGGAGCCGTTACGCGTGCGTTGCGCGGCTTGCCGCTTCTGAGGACGCACGACACGAGAGCTTGTGGATGGGGCAAGGCGGTGCCCGCTCAGCTGAGGCTCGCTCAAAGCAGTATCATCATCAGACATCAGGTCATGAACGTGAGGACACACTGGATATTGAATCCAGCATCATCTTCAACAACGGCGGGCGGGCAAGTGGCTTCAGTCCGGTCATGCTGGGGTGCAGTTTCCGTGCACAGGTACCACTACACAGTCCGGACGTGGCGGCCGGCATTGGAGCTGGTGCCTGACATCTCTCGCACGCAGTAAGTTGGCAACGCTCACCGCCGTACCTCCTAATCCCTCTGACCGCCGTCCCTGGTGGCGTCCCCGCTGCCATGTCCGCCTCCTTTTCCCCTGTCGTCACCGCGCCATCGCCGCCGCTCCGCAGCACCCACTCCATGGCATGCCTCGTGCGGCGGAAGCCCTTTCTTGCCGCCGTCGGCGGCGGCCTCCTCCTCCCGGCGCCGCCACACCTTGACTGTGCCGTCGGCGGATCCCGTGAAGAGCAGCGCGTCAAAGCCGGCCGCGGCCATGGCGTTGAGCGACTGGACCGCGA
This sequence comes from Eragrostis nindensis, assembly GCA_012490785.1. NCBI lineage: Eukaryota > Viridiplantae > Streptophyta > Magnoliopsida > Poales > Poaceae > Eragrostis > Eragrostis nindensis. Next base: position 43,345 of record JAAXCT010000409.1, on the reverse strand, counting down.
GTTGCGCCACACGCCTTCACCGTCTTGTCCCACGACCCCGTGTAGAGCACCCACAGCGCGGAGGAGCGGAAATTGGCGCGGGGCGCGCGCGGGAGAGCAGAAACTGACGTGGAGCGCGCGGGAGAGGCAGATGGCGAGTCGAATTGCCTCGGCAAAGATGGCTAGCGGGGAGTTCGGGATGGCGAGGGATATGGCAAGGTGAGGAAGATGGCTAGTCTGTTGGAACATGATTTGATCGACGTTTTTTCATTTTTACCGAATCAGAGAGGAATGGTGAGTCTGTTGGAGTTGCTCTAAGTTCCTAGTGGCATCTCAACGATCAATAGAAACCCAACTGATGCAAACGGAAAATATGAAACATAATCTTGACTTGAGGCGTGACCATCTCAACCAACAACTTGATGTACAAGAAGAAAAATAAACGCACAACCCGCCATGGTGTGGCTTACAGTTTTCATAAATTAAACTGCTCCACAGAATGCTAAATGTTCCAAAGCTTCACCCATGCATGATGCCAGCAGCAACAAACGAAGCTTGAAATGTAGTTGATTCATAGCAACTACATTTCAAGTCCTGATTACTGTGTCTTCACTGATGGGTGGCAATTTGCCGCTAGCATAATCTGAAAAGCGACATGCATACAGGTTAATCTATTCATAACTCAGTTTTCTAAGAAGAAACAGTTGGGAGTGTCCCCTCCAAATGCTTACAGGTGGAAATATACCACATAATCCAAACTTCCAGAAGAAAAATCAATGATTTATCAGTGCTAATCCAAAGGCTCACAAGGTTGGTTTTGTGAATTATCTAAAATGGTCTTAAAAAGTTAACCTGATCAAATTAGGTATGATGATGCATTTTGAGGCATGCTAGTGTATGTATCATCCACTACAAATCAGTATCCAAAACAAGATATTAAAGATTCATTAATTACAGGCCGGCTGTAACCATGCGTACCAGGAGTATAAAAGCTTGTGAAGGGGAAGATGGAATCAAAGTTTTTCCAAAGCTCGCTTACTTTCTGTACTTTCCCTGATTTCAGTTCAAACGTGTAGACAGCGTCATTTGTGGTCATGTAAATAAACCCAACATCCTCAGCGAAACCACTCAAGATGACTCGGTTAAGGAATTTTTTCTGTAGGGAACAATTTATTATCAAGTTCGATGACACTCCTTTGTATCCACTTATTAACCCGCTTCGGATTCACCATCCTCGACCAAAGGTAAAGACTTGAATCCTTAATGCCAGCAAGCCAAGATTACCGTCCTCCTTTGGCATGAGGAGAGAGCCACACTTCTGGCGGACCGATCATGGATAAGGGGTGACTGCCCAATTCGTACTTTAGAATTCTGTCATCTGGACCAACGTTGCAGTAGTAGATGTTGTTTGATGGGCTTTTATACGTACGCAAATTTGTAGAGGGAAATGAGAAAACGGTGCAAGGTTACTGAGTTGCACGATGGATTCGGAAGGCTCTCTAAATAAACATTTTCAGATATTCGAAATATGTGCAGAGTTGAACTCTCTTAGAGTAAGACAGCCCATATAAAATACACAAGCTGCCTCAAACACTTATGCCCCGGTTACTGCAGCTTGTTGTGTCATTAGTTGAAGTACTAGCTAGGAAACCATCCTCTGCATGCCACTCGAGCTGCTGGTGGTGGCCGCACATTAGATTTGTTGGTTCCAGTCATGCTCCCAACGGATTTACCCTGTATAAATGGTAAAATAAGCAGTGCAAAAACAATACTTTTTTTTGCGAAAAGAGAATTCCATTAATATTGAAGCATATTACATCCCCTGATTACATTAGCATCCCAATCAACGCCAACACCATTGATGGGAGACAAGAAACCTTGAAAGAGCCGCAAATTGATTCCACCATCTAGGATCATCATCCCAGATGAATATGCCACGGACGAAACCTCCGATCTGAAAGAACAAGGCCATCTCACCATCTACCACCGTCATCCTCATCTCCGACGGGGAAAACTGAAACCCAACCCTTTCGCAAAAGAGGGGCAGACTGATATTCCACATGCAAGTTTGAAAAACTCGCCGCCGTCGAGCCCGTAGCCGAGCCCACCGTCGCCTCCTTCACCATATTCGCAATGGGAAAACACAAATCCGAGCAACATCCAGATGAATGCCACCGGAAACCAAACTCTCACTAGCCCACAGTCATGGCCATGGAGAACCATGACGAGACAAAGGAGGGGCCAGAGTACCTTATTCTTCATCAATGATAGTGCCTTCGACTCGCCACCACCGCCGAGACGCATCCTCCTCCAGTGCTCTATGCCGATGAAATTGACGACGTCGCACGTCGTCGCCACCCTCTTCAGCCGAACCACTAGAGAAACCCTAACCCTAACAAACGCCGCCGCCAAGAGCGACCACCGCAGGAAGACCTAACCTATCTAAACCTATGAGAGAACAAAACGGACGCCGGGATGCCGGGCCTCCCTCCTCCGCCGACGGCGAGGTCGCCGGAGACGAGGGGGCCGGCGCGCGTTTCTTCTTCTTCCGAGTCGCCGTCGCCGCCGCCGCCGCTTTTTCTTTTGCTATAACACTTGTGCTTACTTTTGAATGAAAAAAAAAACACTTTTGCGTTGACTGCCTACTACCTCTCTCAGCCTGTGTACATAAATATCTCCTCTATTATATGATTTTCCTTTCTGATATTATTTGTAAATATTGACTTCTCATTGTTGCTCTCTGCCAGCTAAAATGCCGGCTGTGTAGGTTCCCTGGAAGTGAATCACAAGGGAAAAATGACGAAGACTGATTACAGTCGGTAGTTAATCGTATGATTAATGGTTAATTTTCCATTGTCTTTTTATTTCTATGGATGAGTTTTACCTTTGCCGCTGACATGTTATGGGGAGTTAACATTGTTGGTCTCGAGTTTTCTGTCAGACGAAGGCGAGTGTTCTTCTCTTTTTTCTAATGGCAGTGAACGATGCTGCCTTTCGGCTGGATAAAAAAAATGGTACGATGTTTCAAACACAGGCTGATTGTTTCCATATGGTAATTAGAATGTAAATGTTCACCTTCCAAATTTAGCTTAAAACTACCATTTGACACATGACTGCCATACTCAAAGTACAACAGATTATCATTTTTTTTTTACTTCATTGTTTTTCATATTATGGGAGTTACATACAATTGCTATGTTTTTGATATCAAGGTAAATTGTCATCATTCGATATCTTCCATTTTGTTTCCTTAGTAGCAACTTTTGTCTGTTCATGTTGGGTTTATGCATATCATCATATCCTATAAGTTTCATGTCCCTCCTAAATAAATAAATTCTACATATTTAACCAGCATGTCCAGCTCATGCATGCATATCTGCTGATCTTCTCATTACAAAATTATGTTTGAGTGATCACATCCCACTACTATAAATGAGCACTATTACTTGCTTTCTGCAACCTCCTCTATCTTTTATGCATTGGGTGATATGTGTGAACAGACCAGAGCCACATACCGTTTTCTATGTCAATATTTTCCATAACGATTATCCAAAATATTACAATATTATCAATGCATCAATAGGAAATGTGATTTGACTGATAAAATGTGTGTTTTCAGGATGAAACATGGCATAAAGATACTTTTCCCTTCGGTAGCAGCTCGGACGCATATCTCTTTTAGACTATACCAATGTTCATTCCTTTATTACAGTGAACTATTGATGCTTGAAGTAAGCTTTTCTGGTGTGAAAGAATGAGAATAGTATAATGAAAAAGGTCTTTGCCCACCAGCATTTTTTATGTGTACAATAATCATATAAAATTTATTTCGCGTATGGTAATTCAATACAGACAAAAAAAATGGTATACCCTACCTCCATTTTTTTCCATAACTGGATACTTCGATTATCTGCTATTGCTGCATCATTCACCCGAGGCTTCACTTAAACATGATTTAAGATGCTTTCTGCACATGAATCCTGAAACAACTCGGTTGAAGAAATTTAGTATTGTGTCTATTTTCATCTTATTTAACAATCATGTTTGATTCCATTAAGAAATAGTGTTATTATGCCGTTTTAATACCCTTGTTTCTAAAAGCCAACATTTATGTGAACTTGGCAGCCCGGGGCAACCCCCGGGGTTTCAGCTAGTTTGGGTGATGCCCGCATGTAAGAATCCCGAGGGGTGTATAAGTTTTGAGAGTTTAGGGTTTAGAGTTTAGAGGTTTTAGAGTATCGCGCTACGTTTAAGAATCCCGAGGGGTGTATAAGAAACTGCACTGGTGGTCATTGTCCATGGATGGATACTTTTGTTTAAGAACCATGAATGGATTCTTTCCATTGCCCTTCTCAGGGCTCAAAGATTTGTGTGTCCTGGGCTTTGGCTCACTTTTGTAGGTTTGCTGGCCGCAGTCTGGCTTGTTGACATGACGGCTCAAAGCACGGCCAGTTTATTGGGCATTGTTGGTGGGTGAAATTTTTCTTTTTACGCTGAATCAGACGGTAGCAAGAAATGGATTAAAACTATAGCCTGCCACTTGAGCTCCGCACTAAGGGCCTGTTTGTTTCGGCTTTTAGCTGGTTTTTCCAGCTGAAAAGCCAAAAGCCAAAACAAATAGAAAATTTTTGACCTGGCTTTTGGAGTGCTAAAAAGCTAACTTCTGATGAAATAAACTAAAAACCTCTAAAGCAGGCTGAGAGCTGCTTTTTTAACTTTTATAGCATGCTTAGAAGCTTTAATATATATTATTACAAAAGCCAACATTAAAAATGTAACAGCCATCTTTTTAGCTACTCAAACAGCCAGCTTTTTCAAAAACTCAAAAGTTCCAGCCCAAACAAACAGGCACAAACCTAGTTGCCGCCGCCGCCTCCACAACCCTTGTTAGAAAAGAGTAATGCGTCTACTTGAAACTTCTACAAAATTCCTATACAAATGCTGACGTGTTAGTGAATTTATGGAAAGTGCCTTTTTGAATTATGCAAACCCAAAATCATGTAACTAACTATGTTTTTCCACATCAGCAGTGCGTAGAATTTAAGTAAAAGTTTTTTTTAAGTGTAGCACTGCTCGTTAGAAATAAGCGTGACATTTGGTTCGGCAGTACGAGTTCGTGTCGGCGTTGTGTTGCCAATTCGAGTCCTGCATTCGTGGCTCCGTTGCAATCAGTTAGGATCTCGTTTGAGTCAAGAGGATCGTAGACAAGTTCGTTGGGATGGCGCCGGTCCATGCGGAAGCTGCGGCATGCATGCGAACGCCGAGGACCGAGTGGGGCGGATCATGGCGCTGAAATCGGGCGGATCGTGGCGCTGAAGTCGGGCGGATCATGCCGCTGAAATCGGGCGGATCATGGCGCTGAAATCGGGCCGAGGACGGCGCTCCGTGGTGTCCTGGCTACAAATTAATGCCTCCTCGTTCTTCTTTTGCCCAGTCCAGGAAATAACAAAGCCAAGATACAGGCCACAGAGGCGTCCGTCGCCGGCAAACACTTGCTTGGTGCGTCCGTTCGTGAGCTGTTGAGAGCGCCAACAACCTTCACCTCACCTCACGACAGCGACAAAGGCCGGCCGCCGCCGGATCTCCGGCTCCTTTGGCAGCAATGGCGTCACCGAGTCAGCAACTCAATCAAGCCGATGGCCGCCTCTTGACCATGAACGTGCTCCGTGAGATCCTGCTGCGCGTCCCGTCGGCCAAGACGCTCTGCCGCCTCCGCGCCGTCTGCCGGTCGTGGCGCTCCCTGCTCTCCGGCGCGCCCTTCGTCGCCGACCACGCGGCCCGCCACCCGGGCCCCCTCTTCGCGGTGTCCGTGGTCCCCGGCTGCTATTCCTCGATCCCGATCTCCAACTTGTACGAGGTCTCGGACACCCCATCCCGGAGCCTCGGCGCCGAGATCAGGTTCCTGGACGCGTCCGGCGACGTCGTGAAGCGGGTGAGCCTCGCGCCGTGGTGCCCGTTCCAGATCTTGGCGCACGGCGACCATGTCTGCCTGATCGAGTCGGCCTATCGCCTCCGCCTGCTGGACCCGGCCACCGGCGCGACCACCCTTTTGCCGGAGAACGAGTTCCGGTCAATGTACATGCTCGGCCGGACCCTAGGAGGAGACGGCGAACTGAAAGTGCTCAGCATCGCCACGTACGGCGGGTATGAAATGTGGCATCTTTGCAGGGTACTCACCTGTGGCGACGTCGGCGCCGTTTGGCGGGATGCGGCGAAACCCCCCGTCACAATCTACACAAACAGGTGGCAATCGGCCGCCGTGAACGGCGTCGCCTACTTCAACGTGCGAGACCCTGGGGATGATGTGGAGGGCCGCATCGCGGCGTTCGATCTGGAGCGGGAGCAATGGCGGCCGAGGCTTCTCCCCGGCCCGCCGGCACGCTTCTCCCACACCTGGTCGAGCTTGGTTGAGCTGAATGGGCGCCTCGTTGCAGTCTCTGACGCGAAGCACTCTGTGGAGCTGTGGTTCCTCGCCAGCGACGATGAGCAGCAGGTCCTCTGGTGCAAGCAGTGCGCGATTCAGGTGCCGCACGCCCAGCGGGGGTTCTTGAACCTGCGTCCCCTGTGGGTGCTGGATGACGGGAGCGTCGCGTTCTGGGCTTCGAACGAGGGCGATCACATGCTGCGGGTGTACGACCCGGCGACGGAGACCTGCACCGACGTGGCAACCATGGCGGATTGCTTGGATGTCGGAATTCGTGTCTACACTGGGAGTCTGCTACGTGTTCAGGGAGCTCACTAGGAGGAATTTCTATCTGAATAGCTAGGAGGCTCAGTTTATGCATGCGTCTCTCCCAATTTCATATCAAAGTAGCGTACCTCTTTGGCTAACTAAGGGACTAGGGCTGCTTAAACGCAAGCTCTGCTAGTTTCGCCTTCTGTCAATAATGTTGCTTTTGTTTTATCATCAAATCAAATAAGAATAGCTGTAGTGGTTGAAGTAGAAGACCAATCATCAAATCTTCTAAATAAGAATTACTGGAGATGAGATACATCATGTCTTGTGCAATGAAAAATTGAGCAGATGTTCTAAGTGGTGTGGTCTAGATAAGTGAATAATTTCAGAATAAGGCATGCTTGTATGAACGAAAAGTTTTGGCAAAATTTCAGAATAAGGCATGTAACATGTTGGTATGAATGAAAATTTTTGGCTGGATGTTTCTACGAGTGAGAAGTTTTGACAGCATGTACTCTCTTGGTAGCCTGGAGAGGTCATCAAGTTTCTTCTCTGATGATATTTGTCCAACCAATCTGGGCTCTTGAGGTGAGAGTGTTGTTTAGTAGATTGAACAAATTGACAAGTATAGAACATATTGCTTGTGGACAGGTTTCGATATCAATGCTTCAAAGCCACTTCTAGCAGCAAGGAGAATGTGCTTCAGGGAGCTCACCAGGATAAATTTCTGCATAAGAGACTCAATCTGTGCGTCTCTTGGAATTTCGTATCAAAACGGCGTACTATTTCAAATAACGGACCAGGGCTGCTAACTCTTTTAGAATGACGACTCTCGTATTCCTGTCAGCTGAGACGAACAGTCTGAGATGTTGCAGTGAAGAAAAGGGACACGCCGTGAATGTTGAATCAATGGTAGCTTAAATACAAGTTCTGCTTGTTTTGCCTTGTGTCAATGTTGCTTTCGTGTTGTCAAATCCTTGTGGTTCTAGTCAAGTAGAGTTGTTGTAGTGGTTGAAGTAGGAGAGTAAAATCTGTCATGTATGGGAGACGAGATTCATCATGTATTATGCAATGAAAAATTGAGCAATGTTCTCAGTGGTGCTGTCCGGATGAATGAAAAATTTCAGAATAAGGCATGTTCGTATGAATGAAAATTTTTAACAGCATATACTCTCTTGGTAGGCTTGAGAGATTATCGAGTTTCTTCTCTGATGAGATTGGTTTCTTATGAAGAGCTTACATAAGTTCTTTATTAACAAGAGCACGTCTCCCAAGGATTAAGCTATTTTTGTATCAGTTGTATGATGGAGGGCACCTACCTGGTAATGGAAGAGAGGATCTTTATGTGGAGGTAGGTACTTTCTAAAGCATCTTGACACATACAAAGGACTCTGACGGGCTAAAATTTTGGAAATCAATTCTTTTCTGGCATAACATCTGTGATGGGAGTTGAGTTAAATATGTTGGATATCCAGAACTATTCTCCTGTGGCAAAAGATCTAATGAAACAGTTAATATACAGTAAAGAAGAAACATTCTGTGCCTCTGTTATGGGAGGCTTTTGAACAATTCAATGAGTAGTCCATCTACTTGGATTCTATGCAGTTAACGGCTGAATCTGACATTTGGGGTATCTCCTCGGTCAACGAAAGTCACATTTTTTTTATCTGGCAGCAGATGTTGAGATCAATGTTTTTCTCATTCCTGCTTGCTAACAAACTTCTCCACATATGCCTGTAATTCGGAGTCCACTATCTTAGTTCAGGCTGCTTTGTTTGCTGGAGAAAATAGTGACCGTCAATGGTGGCAGCTTCAAGATCCATCAAAATCCTCTCCTCTTGTAGTTTCCTTTCTATTTTGCCAGCCTACAACATACAAATCCCTTCATGAGCAACATCTTAGATACGTCTTGCAGCAGAAAATTTCACACATGATGAAAAAAGATGTCCCGTAGAGAGTGGCTTTTAAGTAATTATCTCTGACCTTGTCAAAGTGGCCGGAGGGCTGCTGTGAATGTAAGCACCGACATTCTCCTTCAAACTTTTGTAAAATGTTCAGATAGTAATTAAAATAATTTATGTATGTTCCGCTATAAAGGATTACATCTGAACTCTTTATTGCATGACTTCCCGATACAAAGTCCTGACGGATTCCCTCCATCATTGTATTGCCTAAGGTGTATTGTAAAATGTCCATGTCTTCAATTCATCAATTTATTCCTTTAAGCAAGCTATAGCAAGTGGCTTCCCCTCAATTATTCACATAAAGAGGTGATCCATATATGGCCATCACCATTTTTCAAGTTCAGAAAGTGAAAGCAGCCTCCAACATGTTACCGTACATCCATCATAAATTACATTTTCTCTCGGGCGTGAGATAACTTGAGACTAATGTCACGCTCATGCCAGCTCGCTAATTGTGAACTTCTCCAAATACTAGTAAAAATGCACGTGCGCCACGCACGTGTCCGTCCAAATGACATCACTTGGCAGAACTTTATCATACAAAGAAAATAATATAATGTAGTAAGTACCTATACTACCATAGGTACTTACTACTTTGTATCAAAGCAATGTGCCTACGCATGTTTGATTATTCAAGCACTGGCGCGCTGCCATTAAAATGTACTGCACATGACACGGTTGTGTTTCTCTTTGTTGTTCTCCATCCTCTTGTTGCTGATCAGTCTGCTACTCCACGGTTATGCCTTATGTAATGTCTTTCTACAAAATGGTAGGACTGGAAAAAGAAAAGCATAATATTCTCATCCTACTTTATGTAGGATGGCCTTGTAGGACAAAGAATATTATTTGATTTGCTCCCGCATACTGAATTTAAGCTCTGACATGCATGAAGGCCTCCCAAGTTTTCTACCAAATCATAGAATCCAACTATTGGGAACTAATAAATCTCTAAAAAAATGAGATTATAGACTCGAAGAACAAAAAATAATTGTGAACTGATTCGCCAATGAAATACAAACCTATAGCATGCAACTAACCAATTGATCCGAAACCATAATTTTAATGAGCTATCTGAATGTATGCACGTGCTTGTAGAAAAGTGGAATAATCACTAACAGTCAGCTCAGACCTAGATTGAAATGTAGGAAAAATACAGACCCAGTTGCATCAAGAGTTAGTAGCTTGGTCCAGCGATAGCACCCAAAAAAGAAAAGGGAATCTCAAAATGGCAGAAACCTTAGCCAGTAGATTGAAGCGGAGCAAAGATAGACAATCTTAATCTGAACTTTTGATGCATCCAGTTTTATAACTAAAAAGATGACATAATTAACTACCGTCAATGAAATTAGGGCAAAATCCAATGACGATGAACTTCATATTCTAATGACGACCCTACCTCGCTCAAAGTGGAAACGGTAGCCATCAAACAATTACAGACGTGCCTCATCTCGAATAGCTTCTTGAGATCCCAATCCAGTGAAGTAAAAATCACAAAACAGAACTGCATGGTTACCTTGTTGGGGACTCATGCTCTTTGGTTTCCACATAGTACCCCAGCATAGTGGAAAAACCAAGCAACAGTGGGCTAAAAATCAACCAAGGAACAGAACATGTTCTTACATAAATTGGGAAAGTCAATTCAGGGGCTTACATTCAACAGCTTGGATGATGATTTAGGGAAGTCAGGCAGTCAGCGGCGAAGAGCCCTAGCACATTACCTGTTATTTGTTAGGAATTCCATAATAAAGTCATGTTTATTGCAATTATAGAACCATCAACAGAGGCATCAGGAGATTTTTTTAAAAAATAGTTAGCAAATTTGGCAAGCACACTAACCAACAAAGGCAGTATGTTAAGACCTTGAACAGGGCAAAGCCAATCTGAATGAATTATGAACCATCTGGCAGGAATGCAATCACCAGTTAGTTTTGGCAAAAAAATGGAAAGACATCATATCTTGATAGTAGTTGATTTCATTGCTCTCATTTTCAACTCTCTGTAGCTTCTAGCTCAGTAAATTATTTTATTCTTATTTTACTGGAAACATGTATGGGAAGAAAATCAATTTTTTAATTCAAAAAAATAAAATAAAGTTGAAATAGTTAATTGTGTGGGCTGTACCATTTTGGCCATATTTTGTTTACCTTCAATGCTAATTGTGTGGGCTTTCCTGCTCAGCGTGTTCCCTATGCCGATCAGGCTTGTGGAGACCAGACGACTGTAAATCAGGCAGCTACGGCCACTCCGTCAGTGTTACCCAACAAACACCATAGGGATAATTGATAGTTTTCAATTTAATCTCCCCCAAAACGAAGATGCCAATCAGATCTAGGTGCAACCTAGTCAGCTAGCTGACATTCAATTACACAAAAAAGGTGATTTTGCAGTGGAGAATAGAATGAAGTACACTGATAAGATCTTCAACAGGTACAACCTAGTCAACTATGAAAAGAATATGCATGTATGCAGGAATTCTCAAAGAAATGTGCAATTATTTCCACCTTGGCATAATGTGAGATGATGAAAGGTCAATTAACAGTACCTTAAACAAATAAAGAAATCCTTGTATGCAGGATTATTTCAACGGACCTAACCATATAAACTCAGCTCAGCAAACTCTTTACTTAAACAAGGGATCCATATGATTGAGAAGACAATAAAGAAAATCCAAGGAATCATAAGAAAACCTTATGCATAACGGAACTGTATTGAAGATGACATTTTCTCACTATATTCTTAGTATCAAATTAATTGATATTTCCCAGAACAAAAATGAAATTGAAACTGAACAATCCAAGTTACTTACCATTTCACAAAAGAAAGAAGAAACTGGTCCAAGCATGGATGGAAATCTCCAGATTTATCGCACAAGCTTATAAAACTGAATATCATTAACAACCACGTTATTTCAAACCGAACCTTTTTTAATAAAAAGTAACCAATATAGTTTGCTAAATGGTTAAATAAAAGCTAAAAGCTACTCATGCACAAGCTGATAAAACCGAATATCATTAATAACCATGTTATTTCAAACCAAACCTTTTTTTTATACAAAGTAACCAATACAGGTTTGCTGAATCGTTAAATAAAAGCTACTTATGCAGTCTGAAAATTAGGAGAGTCTCAAGTATTCCATCCTATCTTGGGGCAAATGATCAGGAGAGGCTTGTGCGAAAATTAGAATTTGTTACTGCATCAGTGCTATTGCTGCAGTTTAAAACTTCCTAGTTATTAGCAATTGGGAAATATGGATAATGGAAACTTCCAAGTTATTGCTGCAGTTTAAAAATTCAGGAACATCTTACCCTCAGTGTTAATTGCACTTTCTTGTAGAAAATACACCGGGAGCTACAGAATCCAGAGTGGTTTTCTTAATTTGCAAGCCCGAGGTTTCTGCCCGTGCAAACACTATAATGTCATGCAAAACCTTAACATAAAACATCACATATTTCCATTGTGTTGGAAAATACTTTGGATATACTCTGTTGAAATTTTTTATAAAACTGCTTAAACAATAGGTCTCTGAACATGCCAAGTGGCCTGGTTGATCCAGCAATTTACATGATTCAACAATGCAACCTGTTCGGTTAGCATTAGCACAGCATTTTAAAAGAACTCTATAGGCTACTACTACACATGCCTTTATATATAGAGTAAAGAAGCACTTTTATTTCTGCTTTGCTATTACTTGTAACCTAAACAAAGAAACAAAATAAAGCAGTGGTGGTGGGTCAGTTCAACAGTGGCAAAGGTGGTTCTGTTGGACAACAGTAATGGCTATGGTCCCTTCATGATAAGAATAACAGTGAATAGATTACTATTCATGCTAGTAAGCAAGGTGCTTCAACTATCTCTGAAATTAAAGAAACAGCCCATGATTATAAATCACTCGATCAGTAAGAGGAACTATAATCTAACTAATTGGCACTGAGAGGAACTTGTTGATTTTAAAATCACAAGCAGCTTGATATTCCCCCAAACTGATCTGAAGTGGCAAAGAACCGAGAGGAAACAATCAAGATGTTAACAGTGGTGTAATGTTCTACTTACGACAAAATTAGAAACGAGAAAAGATAACTAATGTTTGCTTATTAGAAATAAGATAAAAAAATTCACACCGTATCCGCTGTTAGCTCTAGAAATTAGAATTTCTTCACTCAAGATTGTTTTCAATGCATTTGTTTCAGTAATTCCAAACTGTTGTCGACTATGTAGCAACAGTCTGAGAAGAGCAAACTTATCAACCTGAGTTTTATTCAGTTGGTTAACATTGGTGTAAAGGTTTTAGTCAGCAGACCCGAGGCATGACCTCAACGGTATAAATTCTGGACTAATACAATCACTAATCTAGCAAACAAGCAACAATGAACCATCCAGGATAGCGCTTCACCCAATTTTGCAGCGAGGATCAAGAACATGCCCTCACCTGCAGCGCCTATAACGCAACCGCTCTGCCTTGTCCGAGCTTGACGTCCCGATTCCTCCTGCTCTCGCAACATCTAGGAAACATGGCCAACAGGGACGGATCTCATCGCCATGGCCCGTCGAATAAGAAGGCGCCGCGCTCGATCTGAGGAAGGAACAAAATCCACTGTCAGATGGCCGAGAGACAGAGGAAAGCATCGAATCAACGAATTTGATAGATCACTCACGATTGCGGTAGCCGAGCCCATGCATGTCGGAGTCGAACGATGAAGTCGGCGACTGCAAGGCGCATCGTCGTCGCCCCTCTTCACCTTTGATAGATCGTAGATGGATGGACCGGGGATCGTCAACAGCTCCAACCACCACTGTGCGTAGGCACACAGCGACTTGCCGATAGCCCAATATCGCGGGAGGCGGCGGCGGCGCCCCCGGCGAGGCGGCTGCGGCGCCCCCGGCGAGGCGGCGGCGGCCTTCTCCAGCACCTTCTACGGCGCGGCCTCGCGTCGCCGACGACCCCTGACGATCCCCCGGCGTTTGATCCTTCGACGATGCCCCGACGAGGGAACCGCTTTTCCCGGCGACAACGAAGCTGACGGTATCGAGTTGGATTCAAACGCTCCCAAATTACGGAATGCAATCGGGAGTCAGAGGACATGAGCGATGGGGGTATTGCGGGCGGGTAGCAATTTCAGTTGCGTGAAAAAAATCCAGCGGGCGTCATCGTTTTTGGCCTGTCGATGACGGAGCGTCACGCGATCGCTGTGGGCCTGCTGGCTTGGAAATTCTGCGGCAGGATCGGACGGCTGTGGACCTGCTTCCAATTTTAGATCAAGGGTTGAGAGACAAGTGGGTAGAATCTGGCAGGTCAAAAATAGTTTCCTCCCAACTGGTTCTTTATTGGTTTAGATAGATAGATGACAGTGTCTCAGAGTTCACTTTGTCGGGCTGCTCTTGCTGGAGAATATGGTGGCCATCAATGACTGCAACCACAAGATCTGGAACGATAGACTTGAAATCCTTGCTCGTGATTAGGGCTGTACGAAAAGCTCGCAGCTTGCAAGCTGGCTCAGCTCGCTCCTAACTCGGCTCGGCTCGGCTCGGCTCGAAAGCAAATGTTAACAAGCCAAGCTAAAGATCTAGCTCGTCTGGTTAACAAGCTAGCTCGAGCCAGCTCGTGAGCTGCTCGTGAGCCAAATGAGCTGAGAAAGATCTAGTTCTAAATCCTATTTTCAATAATCTTAGTTCTCAAGACTATTGTGTGAATGTTCTAAATACTAAAGTGCGACGTTAATTTCTATTTGTAGCATAACTATGATTATTTGCATCTTAACCAACAAGAATTTAAATATAACATCTATAATTTTACACTGATCATCTACAATGCCCAGCTCGTTGAGCCAAACAAGCTGGCTCGCAAGCTTAATGAGCCAAGCCAAGCTAAGTTTTCAGCTCGCTTCGATAACAAGCCAAGCCAAGCTAGCTCGCTAGACAAACAAGCTAGACCAAGCCAAGCCAAGCCGAGCTCGGCTCGCTCGACGTCCAGCCCTACTCGTGATGTAGTGCCCAATACCGTAGGACTGAAAACCAATATCCTTATCACCAGCAATGAACTTTGCTGGCACTGTAATTTTCGCACCATTCCAGGGTGCAGTGAGTTTCCAGTTTCTGCATTTTACCTTAAACAATTGAAGAGTTAAATGAAATTGAAAACATAAACAGGATGCAATAATGTATACAAGGAAATTACGTGTCAAACATGCGGTAGTGGTTGAGGGGTCCGGTGAACCCAGCACTTTGAAACTTTTCGGCACTCTTGCGCAGTTCTTCCTCCGTTATCCAGGGAGGTGGCAATGAAGGTGCCTGAAGGAAGTCTATGATCTCCACTCCAGGAGGAGCTGTGTAGTCATCTGATTCGATAGAGTAGAACTTCAGGACAGTTGCAGCATCGTAACGAGCAAATGCCCCTTCAGCTCTCCCAGGCTCCTGCAACCACTACCGGAAAACACTTTTTGCCGTGTGCTGGGTGCACACGGCAAAGACCAATTTACCCACGGCAAAAGGTTTGCCGTGGGTAACACCCGGCAAAGCCCACAAGGCAGAGTTGAGCCGGCAAAGGCCGTCTTTGCCGTGGGCAATGCATCGGGCACCCGGCAAAGTCTTTCCCGTGGGCCAAAAGCAGCACACGGCGAAGCATTTTGAAAAAATTAAAAAAAAAAAAAACCCGGCCCCCTGCCTCCCCACGCCGGCCGCCGGCCACCAGCACCACCGCCGCAGCCACCACCACGCCGCCGGCCACCAGCACCGCCGCCCACCCACCACCACAGCCGCCACCGCAAGGCCACCACCACCATCGCCGCCACCACAAGGCCACCAGGCCGCCACAAGGCCACCAGCAGAGAGAGAAACGTACCGCCGGAGCCGCCCCTCGCCGGATCCATCGAAGCCGCGCCCGCTGGAGCCGCCCCTTCGCCGGATCTCCCGAGGCCGCGCCCGCCGGAGCCGGCCCTCGCCGGATCCATCGAGGCCGCGCCCGCCGGAGCCGGCCCTCGCCGGATCCATCGAGGCCGCGACCGCCGGAGCCGCCCCTTCGCCGGATCTCCCGAGGCCGCGCCCGCCGGAGCCGTCCCCTCGCCGGATCCGCCGCGTCCGCGCCCGCCATCGCTGTCGCCGCACCTCTCCCGCCGCCGCTTCCCACTGGCAGTGAGGGGCGAGCGGAGGGGGAAGGGGAGGGGCAGCAAAGGGGCGCGGATGGAGGGCCGGTGGGAGAGGAGGGAGAAGGAGAGGGCGACCTTGCCGGCGGAGGAGAGGTCGGCGCACGAGCTCGAGCGGCCGCCGCTCCTGCTTGTCGGCGCCCGGGACGAAGGAAGGGAGAGAGGAGAGCCGGCGGGCGGGGATGAGGCCGCGGGAGGGGATAAGGGAGAGAGAGGAGAGCGGGGAGGGGATGAGGGAAAGAGAGGGGCCGGTGTTTTTTTGTGGTGGCTGCTGGCCAGGTGTGGGCGGGGGTGGGGCCGAGTGGGGTGGGTGGGCGTGGCCGGGGAAGGCTGTGGTTGGAGAGAGAGAGAAAGTGGCCGGTTTGCCGTGTGCGCGCTGGTTTGCCGTGTGCGGAGCTGCGTTTGCCGTGTGCGCGCTGGTTTGCCGTGTGCGGAGCTGCGTTTGCCGTGCGCATGTGACGTGGCACACGGCAAATCAACTTTTTGCCGTGTGCTCGTGTTTTTGCTCTCGGCAAACCAATACACACTCGGCACAAATAGGTTTTCCCGTAGTGAACCAAGAGCTGCAAAATAAGCCCTGACTATAGAGCGGTGGCTATTAGCTGATGCCTATAGTAGCCGTTGGCCCGTTTCATTTAAGTAAGTGTCACCTTATTAGGCAATGGAATTAAAAGTTTGAAAGCAAACGAAACAACAGTGGCGGAGCCAGAACAGTGAGTTTGGGTAGGCACAGTAGCTAAACAATAGGCTAAACAATAATAAACAGTGTATCAACAATAGCTAAACAGTGTATCTACAGTGTTCTGACTGAGCAAAATCGCCGAGCGCCGGGTAGTCCTGAGCCTACCTGGACTACCCACGGGCTCCGCCACTGCGAAACAAGCTAGATGACTATATTTTTATTTAAAATTTGGAGCAGAGGTCTGTTTACGGGTTATAAGTAAATAGCCCTCATCATGATTCTAATTAAAATCATCGTCTTGCATGATACATATCGCACAACTATTTTTTAAAAAAACCATCAAAACTCCTTGCCGGAGGGAAAAAAAAAGGGCAGTAACGAAGGAAGAAGACGCGTCGCACCTGGACTGCAGCAGCTGTCAAATTGGTGCGCAGGTGTCAGTTGAGCGCCTCGTCCTCTGACTCAAAGGTACGCTAGCAATCCCCATTTCAAGAGCACCCTCATCACTTATTTATCATATCTGGTGATATTTGACCTGTTTCTTTTTTATTGTTTGTCAATTACTCTCTCTGTTCTTAAATTGATGTCACAGCTAACTTTTTGATGTACATTTGACGTTCGTCTTATTCAAAAAATTTAGAATTTATCATATTTTTTGTTATGATTTGTTTTATTAGCAATGAAATTTAAAACATAACTTATTATTTTGCATATTTGAGTAAATATATTGAATAAGACGAATAGTCAAACGTAACTGATTTGTGTGTTCTGGGTCCTAGCTCACTTTTTCAGATCTGCTGGGCTCGGGCTCGCTGGTTTAGGGGTGGAAACGGATCGAATACGGATCGAATAGTGCCTTTCCCACATCCGTATCCATATTTGTAAACGGATATGGATACGGATACGAATGTTTTCAAATACGAATACGGATCGGATATTAAACGAATGCGAATACAAAAGCGAATATCACTATAATTCGGACGAATACGGATACATCTAACTTTCTATGTTGTTAAGACAACTGCTACACTTTTTCCTCTCTAAAGTATCTTTAATAACATTATTTCACATGGTCTACACTAGTTCACATCAAAATTGAACCATATTCATAATATTTTTGATATAATATATGGGTATATTTATGATATAGTGGCGAATACGAATACAAATACGGATATGTCGGATATCTGATGTCAAAACCTCAAACCATATCCACATCCATATTATTTGATCGAATTCGAATACGGATTCGAATAGTATAAATATATTAATCGAATAGCAAATTTCGTACCATATTTACATTTTATCGGATACGGATATAGGATATTACGGATTATCCGTATCCACTTTCCACCCCTACGCTGGTTGACATGACGGCCCATAGCACAGCCCAGCTATTGAGCATTACTGTGGGTGAGATTTTTTTGCGCTGAATCGGACGGTAGCCAGAAATGGATCGAAGTCTGTAGCATGCCCCTTGAGCTCGACACTAAACCTAGCCGCCGCCGCCGCCTCCACGCCACCGTCACCTCACCCCGCGCCGGCGACAAAGGCCGGCCTCCACAGCATCTCCGGGTCAATCACAACCGCTCTGTCAGCAATGGCTTCGCCGCGTCCGCAACCAAGTCAAGCCGACGGCGCCGCTGGCTCCAACGGCCGCTTCTTCCCCATGGACGTCCTCCGCGAGATCCTGCTGCGCGTCCCGTCGGCCAAGACGCTCTGCCGCCTCCGCGCCGTCTGCCGGTCCTGGTGCTACCTCCTCTCCGGCGAGCCCTTCGTCGCCGACCACGCGGCCCGCCATTCGGATCCCCTCTTCGCCGTGTCCGTCGTCCCCGGCTGCTATTCCTCGATCCCGATCTCCAACTTCTACGAGGTCTCGGACACCCCGTCCCGGAGCCCGGGCGCTGAGATCAGAATCCTGGACGCGTCCGGGCAGGTCGTGAAGCGGGTGAGCACCGCGCCGTGGTGCCCGTTCCAGATCATGGCGCACGGCGACCTGGTCTGCCTCGTCGAGTCGGCCCATCGCGTCCGCCTGCTGGACCCGGCCACCGGCGCGACCACCCTGTTGCCAGAGAACCAGTTCCCGTCAATGTACTTGCTCGGCCGGGCCGGTGGAGGAGACGGCGAACTGAAACTGCTCAGCATCGCCACGTACGGTCGATTTAACTTCTGGCACATCTGCATGGTGCTCACCTTGGGCGGCAGCGACGGTGGCGTGTGGCGGCATGCGCCGCAACCTCCAACTGCCGTCCACACGAACAGGTGGCAATCGGCTGTCGTAAACGGGGTTGCATACTTCTCCATACAAAAACTTAGGGATGATGAGGATGACACTGGGGATGATGAGAATGACAGTGAGGATGATGAGAATGACGCTGGGGATGATGAGTACCCTGTGTATAATCAGGAGGACTCTGGGCATGATGAGGATGGCTGCATCGCGGTGTTCGACCTCGAGCGGGAGGAATGGTGGCCGAGACTTCTCCCTGGCCTGCCGGCAGAATTCACCCATGTCTGGTCAAGCTTGGTTGAGCTGAATGGGCGCCTTGTTGCTGTCGCTGACAAGGATTACTCTGTGGAGTTGTGGTTCCTCGCGAGCTCAGGAGACAATGGAGAGCCTGTCCTCTGGTGCAAGCAATGCACGATTCAGGTGTGGCGCGCTGAGAAGGGGTTCTCGCACCTTCATCCCTTGTGGGTGCGGGATGAAGGGAGGGTCGCGTTCTGGGATGCGAAGCGTGGCGGCTACCACATGCTGCGGGTGTACGACCCGGTGACAGAGACCTGCACTGATGTGGCAACGATGGCGGATTGCATGGAGGTCGGAATTCGTTTCTACACAGGGAGTTTGCTACGTGTTCAGGGAGCTCACCAGGAGAAAATTCTAAAGAAGAGACTCGATCTGTGCGTCTCTTGGAATTTCATATCGAAACGGCGTACCACTTCAAATAAGGGACCGGGGCTGCTAACTCTTTTGGAATGACGACTCTCTTTTCCTGTCAGCTGAGACGAAGAGTCTGAGATGTTGCAGTGATCTGTGGCAAGTAGCTAGGATATGCTGCAGAGTTGGTTAGTGTGAAGAAATGCAATGAAAAATTGAGCAGATGTTCTCGGTGGTGTTGTCCAGAGGACTGAAAATTTCAGAATAAGGCATGTTTGTATGAATGAAAATTTTTAACAGCATATACTCTCTTGGTAGGCTTGAGAGATTATCGAGTTTCTTCTCTGATGAGATTGGTCCAACTAAATGAGCTTCCTTATGAAGAGCTTACATAAGTTCTTTATTAACAAGAGCACGTCAGCCAAGGGTTAAGCTATTTTTGTATCAGTTGTATGATGGAGGGAACCTACCTGGTAATGGAAGAGAGAATCTTTATGTGGAGGTAGGTAACTTTCTCAAGCATCTTGACACATACAAAGGACTCTGACGGGCTAAAATTTGGAAAATCAATTCTTTTCTGGCATAACATGTGTGATGGGAGTTAACTTAAATATATGATGGATATCCAGAACTATTCTCCTGTGTCAAAAGATCCAATGAAACAGTTAATATACAGTAAAGAAGAAACATTCCATGTGCCTCTGTTATGGGAGGCTTTTGAACAATTCAATGAGTAGTCCATCTACTTGAATTCTATGCAGTTAACGGCTGAACCTGACATTTGGTCAGACATATGGGGTATCTCCTCGGTCAACGAAAGTCACATTTTTTTTAATCTGGCAGCAGATGTCGAGATCAATGTTTTTCTCATTCCTGCTTGCTAACAAACTTCTCCAGGTATGCCTGTAATTCGGAGTCCACTATCTTAGTTCAGGCTGCTTTGTTTGCTGGAGAAATGGTGATCGTCAATGGTGGCAGCTTCAAGATCCATCAAAATCCTCTCCTCTTCTAGTTTCCTTTCTATTTTGCCAGCCTATAACATACAAACCCCTTCATGAGAAACATCTTAGATACGTCTTGCAGCAGAAATTTCGCACATGATGAAAAGAGATGTCCCGTAGACAGTGGCTTTTAAAGTGATTGTCTCTGACCTTGTCGAACTGGCCGGAGGGCTTCTGTGAATTTAATCACCGACATTGTCTTTGGAACTTTTGTAAAATGTTCAGATAGTAATTAAATAATTTATGTACGTTCTGCTATAAAGGATTACATCTAAACTCTTTATTGCATGACTTCCTGATACAAAGTCCTGACGGATTCCCTCCGTCATTGTATTGCCTAAGGTGTATTGTAAAATGTCCATGCCTTCAATACATCAATTTATTCCTATAAGTAAGCTATAGCAAGTGGCTTCCCCTCAATTATTCACATACAGAGATGATCCATATTTGACCATCACCATTTCAAGTTCAGAAAGCTAAAGCAGCCTCCCACATGTTACCGTACATATGTTAGTACATTTTCTCTCGGGCACGAGATAGCTTAGACTAGTGTCACGCTCATGCGAGCTCGCTAATTGTGAACTTCTCCAAATATGACAGTATCTCAGAGTTCACTTTGTCGGGCTGCTCTTGCTGGAGATAATGGTGCCCATCAATGATTGTAACCTCAAGATCTGGAACAATAGACTTGAAATCCTTGCTCGTGATGTAGTGCCCAATACCGTAGGACTGAAAACCAATATCCTTATTACCAACAATGTACTTTGCTGGCACTGTAATTTTCGCACCATTCCAGGGTGCAGTGAGTTTCCAGTTTCTGCATTTTACCGTACATAAATTGAAGAGTTAAATGAAACTGAAAACATAAACTGCAGGATTCAATAATGTATACAAGGAAATTACGTGTCAAACATGCGGTAGTAGTTGAGGGGTCCGGCGAACCCAGCACTTTGAAACTTTTCGGCACAGTGGCGCAGTTCTTCCTCCGTCATCCAGGGAGGTGGCAATGAAGGTGCCTGAAGGAAGTCTATGATCTCCACTCCAGGAGGAGCTGTGAAGTCATCTGATTCGATAGAGTAGAACTTCTTCAGGACAGTTGCAGCATCGTAACGAGCAAATGCCCTTTCAGCTCTTCCAGGCTCCTGCAAACAAGAGCTGCAAAATAAGCCCTGACTACAGAGCAGTGGCTATCATTTAAGTAAGTGTCACCTTACGCAGTGGAATTAAAAGTACAAGTTTGAAAGCAAACGAAACAAGCTAGATGACTATATTTTTATTAAAAACTTGGAGCAGGGGTCTGTTTACGGGTTATAAGTAAACAGCCCTGATCATGATTCTAATTAACATCATCGTCTTGCATGATACATATCGCACAACTATTTTTTTAAAAAAAACATCAAAACTCCTTGGCAGAGAAAAAAAAAAGTGCAGTAACGAAGGAAGAAGACGCATCGCACCTGGAACTGCATGACGTAGAAGCCATCGCCCCGCGCCGCGAACACCTCCATCACCGGAACCGGGCCGCGAGGGAAGTACGACACACCGATGGCGTCGACGGCGCGCACCCGGTCCGGCCGGAACAGGCAGAGGTGCCACGCCACCTGCGCGCCCAAGTCGTGGCCGACGACGAACGCCTCGGGCAGCCGGAGGTGGTCGAGGAGGGCAACGACGTCGCCGACGATGTGGAGCATGGTGTAGGCGGCGGCGTCGGCGGGCGCCTCGGAGTCGCCGTAGCCGCGGAGGTCAGGGGCGAGCGCGCGGAAGCCGCGGCGGGCGAGGGCGGCCATCTGGTGGCGCCAGGAGAACCAGAGCTCCGGGAAGCCGTGGAGGAGGAGGACCGCCGGACCGGAGGCAGGGCCCTGCTCGGCGACGTGGAGAGAGATGCCGTTCACGGCCGCGTTCCAGTGCCGCACCTCGCCAGCGCCGCCGGCCTCCATGATTGACCCGGGGAGCTGTTGGTCTCAGGTTGGACTCTTGAAAGAAAGGAACGGTATTAGACAGCTGCAGAGCACTAGAGTAGTTTGTCCATCGGTAGTCGTAACTATGCACACAAGTGATCTACAGCGATGTCGTTTTCAAATTAAGTTTTCGGAGAAAAACCGAGTTGGACTAAGATAAGGTAGAGAGTGGACATGTGAATGACACTGCCATTGTTATCACGTTTTACTTTCATGTTGAACGTTATGTGCACGGCACTGACAATCAGTGAGACTGCTGTGCCGGATGAGAAACATAATTGCCAGACAACATTTAGCTTGCACTAGCAGGGCTGACAGTGCTCCCCCAAATCGTAACTTCACGGGCTAAATATACCAAACAGCTATAAAAAAAAAATTTTCAGGAATCCCACTGTAAATATACCAAAAGCAACCATGAATTCACAATTCATAGCCTAGCCAGGTAGTGCCGTAACTACAAAATTGCCGGGATGGGAATAAGGCTATGTTTGAATTCACCTTCTAAACTTTTAGCTGGCTAATTTTAGTCAATTTAAATCCAAACTTGGCGACTAAAAGTGTGACTAAATTTTTTAAAAAAGCAGTCTAACCAACTAGCGGTAGCCACGTCGCACGAGCTGGCTACCGCTTGGGTCGGAGGCGGCAAGCAGGCAGGCGGGCCGGCGCCGCCGGTGGTGGAGGCAGGCGGTGGTAGGCATCCCGAGGATCCCTTAACGCACAGGGTTTGTCCCCAACTCTCCTCCTCTCCCCACTCCCCTCCGACCATCAATACTACGGCAGTAGGCCGGTCCGACGGCGGGTTGTGGGCGGCGAGCGGGGGGCAAGGCGGCGCGAGCACCACCCACCGCCGCGGTGGAGGAGGGCGGTGGGCAGGGCTAGGGTGGGGGAGCCACGTCGGAGTGGTTAGCAGCGGGCAGAGCGAGCAAGGCGGCGGTGGCGAGGCGCCGCCAGAGGAGGTTGCAGGCGGGGGCACGGAGGGTGCGACGAGCGGCGACGATGCCGGGAGGCGACCGAGCGGCGACGATGCCGGATTGGTTGGTGGGGGTGGAGGTCAGCCGCGAGGAAGACTGCGCTGGTAGCCAGCTCTAGCCGGTTAGTCGCACGCAAACTTTTAGCCAGCCTACCTCCTAAACTTTTAGCTTCTGGTCATTTCAACCCTCCTAAACTTGACTAAACATATAAAAAATATAAGAAACACATAAAAAGACAAGAAAACTCCAAAAGCCAGAGACATTAGTCAGTGATCCAAACATATACCTCCTAAACATTAGCCGGCTAAATATTTAGTTGCTTAATTTTAGCTAGCTAGAGGATCCAATCAGAGCCTTAGGACCAATAGTCAAACGTAACTAAAAAAATCAACAACGTCAACAATTTAAAAACGGAGGAGTAGCTTGCAAAAAAAAATCTATCATATGCAATTTTCACATGTTATGGACTACATATATATGTTGTCGCATGTATGTTTCAATAAATTTTAATTGATTTTCTATTTACTGTATTTTTAAATGAATTTTTGTGTGCTTATCAAAAGTAATTCCAGATTGAACTTTGTGTACCTTAAAAAAATGCATAAAAGTTATATTTAGTCCTCATGGGCTGTCCGGGAACTGCTGCGTCCATCGGCCCGTATCGGGCCTTGTTTCAAAGTTTCCACCACAGTGCGTGGTGGTTTTGTTTGCCGTGCGACGGGCAAGACGACGTGCAGGCGCCTCATGAAGAACCGAGCGCCTCAGGGAGCCAAATGCAGGCTAAGACTTCTCCACCGCTGGTGCCTAGCCCTTTCTTTGCTTGGGGACGACGGTAACCGAGCTTGAAGGCGGGAAGCGCCTACTGGTCGGTGGGGTGAGCTCCAAGCTCGACGGCCCCGGTCCAGGCAGCGACGTCCTGTGGAAGAGCCAGCCAACGGAGGCAACGGGCGGCTTAATTTATTCAAGGAGCTCGACTGACAGTGGATTCCTTTTTTTTTTTTTTGAGTTGGACAGTGGATTCACCACCACGGCACCACAGCAGCTTGGCTCGGTTGCTCGAGCTCAACAATGGAAGCGGCGGCGGTTGAAGGAGGGAGGCACTTTATAGGGCGGAGGTGGGGGCACCGATGTCCTTTTGCGTGGGGGCGCTGCTGCGGACGGCTTGCCGGCGGCGACGTGGAGCGAAAACTCTGCGCCGGCCAACGTGGAGGAAGAAAACAGAGAGTGAGAAAGGGGGATGACAGGTGGGTCCCGCAAAATTCTGTAGTTTCTTTGCCTCCTTTGTTTAGCTCGAAACAAACACCTTCATTGCTCCAAAAAATATGCCAATTTTTGTCGGTGCAGAACCGATCCTAGGAGACAACTTTTCTTACTGGAACAAGTTCCAGTTCTGCACTGATTTAATTTTAAATTCAAATTATTCCAAGTTGTTAACAGGTTAATGTTGCCTGAAAAATTAACAGTATTAAATGACTTTATATATCTTGGAAATTCTAAGATCTTCTTATCTGATCTAGTCTTTTATGAAATTAAAATATGAGTATACTTATATTGCATAAAAGTGGGGTTCCATCGCAAGTTAAAAATTGACATTTATTTGCTTAGATGATTTGAGTTCAAAATCAAACTTGTTCATAGTCCAAGATTTAAAACTTGTGCTCAAAAGGCATATCCATACTCATGTTTCTCTGTATAGTATTTACTGAAATTACTTCACATGTGTACTTATGTCGTGGGAAAAAGAAGTTGTCTCACATAGTTTTCTTTAACAATTTCATGATCAATTCAGCTTCAAATGAATTCAAGTTCCAAAATTTTTGCCATAGATTTAAAACATTCTCCATTTCTTGTATTCAAATTTTGGGCGCTCTGACATGTAGCTTCTTTGAGACAATGTACCCATTATCTAATATACTTGTAGGTTAAAATTGAACTTATATAGGGAGTGCAGCCGGCCAACTATCGCTAATAATCAGAAATGCAGAAATATTAATTCCAAAGCTTGACCGGCAAAAGTCTTTTTGGCATTGGTTCGCATTGGGGTTGTTCACTGTATCTGTATTGTTCCATCACATATGATTTAACATTTTGGAAACAAGTTATGGTTCTCAATAGCTTATACATACCACAAATGTTTTCTTGAGAAATTAGCTGACAAGTTTTTGAGAAAACAAATGCAGAAGAACAAAACTGAATTTACGGAATTCCTTTTGACGTGCGTGCCCGCATGTAAACTTCCCACAGCCAGAAAGATTCACTCGATCAAACTTCCCCAAGCTTAAATCCCACAGCTTGATCGTCAGAAACACAGTTGTTTGTAGACGAAGAGTTGTCTGATTCTTGCTCCATGGATTTTTCATGCTTACAACAAAGTAGCCATCACAAATGTTTCACATTCTCACTCAATAATTCTCCAGGAAATGGCACCCAATCGTTAAGGAGACAAATGTTGATGTCAAGAGCAGCAATGAGAATGCAGAATTGTTGCCCCCTCCTTTTGACCATGCATTTTGTTATATAATTGAAACGCCATATCCTGTTTTGTATCTTCTCCCAAATATACATATATACCTAGCTTATAGGTAGGTTTTAATGTTTTATGAAACCTTTTCACATGTTTTTATATACAGAGTTTTCAGAAACGTTTTCCAAGTACAATTAATTTTTGAAAATATTCATAATGAGATTTTCTGAAAATATTGTTATATAACTATAAACTTTTCGTATAAAAGATTGATAGGAAAAACTGAACAAAAATAGTTTTAAATCTTAATTACGGAAACCTAAAAGTAAATGCGAAAAGGCATATAAAATTTTAGTGTAAAATTAAGGAGACCTGTGTTTCCATTTTGTTTGGACGAAGTTTCATGATCGTGCAGGTCTTCTTCCCCCCACAATGACCATGCACGTAAAAACAAATAGTAAACTTGTCACTAAACACAAACGTCCACGTTGGTCCATCACAGCTCACTCGCTCATGGAGATTTGGCTCATCCCAAGCGTAGAAAATCCCATTAGGGCATATATAATGGCATTTTGCAGCTTCACCCCCATTCCCTTACGGCATATACATTGCAAGGTGTTTAGAAGAAGTGATCAAGAAAAAATTCATCAAGCACCTATATAAAAACTCTCCTTCACATGCCACGGGTCCTTAAAGAAATATAGACATCTTTATAAACCTAAGTAACACGTGCTAACTTAAGCATCTTTCTCATAAAATGAAGCATCTCACGCCAAAAAATAAACCAGTTCTTTTTTTTTGGCTAAAGCATCTCCATTGCACATGCTCTTATAGGACGAATCACTGAGAAGTGGGACCCATATGCAAAAATCACCCCAACAAAGTGTTATGGATTCAATCAAGAGATGACCAGTGAGAGACATAGGAGCAAAGAACCAAAACGACAATAATAGCCCTCGCCCCACCCCTCTATCTCCATCTCTTCAATTCCACCTCTCCCCTCCTTCCACCTTCCGCCCACCCAGGCTTCCACCCCAAATCCCAATCCCTAGTGGCACAAATCAGCAGATTCGTTTCGTTTTCCTCACCGCAAATCGGCAAGAGCGCCTTGAGTCTCCTCGGCTTGGCCTACTCTGTCTCCGAGCTCCTCACCCAACAACGAGCACCTGATGGCACCGCCGCCCAAATCCCGCGCTAGGGTTAGTTTCAAAATCACTAAAACTGCCTTTCGAAAGCCATGTGAGTTCAGCCGCTCCCCGTGGGACTACCTCGTTGACCGCCCCATCTCCGATCCCCAGGTCAGCATGTCCCTTCCTTTTTTCGTCTCTCAGTTTTGCCATGCTATTTGACTCCTGTTCACTTAATTTGATGTTGATAAATACTTCTCTAGCTCATTGCTTTGGTGGAAGTTTCGCCCTTGATCTGGTTCTTGAGTGTCGTTAGGGTTCGTGGGGGGATTTGTTATGGGTTGGCAGCATACAACACTGATGGAACGGGGCTTGCCTAGCCGAGGTTTACATGCCATTAGCTTCCCTTCCATTGTTGCAATTTGGGGGCACAAATGCAGTTATGGTTTAAATTGCAAGGCAGTGACCAGGTCACCCTAGATCTGTTATCATTTGGTATACTGGTGTGTTGTTGGGTGCTTTCTTTAGGGATGAAAAATGTACGGGAAATTCTCATCCGATTCAAGTTCCCCACTCCATTTTCTACTTTTTCTTGGGTTTTATATAAGCATTAAGAAATGAATACGAGACTGGTCAAAGGAGCAAAGTTCATGCGACAAGACAGAAACGGGTGAGTCACCTTCCGTTTTTGTCTCCTGTTACCTGGATCCATCGTTTGTGTTATATGGGCTATGCGGGATGCCAGCCCATCCAGTGTTTTCTCTAGCCATGCTGACATTTATTTATTTATTCACCATTTTTCTTGCATTCCCGCGCGGGGGGGGGGGGGGGGGGGGGGGGGGGGGGGGGGGGGGGTCTTTGACATTTCTATTTCTTTTTGATTCATTACTTTTCTTTCTGAGTATTCATAAAAGGATATGTCATTTGTATCAGAAAATTAAGACGTCTATAGAAAGTAGTGTCAAAATATTATAGTGGGTTATAGATTCCATAATGTATATTCATTTTTATAGTCCGAGCTACATATTGAAGTTCTGGTGTTAGGTTTCTTTGTTCCGTGCTCCCGTTTCATATTACCGTTTTCGACTACAAACCAATTACGTCCCCTTTGTTCTTGGCTTTCCCTTTCCTGTTTCCGTCCGTTTGAGAAAATGTGATAGTGAAGATGGTTTAAGAGTTTTCCTCACTGTTCTGTCAGTTTTCGTCTCTTCTTTCTCTGGCTCATGCTGTTTCGATTAATTAAAGTGCTTGTTGACTAATAGATGGTTGACGAGATCATGGACGACTACTTTCGTCTCTTACATCGCTTCACGCAAGTTTTCGGCTCCGTCGAGGATGAGAAGCAGGCTGTGGGCGCTGGCGCGGTGGACGGGGACGGCCCCACTCAGCCACGCGATGAAGTTCTAAAGAAGGCACCGAAGAAGTTGGCTGTGAGTAAGGCGGCAGCTCAGCCGTAGATGGTTCTCCAACAAATCACTAGGCTCTAGCTGCCGCTGATGGTTTCGATCGACGAGGCTGCAACAAGTCATTGATGTAATAAGCTAGAATTTGCACTCTTGTGTGAAAGAGCTTATGCTGCTGGCGTAACTTTCCGTATAAACTGTTTGGCTTCTGCATTTCATTTCGTCATGTTGTTTCATGGGCAATCTTTGAGTTTTTGGACTATTGGTTTCACTGTGTTTTGAAGCCTGTCGGTTAGCGCCGTATCACATCACCCACAAGGGGTTCAAATTATCTGTGTAAAGGGAGCATGTGACATCCATGATGTTATTTTTATCTAAGGAGACTAGTTAATTTTGCAGAAAAACTAGTGAGGAACAAGTGAGGATCATCGCTCTTTTCACCAACGTGGACGATATGGGATACTTGGAACTATTGTCTTATACTTCAAGTAATTCTATATTGTAACTCACTAGGATATTTTCCATATAACTCTGTGTCTCTGGATATATAAGGCGGGCAAGGATCTCATCTCAAAACGCAATACATACCACGCCATACAGGACTAGGGATGTTATCCTTCGGGAGACTTGAAACCTCGCCAGCCTCTCTGCCTGACAAGGAGGAAGCCATGCCGCCGCCCTTGAGGAAGCTGTAAGCTCCATGACCACACACCGCCACCCACCAGTACCAGCTGGTTTACAATTCAGTGCCCATAATTATGGAAGAAAATAAAACACTGAGTAAATTGCTCAGTAAAATCAATCAAAAAAAGAGTGTGCACAGACATCAATTCATCTATTCCTTTCGTCTCTTTATGTCTCTTTATTTAAGGCACTTTGAAGGTTTGAATATTTCTTTAAATATAAGGCGTTTTTAGGATAAGACAAACTTAATGGACTTGATGGAAGGAAGGATTGAGATAAAAATGAAAAATGTAACAGTCTGAATCCTAAACTAATTTTATTGGTTCGTAAAGTAACAATAAGAAATTCTGTGCAGTCCACGGTGGGGAGAAATGAAGGCACGAAGTATTGGCCAACATTTCCCAGACATTTCACGACAGAGCCAGATCGCCGGCGTACCAATACAGCCATCATAAAGTGTATGGATGACCAAAATGCTCTGAAAGATGCCTCTGCACATTTGCAATCTTGAATAAATTGCACATTTAAGGAACCTTAATGTTTGCAATTACTTGGTTCTGTGCCCAGCTTTGTTCCTTTTTGAATGGTGCGACATGTTCCACATACCAGAATAATAAAAGAACATCTCAATATTCTCGGGAGCATAATTCAAAATTTCGATATACCGACATTAAACATAGATCGCACAAAGCAGATAAGAAAGCGAGTTTTCTACTACATGCAAACTTCTTTCTGAACACTTAAACCCAAACAGGCTTAGGCCTCCACCGTCTCAGTAGGTGCCTCGATCACAAGCCCCTTTGTCGGCTTAGCCAAGAGGTCGGTGAACTCCTGGAACGGTGTCTTGGAAAATCTCGTATCAGACCAAAACTCAGGAGTAAGGAAGCCATAGGTCTTCATCAGACAATCAAAGGTTGCCTGCAAATTGACAAACTCAGGTTCAGAGCCAGTACAATGTTCATGGCATGAAGTAATCGACAACGAAACATCGTTTCGTACTAAACAAACAATGCTCTAGTAATCCAGATACCATATTATGAGCTAGCCTCATTTTACAAAGCAAAGTTGGTAGCAATGAAAAGAAACGTAGAAACACTGAGCAATGGCAACATACACGAATGACATCCCAGGGCATGTGCATTGATAAATCCACTTGCAAAAGCTACAGCTACACACAATCCAACTACAGATATTTACAAAGATAGTCCCACAATGAATCCTGACAGCAGTTTTGCAACACATAGAAGGTAGCTAGAGAACAAACTACCACCCACTACCATTGCTAGATAAGCAACATATAAATAGAATGTGGTATAATGTTAGTGCTCAGTTAAAGGGACCAGTAAAGCAGGTACACAAATCAAAACAAGGATACTTCAAATGTTCATGAACACAATTGTGTTGCATGCACAAGAGTGTCATCAAGTTGACAATCAAATTAAGGAAATGCAAGTCAATAAGACATTACCAACCACAGCCAATCAGACAACACAAACAAAGGATTCCAGCTAATTGATTTCAACACTATAAACAGGAAGTAGCAGTTACTAACAAATCTCATACAATTTTACATTTTACTATTACAGAACCACCCATACAACTATACAGAGGATTCCAGCTAATGTGATATAATGCAAAATACTCAACTAAAGGGTCGTCACAAATATACTTCAAATTTTTATAGCCTAGAACCCAAGCTGAAAGGCATTACACAACAGAACACGAGTGACAGATCACAACCTGATTAAGATGTTAGCAACTGCAAGTTGATGAGAAATTAACGACCACTATGTTTAAGACTCATGCTATACGAAATCTAAGATTCCAATTTCCACCAAACTGCTTACAACAATAGCAACAAATGTTCAGTACAAGTGGGCTTAACTCAGACAATACCTTCGCATTTTAGAACTAAGAACGTTTAATCATTCCTACAAAAAGACATATCTATTGTACATAAACAGGTTTGAGGAATGGATTACGAATCAATATCACTATACAACATTCCAAATGCCCAAACATGCACACAAAAGATCAATTCACAATCAGCCTATTATACTCTGAAGACTGCATTTGCTTTTCATACCTTGACGAAGTTGCCGAGCGTCTTGGTGGAGCCACGCGACGAGGTGAACACGTCCTCGATGCCGGCGAACTGGAGCACCTTCTTGGGCACGCGCGCGGCGACGATCCCGGACCCCCTGGGCGCCGGCACCATGCGCACGGTGACGGAGCCGCACTTGCCGGTGACCTTGCAGGGCACGGTGTGTGGCTGCCCGATCTTGTTCCCCCAGTACCCCCTCCTGACCGGCACCACCGAGAGCTTGGCGAGGATGATGGCGCCGCGGATGGCCGTGGCCACCTCCTTGGCGCACTTGACGCCGAGCCCGACGTGGCCGTTGTTGTCGCCGACGACGACGAAGGCCTTGAACCGCGTGCGCTGCCCGGCGCGGGTCTGCTTCTGCACCGGCGTGATCTTCATCACCTCGTCCTTGAGCCCCGGCACGAGCTGGTCCACGATCTGGTGCTCCTTCACGGGCAGCGAGTGAAGGTAGATCTCCTCGATGGAGTGGATCCTGTTCTCCTTCACGAGGCGCCCGAGCTTGGTCACCGGCACCCACTTCTCCTCCTCCGGCTGACGGCCGCCGCGCCGGCCGCCACGGCGACCACCGCGGTCACCGCGCCCGCCGCGACCGAACCCGCGGCCGAACCCGCCGCGCTCGCCGCCACGCTCGCCTCCGCGCTCCGCCATGGTGGATGGGGTTGGGGGTTAGGGTTGCGCCGGCCGGTGTGGCGGCGCTAGAGGGCAATGGCGAGAGAATGGAACTGCGGCGGCGCAAGGGTTTGGGGGTGAAGAGATGGTGGCGGCGTTTTATATGAAGCGGCCGTCGAGACGAGGTTAGGGTTTCGAAGAGGAGGCGTTGGGCCTAATTCTGCAGTAAAATTGGGCTGCATTTGGGTCTCAAATCTGTTGCCAATTTGGGCTTTCTTTGGGCCTCAATTTTGTTATTGTATGGGCCTGAATTTTGTATTGTAATGTCCAACTACAGACAACAAATGTTCCGTGTGGACTCTCTATTTGGGCCTGCGTGTATGATTGGCCTACTCTGTTTTGGAGTGTGTCCTTGCAATCAGTTGGACAGTCTCAAATCATTGAGTAGTATAACAGATTTCACATTCTCCTCAAAAAAAAAAAAAACAGATTTCACATTTCCTTTAGAATAATGAGCGCAAAATGGTGTAACTATTTCTAGGAAAGCAAATGATGCGTGATGGATACAAACGAGGGCGATGAAAGATTGGCAACCAAACTGCCACCTTTGCCAAGCTTTTGCTTTCCTTGGCAACTTTTTCCGAGAGACTAGGGAAAATCCATGAAGTACGTAGAGGGTCATGTGAAAAAGATTTCCAAAACAAGGTGAATCACTCACATGATCTCAGTTTTGGAGCAACATTCAAGCATAACAGATTTCACATTTCCTTCGGAATGGCGAGACACAAATTGGTGCTAGTATTCTGAAAGATTGGTAACCGAATTGCCACATTTGCCCAAGCTTTTGCTTTCCTTGGCAACTGTCAAGTGCGGCTTAACTAGTTAACTGTCAGCTAAAAAAGGTGCAGAGCGACCTGACGAAAGCTAGGTGAGTCGGTTACTGTCTTGCTCTTGCACTAGCTAGGTTACTGGTTATGGAATGCAGCATGCAACTAATCGTAAAGGAATCATCAATCACGTGCAGTTTGGACAGATTTTAGGACATTGTTTTCTGCACAAAAAATGAGTCCTTAGCTAAATTTCCCATTTCCAATTATGCGCTTTACTGCTATTCTTTTCTATTGTTTCTTCGTAAAAGGAAGAACAATATTATCTCATTTGCTCCTCAATTCGTCATGAAGAAGGGGAAAATAAAAAGGAGAAGAAAATGAGATTATAAGAGAAATTTAGGGAACTTGTACCCAACAAAAGTTGAAGCTAGAATCCATGATGAGTCAGCAGTCAGGAGACAGTGCCAAAAAAAAAAAAAAACAGAGTGAATCTTGCTATGGTAGCACACAAAGACACCGTTCATGCTAATGTTTTCTGAATCTAGCTTTAGTTTATATTCCTTGTCTTTCCGAGGACAAAGATTCCCAGTTTCAGGGGACCACACACTTCAGTACCTAGCATAGAGACGCAGATTTAACAGGAGCATCGCACGCAATTAAGGGACGCATTAGCATTACCTGTACCATGACAGCCCCAGCAAATGCTCCAGCGGTGCGTCCAAAGTTAAACAATGTAAGTTTCCATTTTATATGTTCCAGGTGCAGTCATCAATAAGCAGAATTATGCAGAAACGAAAAGGAAAATAAACACGTCATAGAAAAAACAGGAAGGAAACTTTATGGCTTCTTGTCTCCAGGATAGTGTGAATTTCAGCATTAAAACTAAAGGAAATGAAATCATATGCTACGCATCGCAGGCCATGTGAACTGAATAGTGAATGGCAGAGACCTCATGCATGCAAACTGACATAGCTAATAATTTTCATTACACAAAAAGGATTTCTTATTGTTTGCGGCGCATCAAGGGCAATCAAATCTTGAGGTGAAAGATTTCATAAACATCTTGATAATTTGGTTACCTGCACTGTCCATTGGTCTTTTCAGGAGACAGTAAAAAATACGCATTACACGTACTTTTTTCTTAAAGAATACCACTAATTTCCAGCAGCCTCGGGAAAGAAATGGGTAGATTTTGCGTGAACAAACACAATAATTTAGAGGACATATAGACATATAGTTTGTATTTCAAACTCTTCCAAATACATCTCGCCTTTATCACCAATGCGTAACTTATTCTAATCTAAACCAAAAGTACAAGTTATTGCTCTCTTTTTGCTATGATCAAAAGAGGTAATCATGTATTAAGCCTCCTAGGCTCATATCACTGATGGTCTGGGCAAAAATCATTGTAAGCAATGATGGTCAGTGGAATGCATTTATACGATAACACAATTCCTCGCAAAGTCGATGGTCCAGAAAAATAAAATAAAGTGGAGGGAGCCGAAAGGCGGAATCGAATTATGGCTTATGAGGACGTCGTTGCTGCATGCATTTGCCAATCACCCTAAAAAAAACCGCAGAAAGGAGAAGGCATGATTACATCAGCGCCGTGCTTTAACAAAGGGCAAATGGCCCTCGATGTCAGTGAGGTCAAGACAAGCCGTACGTGTTGATTAGATTAGTTAATTGGAGCACCTGTTCGGATCGATGCAGAGTTGGGAAAGGAACAGAGCACAAAGATTCACCCGGCTCGAGGCCCGAGAAATTCACCATGTCCAACTGCAAATTGCTAGGAGCACCGCAAGGGAGGGAATACAAAAAGCATGAGTTTGATTTTTTTTTTAAAAATTTTATTTTATTGGTAGAAGAGTTATGTCTATCTTTAAAACCAAACATGAAAAAGTTTTAAGCAATATAGACAACATTTGCATATACAATGGGGTTTTAGAATGGAAAAGTTACGTCCCCTTGCTATGTGAAATCTATGGAAATCTAAAGACAAATAACCTTCATTTATCTTGATTTGTCAAAGCAACACATTACAAAACCAACATTAATACTACAGGTTTAAGGTAGTATAAGCTCTTATGTGATGATCTTGTGTATTAACATGGATTTGAATATACTTAAAAGTTAGAATATATGTTAATTAATTGACATCACTCCCATTGATTTTGATATGGATTTAGGACATTCTAGAACATTAAAAATGCATCCTACTATTGTATTGAGTAAGAAGTGTAAGCACCACTATCACAAGTCTGCATTTCCAAACTATGTTTAACACCAAACTTGAAAGGTAACATGTGTTCTTATGTTCAATCAGTGTGTGTGAAGCAAGCTAGTGCGATAGAAGGAAATTTATATTTTTCACCTCCTGACATGTGTGTCCACTCCACTGTACAGAAGTGGTGATAGAAGGAAAATGTTTCATACCTTCATTGTCATTACAATATGTGTTAATATGAACGACCATATGCAATTGAAGGGTTGCTGAGTCATCTTAAAAAGAGTTAAATTTATCTATAGCTAATTAATGTGTTTCAGAATCCTTAAGGTGACACACACTGTTGTAAGAATTTTAGCATGTTTTTATATCATTGGCATGGTTCATACATAAACAATATCCTATATCCAATTAATGGAGAATAAACTAAACTATAAACAAGTACCTTTAATGATGTTGCAACTTCCTGTATCTAACCATAAATTTCATACAATTTTGCAAACTATACAATTTTTTATAAATTATTTGAACAAAGATAGAAATTTTTTATTTACGATAAACTATACTATCTTAAACAAAAAAAAGTGACATATACTCTCTCTGAGTTTGATCAAAACTAAACTTTATTAACTTTGACTAATAATATATAAATAATTTAATAAGAAAGAGTTAATCTAACACTCTCATGTTTAAATCAACTTTAATAATATTTTGTTATTATTAGTCAAAGTTGAGAATATCTGACTTTGATCAATATAGCTTGTCGAACATGCTCTCGATCAGCTTGGTACGCCTTTGCCATATTCTGTAGCCTCAATCAGGCTTCACTCACAGGCCAGGTGCTCTCTCTCCTCTCTCTGGAATTCAACCCATGGCACTGAGCACACAGCACCACCTTCCTCTGCCCCGTCCAACCACCTTTTCCCCTTTCCTCTCCCCACTCTCTCTTAAAACTCTCTCCACCCCTGTGGCTGTGTGCGAGTGGGAGAGGCACAGGCAGCGGCAGCAGCCAGCCCCCGTCGCTGTGTCCCTCTCTTCTCTCTCTTAAACCACACAAAGAAAAGCAGAGGCCTGGGCGCCACCACCACCACCACCTCGCCGCGGCGGGCCAAGAACCCCCACCCTCCCCAAATGCCTTCCTCCGCCTCCTCCCCCTCCTGCCTCTTCTTGGCCCTCCTCTTCTCGGCGTATCTCTTGGCGCTCGGAGCGGACGGCGCCGGCGGCGACGGGGACGGCGCGGCAATGCAGGCGCTGCGGCGGGAGCTGGCGC
Source organism: Eragrostis nindensis (assembly GCA_012490785.1). Taxonomy (NCBI): domain Eukaryota; kingdom Viridiplantae; phylum Streptophyta; class Magnoliopsida; order Poales; family Poaceae; genus Eragrostis; species Eragrostis nindensis. Next base: position 7,382 of record JAAXCT010000409.1, on the reverse strand, counting down.
CGCCTGGGTGGGGCCCCGGCGCGGACCACTGCGCGTGGCGCGGCGTCACCTGCGCCGCGGGCGGCGGTGGCTCGGTCACCGCCATCGACCTGCCGCGCCGGGGGCTCCGGGGCGACTTCTCCGCGGCGGGGGCGCTCCCGGCGCTCGCGCGCCTCGACCTCTCCGCCAACTCGCTCAGCGGCGGCGTCCCGCCGGCGCTCGGCGCGCTCCGCCGCCTCGAGTTCCTCGACCTCTCCATGAACTCGCTCACCGGCGCCGTCCCGGGGGCGCTCGCTGGCGCGACCGCGCTCCGGTTCCTCAACCTCTCCAACAACGCGCTGTCCGGCGCCATCCCCGGCGAGCTCAGAGGGCTCAGGGAGCTCCAGGAGCTGCAGATTTCCGGCAACAACCTCACTGGCGCCCTCCCCGGCTGGCTCGCCGGGCTCCCCAGCCTCCGCGTGCTGTCCGCCTACGAGAACTCGCTCTCCGGCCCGATCCCGCCGGGGCTCGGTCTCTCGTCGGAGCTCCAGGTGCTCAACCTCCACTCCAACTCCCTCGAGGGGAGCATCCCCAGCAGCCTCTTCGAGCTTGGCAGCCTGCAGGTGCTCATCCTCACCTTGAACCGGCTCAACGGCACCATCCCCGACGCCATCGGCCGGTGCCGCGGCCTCTCCAACGTGCGCATCGGCGACAACCGCCTCTCCGGCGCCATCCCGGCGTCCATTGGGGACGCCACCAGCCTCACCTACTTCGAGGCCAACGGCAACGACCTGTCTGGCGCCATCCCCACGCAGTTTGCGCGCTGCGCCAACCTCACTCTGCTCAATTTGGCTTACAATCGCCTCGCTGGCGAGGTGCCTGATGTGCTCGGTGAGCTGAGGAGCCTGCAGGAGCTCATCGTGTCCGGCAACGGCCTTGGTGGCGAGTTCCCAAGGTCCATCTTGCGGTGCCGGAACCTGAGCAAGCTGGACTTGAGCTACAACTCTTTCCATGGCAACTTGCCGGAAGACATCTGCAACGGATCACGGATGCAGTTTCTTGTGCTCGATCACAATGAGTTCTCCGGTGTCATTCCACGGGGAATCGGAGGTTGCACCCGACTGCTAGCGCTGCAGCTTGGCAACAACAACCTGACTGGTGAGATACCTGCTGAGATAGGCAAAGTCAAGAGCCTGCAGATTGCTCTGAACCTTAGCTTCAATCACTTTGTCGGGCCGCTGCCCCGAGAGCTTGGGCGGCTAGATAAGCTTGTCACACTAGATTTGTCAAGCAATGAGATATCTGGTCAGATCCCAGGTGATATGAGAGGGATGCTGAGTTTGATTGAGGTCAATTTGTCGAACAACCGGCTCAGCGGTGCCATACCAGCTTTCGGGCCATTTCAAAAGAGTGCAGCATCCAGCTTCTCCGGCAATGCCAAGCTGTGTGGCGACCCTCTGGATGTGGACTGTGGATCAATTTATGGTTCCAGTTATGAAGTGGACCACAGGAAGATATCTTACAGGGTGGCTTTGGCTGTTGTTGGCTCCTGTGTGCTCATCTTCTCACTTGTGTCATTGGTGGTGGCATTGTTCATGTGGCGTGAGAGGCAGGAGAAGGAGGCTGAGGTGAAAAAGGCTGAGGCAGGGGAGGTGGTGGCAGCAGCACCACAGGTCGTGGCCTCGACCGTGTTCATCGAGAGCTTGCAACAGGCCATCGATTTCCAGAGCTGTGTAAAGGCGACATTCAAGGATGCAAATGTACTGAGCAACGGAACATTCAGCATCACCTACAAGGCCGTCATGCCGTCCGGCATGGTGGTCTGTGTCAAGAAGCTTAAGTCAGTTGATCGTGCAGTTGTCCACCACCAGACGAAGATGATCCGAGAGCTCGAGCGCCTTGCACACATCAACCACCCAAACTTGGTGCGTCCTATTGGCTATGTAATCTACGAGGATGTTGCGCTACTGCTGCACCACCATATGCCAAATGGCACTCTGCTTCAGTTGCTGCACAATGACGGCAATACTGAATGTGAAAACCAAAAACCTGACTGGCCGAGGCTGTTGTCAATTGCCATTGATGTTGCTCAAGGACTGGCATTCCTCCATCAAGTTGCCACCATCCACCTCGACATTTCTTCGGGAAACGTCTTCCTTGATTCGCATTACAATGCGCTTCTTGGTGAAGTCGAGATCTCCAAGCTGCTGGACCCTTCAAAGGGCACTGCAAGCATAAGTGCGGTTGCGGGTTCATTTGGTTACATACCTCCAGGTCTGAACTATGAAACTCTGATCCACATCTGGTAGCCACATATGTCTATAATTTGTTGCTGATGCAATTGCTTTCATGCAGAGTATGCCTACACAATGCAAGTGACAGTGCCAGGCAATGTGTACAGCTTTGGGGTAGTTCTGCTCGAGATCCTGACATCCAAGCTGCCGGCAGATGAGGAGTTTGGGGAGGGTGTGGACCTTGTTAGGTGGGTCCACACCGCCCCGACGAGAGGGGAGACGCCGGAGCAGATCATGGACCCAAGGTTGAGCACCGTTTCATTTGCGTGGCGCAGGCAGATGCTCGCGGTGCTCCAAGTCGCGATGCTGTGCACCGAGCGCGCCCCGACGAAGCGGCCAAAGATGAAGAAGGTGGTGGAGATGCTGCAGGAGGCCAAGAAGAGCTGAGTTGTTTTACCGCTGAATGCTGAAATTGCAGCTTATAAAATGAACTGAGGTGCGTGAAGAACAAATGGTTACCTCTAATTATGCGTAAAATGAGTGGCGTCCTACTTCTGTATATAATTCGCACTTGGTAATTAGTAGTATCCCAATTATGCGCTATGTATTGCCAGATGTTGGATCTTGAATCGTGGAAGAGTTTGGCTGTGTAGTGTTGCAGTGCTTCTTCCTGCAACTTGCAAGTGGAGAATGTCTCGTACATATCTGATTGGGTCCTTAATTGGACAGCTTGTTATTTCATCTTGAGTTTCTCGCCCTCTTTTATCCTCGAGAAAAAATATCAGAGAAATCCTATCTTGAGCTTGTGTGCTTGAAGAGGTAGTTGTGCTTGTGCACTTAAGGTGCTGCTATCCTTTCCAATTATGGTTGTCTTCATATCTGTGAAACCCTGGCCCATTTTGAGGTGGCCCGAATGGTTGATGTCTGTGTGGTTTTTTTACAAAGTGGTCTTTTTCGTAAAAGTTTATCAGTTTTGGACTCCTGGAGAAAAGTTGTCTAGAAATGGACTCTTTTGGACCCTTTTCTGAGCGTCACGTTGGCATCGAGGTCTGGCGTCCACCCATCTGACCTGGTCGCCAAACCATGCGGCGTCTAAGAAAGGGTCCATTCCTGGACAACTTTTCTCCAGAAGGTTCAAAACTGATAAACTTCTATGAAAAGAGTTATTTTGTAAAAAAAAACACGATGTCTGCTGAGGGTTCATTTGTTAATCCACCTTTCGTTAGAAGAAAAATATCGGTGCATGAGCATTGTATTATTTTCAGGCAGATGCATCGAACAACCTTATGATGTGCTTGTTTTTATTGCCACTTAACGTTACTACGTCTACGTTTTTTTAGCAAGCGTTTATGTGCAGAAAAGAACTGCAATTTTCCTAAATTGTTAACATTGCAGTGGTCCCCAATTGTAATAGACTATATTATTTAATTTATTAGTTGGCAAAACTTTGATTCTAAGTTGAATGGTCAGTGTTCTGCCAGCAGAAAAGCATGACAACAAGCATCAGGCAAGAGTATGTAGCAAAAACAGTTTATCAGCCAAATGTACACTGCTCTAGCAGCAGCAGTATCGCATACGACGGGAATTGTTCCGGAAAGCAACCACAGGTTCTGGCTGTCCAAATCGCATTGTTCAGTGATTCAATTGTGCACTTCAGAATCAGATGCTTTCTCCCATTCGTTTTTTCTATTGGACGTAGGAAAGTGATGAAGACCACGGCAGTGATGCTTCGGCTGTATTTGTTTGAGCTTTTTCCCACTTTTGTGAACTAGCTCCTCCCGCCACCGGCTCGGCGATGGCGTCCGCGGCGGACACTGGCGCCGGCGAGAAGCCGCCCCTCGGGCAACCACTCCTCGCGCCGCCGAATCCCCCACAGCAGCCCTACTTTGCCTACCCCGCCGCCTCCTACGCCCCCGCGCCCGCGCCCCCTCCGCCTCCACCGACTCTCGTCTTCGTGCCGGCCCCGGTTATCCTCCGCCTGTGCCTGCGCTCCTGCCTCCGCCGCTTCTCGACCCGGACCCTCCCGGCCCTCCTCCTCCTCGCGCTCCTCGGGGGCCTCGCCTTCCTCCTCCACCCGTCGGCGCCCGCCGCCCGCGTCGCCGACGTCCGCGTCGCGCGTTTCCGCATCGACCCGGAGCTCGACCTCCGCCTCGCGCTCCGCCTCCGCGTCCGGAACCCCGGCCTCGTCCTCCCGCTCCGATACCGCGCGGTCTCCTCCGCCATCTCCTACCGCGGCCACCTGCTCGGGTCCGCTCGCGCGTGGCCGGGTCCGGCGAGCTCGCGGCCAGGGACGTAGCGTATGCTGATGCCGATGTGTTGGTGGATGGGAGGGTGCTGGATGACGTGGTCGAGCTGATCGGGGACTTGGCTGCCGGGTCTGTGCCGCTGCAAATCGTCACCGAGGTGGTGGTGCTCTCAGTCTCAGGGTGTTCCATTTCAACATTCCTGTGAAGGTAATTTCTTTGTTTTTATAGATTGTTATGAATTTTACGGTATCGATGATTTGCTCAGGATAGCTGTGTTTAATTGGTACTGCTATTGAAGGCTGGGGCTTCGGAATTGGGTTAGAGAATTCGTAATACTTATTATGGTCTTGGTTATGTTATCACTCAACATTGTACCTCTTGATCTGTTTGAGAATATGTAAGATTTAAGGATTCGTGATAGGTTATCAGGGCTGGAATAGCCTGTTCTGTGCTTGACATTTGAGCTCTTGCTGAAATAGATTTGCATGATCATTCAGATCTTTGTGCCTTTGCCTTCAGTAATTTAATTTGATATTTGCTTAAGTTGGTCATGGTTCCTAGTCTTGGTGATGAATGAATATTGCTTGTGGCTGACTTTGGGATCAAAAGAATTGTTGTGTGGGTCTACAGCAGTAATTATTTGGACATGGGATGAATAAATGAAAAATAATTCCTGTGTTCCGTAGGATGTGCTGTAGCATTTCACTGGGCAGCACTATCATACTTGGTGGAATAAGGTTTGCTTGTAGCAGTTCTTCGACTAACCATTTTCTGAATTGGTTAATTAATTGGCATTATTTCTCACCTTTAATGCATTTGTAACAAAGATTGTAATATCCCTGTGTGCTATATTCAGTGGGTGTTTTTTGTCATTTACCTTTTAACAGACATGATACTGTCAGCTAACCTATAAATCTTGATGATGATCTGTGTGAATAATCACAAACAGTTGATATCTACAATGTAATTTGTAAGAACAATATAGATGAGTTGCATGACTGTGCTACTCATAGACCCAAATCGCAGGCATAGCTCAAAGTATTTGGCTAGAAAATAGCTTAGCCGCTACTCGAATGTGGCTTTGAGCAAGTTTTGTCTAAATTCATGCCTATTAAAAAGAGTGCATTTACCTTACATTCAAACAATACAGTCACATTTAGATCATGAATAGACAACTACATAAAACAGTTATCACAGCTGATTCCTGTATTGTACCACAAAGTAGACAATATATTATCCATACAAAGTACTGGGTGACTGCATTATTGACTTGGTGTAATTGCGTGAATGACAAAGGAAAAACAATAAATTAGGTGCGTGAATAAAAGTGGCCAAAGGATGAGCTACTGCCTCCAGTGAGAAAAGGATATCATCCTGAATTGCGTGCTATCAGTGCTTTCAAATCTGTATTTGTTGCAAGGAATGATACAAGAAGATTTACCATTGAGAATACTTACATACTGTTACCCTTTATTAGTGATAATGGTAATGGAGCAATGGACAGTGGTCAAAGTTCATCACTGGAGACTGTCGATGTTCTAAGTGATAGGTGTATTCATCTTCTTTTTCTTCCCCCCCTAACTTTAGCTATTTTGATATTTGGTTAAAGTTTGTCCTTTGACTAGGAGAATGCTAAATTACCTGTACGTATAGATTGTGTAATCTTAGCCTTGAAAGTGTCTCCAGGTTTATTGAGAAGCATTGAAGTGACTAGTAGGCCCGAGCACTATTAGCTAGGTATTTCTGAGTGAGGAACTCTGCCCTCCTACCATTGCTCAAAGTATTCACGATTTTCCATGAAATTGTCGGTGGTAGTGGTGTTCTAATGCATTTTCATTTTCATATCTTCACACTATATATTAATATTGTATAAACTCTTGTCTCAACCCTCTACCTCTAATACTTCCACTGATCCAGGGGCTTGTATCCTGCTCGGTGAATGTCAGCCAGATACTCGGAGAATCGTAAGTCAGGATTGCTATTAAGGTGATGGCCTTATTCTTTATATTATAGTTTGTACTCCGCTGGTTTATGCTATCCGCAAGACATGATATCATGCTCACAGTACTACTTTTGCATCTTTTCTCCAGTGTAATCCGGATGTCAATCCAATCTTCTGATTCAAGTCCAAAACTTGAATATAGCTCCTGTTGCTCTTCTCTGGCTAGGATCTCACTATATGGCCTTTGTTGAGCCTTTGAGGCTCTCCAATCTGATGGAATATGTTGTGCAATTATTCCTATGGCTATTATCAAGTTGCAGAGCTCGTTGGATGGAAACTGGAGCGTCTTTCTGTATTGTATAGGTTTGAATAAGAAGATACCATCAAATTGGGCCGCTGGGCATTTGAACGTCTCTGAATGTCTCTTGTTGTAGCACATGCTAGCCATATACTTATGTATCATAGCACAGAAATTCATTATGTATGATTTGACCTCAACATGTATGGCACATATGATTTTGTGATATGTGAATTGAAGTATGATGCCTGAAACATTACCAAAATCGGTATGCTAGTCACATTAAACCCCTGCTGGGCAATTCCAGAAGTGGCTTGCATCCAAACATCTTTTTGAGCGCTTAACATTACAGTCACGTGAACTCGGCAGTCCATAACAAAACATTCAAGCTGGGCACTGGCCCTGGGTTAGGAAGATCAGTAGTATCAAATGAACGGAGTTGCATCTAACAAAGGGATTAGCTCTTTCATGTAGCCCGTGATTTAGACCCCACTGCACCAGTAATTAACGCGTTATGCAGAAGGTCCGAAGGGCAAATTGAGCCATGAACTTTGTTGAATGTAGGGAGGCAAGCTAGCTCGGACTGAGATAGTCATGTGAGCATGTTCTGATGTTCTTGTGCCTTGAATCCACCGTCATTCAGCATGGGTTTTTGATAAAGGATATCTTCTGCATAACATGGATGTGTCTTAAGGCCCGTTTGG